>CM071934.1:199451-320869 GCA_016081115.2 Rehmannia glutinosa | reverse complement strand
TGCGTCAGGTAGTAGCTGGTTTCAGTTGCGTATTTACTACGCCTTTGAGAAGCAGAATATCTGTGGCGATCCATGCTTTTAAATACAAATAACAGCGATCTAGAGCGAATATCTCGAAAACAGTAAACGAGAAGTCTAAATAACGGCGGAATAAAGAACAAATACAAGTCTGAGTCCCACAACATCCACAGTCACAAGACAACCTCGAAAATCAACCAACGATAATAACTTAAAAAGTCAGGGTCCTAACGCCTTCATTTACAAATCGGAATGAAAAGAAAAATAAAATAGTCGACAACAATCGAAAGAAATGAGTCCATCAACAAGCAACAAGAAGTAGTAAATCCAACAAGCGGAGTACAAGGCTCAATCGTAAGTATGGAAGAAGATCTTCATGCGAAGTCCTCATCTAAAGGTTAGAAAAATTGGGGATGAGACAAATCTTTCGGTGGATGGGGTGATCGTGTGCAAGTGTGGCGATATCGGATTAATGCGAGAAAATTATATGAAAACGCGTGATATATGATGCATGAATTCACACACGATCCATAGCGTCGTGATAAAATATATTTAAGTAATATACTTATTCGTTCAAGAAAGCGATTCATGGTCACACAGGCACTATGTGATTCTCAAGACAGGTAGGATTGCGTCGCGAAATGTAACGTCAATCCCATGCAAAGGCGGTAATGGTTGCGTCTGGTTTGTAGCGCCAGCGATGCAAAATAAGTAGCGGTTGCGTCGGAGTTTGTAAGCGCCAACCAAGCGGGTTCGATAACTCCGGAATCATGTGGATCAGACGGTGATTCCTTTGTTCTTCCTTGTAACTCCGAGCAAGATGGTCCAAGACATGTCATCTTATCGCTCCATAGGCAAAAAAGACAAATCCACGAGAGCTAGCTAGGCAGGATTGTCATAATCATTATACCTCAACTACTAACCCGCTTCCCTTGGACAAACTCCGTCCCTCGATTCTTGAGATTAGAGCGATGGGGCCTAAGAGTGGAATAGCAATCAGTCGCCCGATTCCATCCCGGCGTATCCATTCCCGATTGTGAGCTCGGACACACCAAGTTGACTTCAGCAGGAAGTAAATTCAAAGTTCGGGTAGTCAACCAGGCGGTGAGTATTATTGATTGGGTGGGAAAGCAGTTTAGGAAAAATAAATTCAAAAACGCGAGTGGCAATTATGGCGTCGGTGGAGTTATTTTGGATGAAGATGATTATCGGAAGGATAAGCAACCTTCGATATCTTGAAAGATTAGGTGGAACATAAGTCCAGTTATAGATTTAACATCGCAAAAGGCGAGGAAACTCCGCGATCGGTATTGTCAGTGAGATCGTCCGATTAGTCAAGGTTTTGGGAAAATGAAATATTTTAATTAAATCTCCAAGTCAGAGGGTCCAGGGATATTTTAGTAAAAGGAAAATAATTTGGGTTAGGTCCTTTATAAAGAAAAATTACAATTTAGCCCGTTTTGTAAAAAAAAAACTTTTGGGTTAAAAATTGAATAAATAAATATCCTGACCTTGGAAAATTATGAGGTCAGTTCTAAATTCTCCAAATTGTCCATATATTCAGGTTTTTAAAGTTTTGAGGTCGATTGTTTATAAATTTCTCACATTGGCCCCAAATTTGTAAAATTGCCAATCGGACCTTTAAGTTTAAAATAATCGGAACTCACAATCCGGAAGGGCTTTTAATGTGATTCCAGTTGGAAAATGTCATTAAGGTTAGTAGGATATTGGGACAAAAGAAGTTTTTAAAAGAAATAAGTGTAGGTCCTTTAACTTTGAAAATATCATTTTTTGTCCATTTTTGAAATAATTGTCTTTAAGGCTTTTGTGGGTCAATTGTTGTAAATTTGAACCTTGGGTCCAAAATATAATTAAGTTATAGTTAAGTTAGTGTTTCCTGCATAAGTCCTGGAAATTTCATTTGGGTCCTCAAGTTTAGTATTTTACACTTTAGTCCCTCAATTTTAGAAAAATTACTTTCCAAGCCCTAAATACTTGGATTTTTGGAATACATTTAAAATATGTCATTTCTAGTACCTTAAGAATAAAAATTTCAAAATTTAAAGTTAAGGTCTGGTACAGTTTTGAAATTTGCAAAGTAGCCCTTAAACTTTCAAAATTTTACAATCTAGTCCTTGTGCTTTTAAAGGTTGATTTTATTTATCTTAAAACTCTTAAAACTTTATTAAAATGTCCAAAAGTTATTTTTGAACCTGAGTACAGTCCCAAAATTCGAAATTTGCAGAGGGGTCCTTTAACTTTTTTTTTTTCATTTTCTTGCAATTTAGTCCACCAACTTTCCATTTTTACATTTTTAAGTCCAAATTTGAAATTTAATCAATCATGCTAAACTTGTCCAGGTTATAAGTCATCAAAACATGGATTTTAAAGATCATACACATGCATATCAATACATACAAAAATTCATTAAATAGAACATTAAATTGCACATGCATGCCTAAAATTCAATAAATAGCAATTTTGAGCAACTCTTGAGAATTTTCATGATTTGATACATAAAATTGACATGCAATACATAGATTATATATCTCAAGGCTCATGATCAAAATTTCTACATGCATTTTAATAAAAACACTAATAGTTGGAAAGTATTTTTCCACCCACCTAAAATTGGAAAATTGTGAAATAAAAGGATAAATTTCACAATTTTTGGATGAGGTCACTTAGGTCAGCCCCTAAGTTAAGAAATATCAAAAATTTGGAGTTAGAAAAATGAGAGAAAAATTAAGGAGAAAAAGAAGGAGATAAGAAAATGAGAAAGACTACACTTTACCTTGTGTAGTAGGTGATTGGAGACTAGTTGAAGCTTTAAATTTGGAATTTTTGTTCAACTCCAAAATCACCTAAGGTCAGCCCCTATTTCTCAAAAATGAAAAAGGGTGTTAAAATTTGAAAAAAATAGAAAGAAGAGGAAAGAAGGGTTCTAGTGTCAATTCTTACCTTGTAGTCCAACTTTCTCTCTACTAGTTCTTCTTCAGTCTTGAAGTCCTTCTTCAAGATGATGTTAAGCTCTAATCTTCAAATGGTCTTCTAAATGTACCTCCAAAACCAAAATTAACTTAAGTCAAGAAGTGAAAAGAGGTAGGTAGATGATATCAAGATGAATTGGAGAACAACATTTCTTACCTTTGGAGGTGTAGGTTTCGAATTTTTTTGAAGTAGAAATGAATGATTTCTTGTATATTTTGGTTAAGTGTTAAGAAGAAGAAGAAGAAAAGAGTAGAGAGAGGTATGAAGATTTTAGAGAGGAGGAGGAGGATTTTGCATAGGAGATGAATGTGTTGGTGTAAAATTGAACCAAATCTTGCACCTCCAAAGGCCTCTTGGCCGTGAACAATGAGAGAGATGGAGGCACTACAGAAATCACACATTTTATGCGAATTTCTTTACCACGCATAAATTTTTGTCATAATTTGTTAACTAAAAGTAGCGAAATTTATTTTTGTCAATGAAAATTACTTTTTGATGACAATATTTATATGCGTCACTATTGATCTTATATTTCGTCACTATTGTTCTTATTCCATGACGATTAAAAATCAAATCATAGTAATTTTAGGCAGCCATTTCGCAACCAAAATTTAGGAGGAAATCTTTCAATGACAAATAGATTATAATCCGTGACGCTATTCTTGTCATAAAATATTTTCTTTCATGACAATATCATCATTTTGTCATTTATTTCTTCAAAAAATTAGTGACGCCATTATTTGCGTCACGAAAAAACATATTTAGTGACAATGAATATGCATTTGTCACCATTTTATATTGTGGCAAAATATTTTGTCAAATATTTGTCATAATTTGTCGATTAACGATGATGAAAATATTTTCTTTCATAACAATATCACATTTTGTCATTTATTTCTTCAAATGAATAGTGACACCATTATTTAAATCACGAAACACATATTTAGTGACAATGAATGTGCATTTGTCGCCATTTTTATTATAACAAAATATTTTGTCAAATATTTGTCATAATTTGTTGATTAACGATGATGAAAATATTTTCCTTCATGACAATATCACATTTTGTCATTTATTTCTTTAAGCGAATAGTGACGCCATTATTTAAATCACGGAAACAGATATTTAGTGACAATGAATGTGCATTTGTCGCCATTTTTATATTGTGGCAAAATATTTTTCAAATATTTGTCATAATTTGTTGATTAACTTGATGATGAAAATATTTTTGTCATGACATATATTCGTGTTATCATTTATTTCTCCAAAAAGTAATGCGCCATTATTTAAATCATGAAAACACATATTTAGTGACAATGGACCTGGGACCCGGTTGAACCCACGGACCGCTTCAATTTTTTTTTAATTTACGTCACTCAATCACGAGGTTCACTCATGCTTAGATCGGCCTAACTCACCTTAGTCATTGAAATTGTCAAATTTTGCGTCCTTTGTTTCAACATAATGATCTATAAATGTATTTTCTAGTTATTTTAATTTATAATAAAAAAATTATAATCATTTCTCATATATATTTAAAGCTCAAAAAAACAGTTGACATTGAAAAAATTATTGAGACATCAAACAGGGGGCGCCCACTGAATACAAGCTTTTATTATTCAAGCCTTTTCATCAAATATTTTGCAATTAACATTAATTTTTAAGAATCACAAAGCTCAATATTACGATTAATTTTACTTTTTACTTCATAATTTAGAAATAAACCAAGGATCAAAATTAAAATTTCAAAGGTCTCGCGTGACGTGCGACAGAGGGGAAATGAGAAAAAGTTACATCGAACCCTAAAGCAAAATGTAAACAAAGAAGAAAAAAATTTATAAATACATTATAAATTCCAGGACGACTAAAAATAAAAAAATTTGAATAGCATTAATTTATTAGGGCGGGTTTTCTTTGACCGGGTCCAAGACCCACCCTAGGACCCATTTGACCGGGTTTGAACCCACCCCAAATGGGATGGGTTTAATACGGTCGGGTTTTGACCCGCTCCATTGCCATCCCTAAATAAAATATTATATGACCGGAAGATATATATATATATATATATATATATATATATTTTTTTTCATTCTTGAAAAGCATGATAATTTTTTTTTGAACAAAGTAGTAACATATATGAATTAATGATTTCCCGCTTGACATAATTGACACATTAGAGATCCGAAATAAACCAAATTTTCTCATTTGCTCACATATTAGCACCTCATAGTACATGAATAAGCAAGCACAATTACACGTTAAACAAATGGTCCAATCCCATTTCTTCATTAGGCATTATCACTCAAGTTTCCAACTAAACTTCGAAGATTGAAAGAACTCTTCAACCTCTGTAACTATGCTTCGAGCATCATCAATTTCGAACCTTCCTTTTCGCCCCGACTCCTCAAGCTCAACCAAAGTGCCTTTGAGGTCACTAAGAAGCGACCTCTAGGCGCTTGCGGCCAGGAACCATCATCCTTGATTCAGCAAGACGTTTTCCTGCTGTTTGAGATCATAGGGATCGACCCCCCTTTAGCCTTCATATCGGTTTTTTAGCGACCTCTCTTTCGACCTCTTCCTCGTAGGGTGAAGCTCTTCATTATCCTCTTGCACGTTGATGCCTTTATCTTTTTTTTTGAGCACGATGCCTTTATCTTCAAAGTAATAGAATAACTCCATTCCACGAATCTCCACAGCTTTCTATTGAACAAGGCAAATTATATTTTGTTGAATGCGACAATATCGACACTCTGGACATATTCATCTATTGGTTGTTTTGTAAGATAATCCTCAATAAGGGTATCAACCGAGCACAAGTCATCCACAATGGTGATCATAATCTGCGACTTCTTGATACCATATCCAACAGAGGACAAGTTTAGATGCTCCCCAAAGGAGACCTTCCATCCGCACACTTCTAATTGCTTCCTCAAGCTTTTCTCTTGCCAAATTAACCTAGATATTTATATAATTCATCAAATGCACTCATTTCACAATAACCGGAAACAAATACAAATTGAAAGGATAAGAGGTCGAAAGTCTTAAGTTGATAACTCATCACAAATGAAACAATCGGAAGCAAGTATTAACTAGCAAAACCAAAACTATCCAACTAAGCAAGTATATATCAAAGTGACTACTCAAACAAAGATACTGATTACCCCAAGGCAACATTAATTACTTGTAAGTAAAAATTTAATCCCAATTATGTATTGACATATCAATGTTGCAGTTTATTTATTTGTGTCTCTCCATTGAATTCCAAGATATTGAATGATAGCCAAACCATCTATTGTCATGTAATCGTGACTGGTAGCAATTAACTATGATAAGAAACCCATGTTTCATGTATAATCAACAAGGGTCTCAATTCAAGTTCATCGAATTCAACAAGATTCAAAGGTTAAACCCACGAAGCGGGGAATGGAGGAGAGAATTCATTAATACATTCAAAGTGTTGACGAAAGTATTTGAGCATCAACATTGAGATAGTATAGTAACCCCATTTATTTATTAAATTTCATAAATTCAAATTATATAATTTTTCCGTCTTCTTATTTTCACAAGAGACAAAAATCAATGTTAAAGTTTCACTCAAAAATACTTACATAGAAACGCAATTTCTATTTGTTGTAATTACTAAAATGGCCATCCTTTTCTATGTAATCCAAAGAACGACCAACTATACCCAAAAGTAATCCAAAGAAAAATGCGGACTAAGCAAAGATTTGCTATTGCAAGAAAAACACAATGCCACTGGTAAGGATGACCGCATTCACCTCACTAAGCGATCTTAAGGCGCCAGATATATCAGCGACTCACCCAACAGGCAATTGGTGACATCTTCAAAAGCAAGCGGTCAATAGTAAATCCCATGTCAAACTCTTCATAGTCATGTAAGTGTCTACAAGTCAAGTTACAAGATATCATAAATCAACCCGCCTTTTAAGGATAATTATAAAAATACTACTTCTCAAACAAAAATGTCGAATCACAAAATACAAAGTAGAACTCTAAATCTTCTATCTGTTGAAAAAAGGGAATAACAAATATTGGTTTGATCATCTTGATACAATTAAGCTTTCTCTATAACATGAAAGTTATCGAGTTTAGGACTTTTTGAGTTAATGAAATAAAATTGTAGTCGATATGCTTATAATCTAAATCTCACTAAATATGAATTAATATTCCATGTCGCTTGTAATAAAACTAGGGTGTTCGTTCGCCAAACCAACCAAACCTACCAAAAATCCAAACCGAAACGAACCAAATTTGTTAATTTATGCACAAATAATCTACAAATTTATACCCAAATAATCTACAAACTTATATATCTACAGATTACAAACCCTAAAATTTATATTTCTCAGTTACAAACTCTACAAATTTATACCCAAATAATCTACAAATTTAGGGTAGTGAAAACATACCGATAGTAGTCGATCGGGTTCCACAGAGAGAGTGCGAGTAGAGTGAGAGAGGCGAGACCGAGAGAGGCGAGAGAGACGAGAGCGAGAGAGAGAGCGAAAAGCGAGAGAACGAGGTTGAGTTCTCTGTTTTTGTTCGTTAACCGAGATGGCACTTTGCTGGTGTAAGTTATAAAAAAAAAGTGCTTTTCTTGAAAAAAAAAAAAAAAAGTGCTTTTTTGTGTTTTTCAAACCCTCGGGTTTCGATTTTTAGAAGGTGAAATCGCTTTCTTTAATAAAAGTTGGTATTCAAAGTTAACCAAATTCTATGGCTAGCCTAGTGGAATGGGTCTTGTTTTCTTCTCACAGTCACCATGTTCAAATTTTAAGCGAGAATCAAAATATTCTTTTTTGGCTTTTCTTTTTGTGTGCTCTTTCTTCTTCTCACAAGTTTGTGTTCAAATTTAAATGTTTTGAAATGTTAATAAGGCTTATTTATTGTATTTAATGTAAATTATATTATTTATTCTTATATTTAGGAAATTTTTTATAGTGTTTTATATCGTAACAAGTTTGTGTTCAAATTTAAATGTTTTGAAATGTTAATAAGGCTTGTTTATTGTATTTAATGTAAATTATATTATTTATTATTATATTTAGGAAATTTTTATAGTGTTTTATATTATACGATGATAGTTTGTATTGAATCGTAGAATTGTGTACTCTTAAATCAATATATTTAAATAGGAGTTGATGATAGCAAAAGCAAGAAAAATATATAGAGCAAGAAATTGAGAAAGTCTTTGAAGAAATAGTTCTTGAGGTGCTTGGCCATGGATCCTGCGCCAGTATAAAGGGTGTTGGCTATGGCCCAAAGCCTCCAGTAGACGCACCACATCCTTTAATTCAACTACCCAACAACTTCAAAAGGAACTTCAGAAACGCAAGAAAAACTACAAGATTGAATCTCAAGTAAGTGGACTAAAGGACCAAGTGAGTGATTTGAAAGAGCAATTGGGTCAACAAGGTGCATCTATCGACAAACTTATGGCATTTATGGTCTGCGATTAGAATAATATCTAAGCGTCAAAATAAGATTTCTGGGGACATATGGTTTATATTTATATTGAGTATTGTTTGGGTTTAGATGCCTAATGTTTCGTTTTCGAATATTTTTCAAGTAGATTTATAATTTCCATTTGAAAGTTGGATATTTTAGCATTTTCCTTATATTGATTAATTAAGCATGTTCTACTTAAACATGTTGGTTTTTTTTATTATTCATGTTTATTTAAATTGTAAATTGCATTTGTAATATAATATTAGATCGAAGCAAATGTATGTATCTTTGAATCGAAGTATTAATAATATGGAAAGTCAATAATGAATTTTCTCATCATGAGATTTTATTTTATTTTTATGCAATGTAAATGATAAAATATGACAAATTAATACATCGATATATATAGAATTATAGTCACCAATGCATCATTTAATGGCTATTTATGTTGTCATATAAAAATCAATTGGTGACACTGATCTATTTTGTAGCTGAAACTAATATTTTTCACAACGAACTTAGAGCGTTACCATACATAACCATTTAGTGACAATATAAAATTGGTCACTAAAAATAGTCCTTTATGACGACGTGTATTGTCCTCGTATATATTTTAAATATGTCACCCAAAATGGGTCATTTATGATGAAATATTTTGTCACCATATACTTCTTTTATGATGACCATATAATATTATCTAGTGACGAAATATTTTGTCACCATATACTTCTTTTATGACGAACCTAAGCCATCACAAAATCTTACGCAATTAGTGACACTAATCAACTTTGTCATGTAATGGTAATTTTGTCGCGTGACGAAACATGTCATCACGTTTGAGAATCTTTTGGTGACAATAAATGTCGTGTCATTGAATATTACTTTTTGTGACACGTGTTTTGTCATTATATATATAATCATTAAGTGACGACCGATATTGTGTAACTATAAAACATCTCTTTTATGACAAATTATATAATATATGACGAATTAGTTAATACAATTGTGACACTGAAGGCGTCACTAAAATTTGATTACTTTGGCAATATATTCATTTTCGTCACCAAAATCTAATGTTTGGATGACAAAATATGCATTCGTCATTTAAATGTTACCTTTGATGACAAAATAAAATTTTGAGTGACAAAAGTTTGATCATTAAAGTGACGAGTTAGGCGTCACAAAAAATGATATAAATGATGACACTGGTCGTTAGCGTCATCAAAGGTTAAATATTTAGTGACGAACTAAAAAAAGTGTCATGTATACCTTTTACCACGGGGCTACCGTGACGATCGTTATGACGCTCAAATTTCGTCATCTAATAACTTTCGTGACGAAATATGACATTTATATGACGAATTTTGTCGTCATATTTTCTCTAATTTCTTGTAGTGAGGAGAATTTTGTTTAATTTTGTGTCTTGCCTTTTGCCTCATGCATGAGAGACATTTTGGAGGTCAAAGGTATGGGCATGAGGTGGTTTGAATGGAATGTTGGAAGACTTCCAACATGTTGGCAAAATTAATAATAAAGAATTGATGTATGAGATTATGTGTATAATGTTTGAATTAATGGTATAATTATACACAAGATGACTAATATAAGGTGTAAGTGTACAAGAGTTGGATGATATTTCTACTCCAAATCATCACCATGTTGGCCATTCCACTACAAGGGCATATTGGTAATTCCATATATTTTTTTTGTCCCAAATTTGATGATAATAGATGTAATATATCAATCTCCAAACTAATTAGTGATTTCCTTGATCACTTATAAGTCTCATGATCACTTATACTAAATCAAATTCTTAATTCTATAAGGTAAAAGTCTCTAAAATAAATAGTCTCTTAAAATTCTAAGGTGACTAATAAATACAAAAATAGTAATAATGATCAATCAAGTGAACACACACAACAAAATGTTATAAAATTATGCTACATATGCAACACGGTCATATTAAATAAGCAACACAAGTTTACATTACATAAACAACACATACACATTAAATAAATAACAAACTTATACTATATATACAACACACTCACTTTAATGTGAATACACACAACATAATACAACAAATTTAGACTACGTATGCAACACAATCACATTAAATAAGTATCACAAATTTATATTACATAAGTAACACTGACACGTTAAATAAAAAAACAAATTTATATTACATGTGCAATATATTCTCTTTAAATAAGTAGCACACTCACTTTAATGTGAATACACAATATATTGCAATAAATTTATACTACATATGCAACACAGTCACATTAAATAAGCAACACAAATTTATATTACATAAGTTACACATTAATAAAACAACACAGAGAAAAAGTAAAAAGGTAAGAAACAAATCTATGGAAAATTCCGAAAAAAAACGCGGCGTGCATGCTTGAGATTGACACATGCTGGTTGACATCAATAGATAAATGGAGGATATTATGCAAATACCCATTTGTCTTATCCAAATTTAAATAAAATTTACTTAAAATACCCTAATAGCAATTTAAGAAAAAAATAAAAACTGAAAAAGCCACTTAAATCCGGACTATTAAAAAAAAGATCCCAACAATTAGGATTTGTCCTCGCGTACTCATCCTAAATGGGTGGATTCATAGGATCCAAATTCTATATATTATATAGGAATTGGATCGAATTATACCACATTCCATAGGTAAGACATTATGGACTAACCCTGTCCACAAATTTAAAATTTTAGATGGTTGAGATTTGGCTGATTTAGTAGCTTTTTTTTTTATTTTGAATCAAATAAGGGTATGTTGATTATTTTATTATTAGCAGTTTTTACCCCCAATTGGTAAAATCCCCAAATCGGTTCATCTCCCCCCACAAATTGTTGGGCATTTTTTTTTTGAATTTTCATAGTTTTGTGGACTTGTGGGTTTCCTCCGTATCTGAAATTTTCTAAGCGAAAGAGAATATCACTTCTCCTGAGTGTGTCGTAGGGATGTTCAGTCATCTTCTCAAGGCGAAGTGAAATTTGCTAAGCGAAAGAGAAACCCAGTCTTCTTCTTCATTTTTGATACATGGTAGGATTTTTTCCACTATTTTCGAATTTAATTATGAAAGTCTTGGGTTTATTTAATTTGATTTTTGATTCGATTTTGTTGTATTTTGGGGAGAATGTGATTCTGAGTTGAAATTGTTAACTAGGGTTTTGTATGTTTCATGTGTGTTTTTTTTTTCCCGTGATGGTGGGTTAAGCTTTTGTTAATGGCGGTTATATGTTTTGTTTCTGTTCAAGAAGATGGTTTATGATTTTTTGAAAAACTATGAGATTTTGTTGTATACTTATATGTTTTTTTTTGCTTATTTAGTTATTTAGTTACTTTCTACCGTATGTTTTTATATGTTCTCCACTTTTGACACTTTATTTTTATTGTATATTTTGAAGTATATTATGTCATGTAATGTTGCTTTTTTTTTTGGTGATGGTGGGTCAAACTTTTATTAATGGTGGTTATATGTTTTGTTTTTCTTGAAGAAGATGGTTATAGTTTTTGAAAAAATTAGGAGATTTTTTTGTATACTTATATGTGTTTTGATGCTTATTAAGTTAATTTTTACCGTATGCATTTTATATATCCCGCACCGACACTTTACTTTTGGTTTTTGTGCTAGGACTTTGTTTTTGTATCATAGATAAAGTGGTCGAAAAAGTGAACATCGTCGAGGGCGACTATATACATACCGATTTTTTATTGTATAGTTAGACATAGTTTATCGTATAGATAGTCGATTTTATTGTATAGTTAGATATAATTTCTTCGTATAGATAGTTTGATTTTATTGTATAGTTAGACATAGTTTATTGTATACATATCCCGATTTTATTGTATAATTAGACATAGTTTATTGTATAATAATTTAGTTAATTGATTTGTCTCTATTAGTTGTTGATTTTTAATTATTATTATTTGGTATATCATTATAAACCGAAATTATTGGTCTCGCCCCAAAATCATCTTGTTAATTGATTTCTTAAATCACGGTCCTACATGTTTTTGTTTGATAATTTTAATATGCAGTACATATATGTTAAACATACATTATAAAAGTGTTAAATATACAGTAAATATATGTTAAATATACAGTATAATAATGAGCGTGATCCCTCCCCTCTCTCTAACTGATTTACTTAATTCACGGTCCACACATGTTAATGAGCGTGACTCTCTCTCTATATATATATATATGTATATAATTGATTCCTTAATTCACGGTCCCCACATATTTTTGTTTGACAATTTTAATATGAAGTAAATTTATGTTAAACATACAGTATAATAGTATTAAATATATAGTAAATATACAGTATACTACATCGCAGAGAACATACGTGATTTTCTCTTTCCCCAGCGTGATTCTCTCTCCTCCCAGTGTGGTTCCCTCTCTCCCCATAACTGATTCCATATTGAACGGTCCCCACATGTTTTGTATGACAACTTTACCTTGTTGGAGATTTAATTAATTGGTTAATGTATTATATCCTATATTAATTATAGTCTTTATGATGTATATAGGGATGGTTGAAATCAGTACACATTGTCTCACCATAAAATATGGTGTGTGTATGTGTGTGTGTATATATATATATATATATATATATCATGCTTAAGATGGCGATGGGGCGGGTTGAAACCTAACCCTCATATTGAACCCCCCTGATTCGGGGTGGATTTAAACCCCAGGTAAAATGGGTCGTGGCAGGTAACATGTAAAGATTTTGAAAATCCGACTGGTCCATTGGACTGCCCGCCATCTCGCCGCCATATTTTATTTATGTTTTTTCCTACATTTACTTGTTTAGTCCACTTAAAAATTGTTGAGTCTTCTTTGTCTCTTCTCACGCTTTTTGTACACTTTAAGCGATCGGTCGGGTCCTGGTCTTTGCCTCCTGGGCCAAAGCGAAATTTGGGCCGGATCGGGCGGGCCAAACGATGAATCGGGCCACTATTTTTTTCGGCCCACCATGAAAATACAAAGAAAAATTGGTCCAATCGGCAAACAGGTTTACGGCCCGATAAGCCGTGCAAAAGCCCAACTCATTTCGGCCTAAGAAAACGCAGCCAACCTAACCATTTTACCTGCCAAGCCAAAATTGACAAAATTTACTCATGTTGTATCCATGCACCGAGAGGTTTTTTTTTTTTCTATTTGCTTACGGTTTAGTGATGCATTCTATTGTTGATATTTTCCTTTTTGTTATTTTGCTCATGTGTATGTTTGACCTTTAATTTATTGAAAGTATTGTTTGTTGCCAAAGAAAATTAATGGAATTTGCTTGGTGAAAGCTAGACTTTTATGTCGAATAGTTATACAAGAGACCCAATGTTTATAGGATGTGGGGTCCAATGTGTTTGAACGGGCCAGGTCTTTTTAAAAAGTTTTTTTCCGAAGGCGAAATCCCCAACCCGAACCGTAGATCCCTTAGCCGCATGACAGGATGTAAATCGAGGATATACACGAGTAGCAACTCAGTAAGGAGAGAGGATCAACATGATACGAACCTTAAACAACCTCGCAATATTTCAAAGAAAGAATCGCGACTACACGATTTGAACCCGCGACGTCGAGCACCATAGTCTTATCACCTTACCACTTACCAACTCGTCCCCGTGCCCCTGGAGGCTTGAACCGACCAGGTCTTGGTCTCACGTGAGGTGGGTCTTGAAGTGGGGGGCGGAGGAGTAAGGTGTTTTATTTTCCTTTGGGGGATGGGTCTCAAGTCCGGTCAAACCCGTTCCGTTGCATCCCTTAACATATTGACAAAGACTTATATAGGATCGTCTCAAGAGTCTCTATCCGTGAGACGGTTCGGCCTGGTCAAGTCAACAAAAAAATCCGTAGGTCAACAGGAGTCTGCGAGTCAACAAAATGTCAAATGTCCGCCAAAAATAGTGCGGTAATACTTTTTGAAAAAAAAGTAATACTTTTAATACTAGTAATATTTTGAGCAAACAATAATACTCTAATTAGTAACATATAATAATTTTATACAAAAAGTGATACTCATTGTTAAAAATGGTGTCGATGATGATGTATATTTTGTAGTTCAACAAATAATATTTTTTTAACTTAAAATATTTAATACGCATAATACTTTTACACTTAAAAAATGTGTAATATATTTCACTTAAAATGTAAAAACCTTTTAGTTCAACATGTATATTTTGTAGTTCAACATGTAGTAACTTTCTCGTAAATATGTAATATTTTTTATTTAAAACTATAGTACTTTTCGGTTCAACATATAATACATTTTACTTAAAACTATATTATTTTTCAGTTCAAAATGTAATACTTTTCAATTCAAATTTGTAATACTTTACATTTAAAACTATAATATTTTCAGTTAAAAGTAATACTTTTCAAAGGTGGTTTCAAATGATGTTTTTCTTATTCCCCTTTTTTTTTCATTCGTCTTTCCCTTCGTTTTTCTTTGTATTTTTTCTTCTTTGACCTTCATTTCATGGCAAAACCAAAGTTTCAAGAGAATGGAAAAAGATTCATATTGGAAATTTAAAATCTCCATTAATGTATCACGCCGTGAGCTATTAACTTCTTCTCTGATTGAATGTGATTTTCTACTTCCTGTTAAGATCCATGATTACATTTTGCTCATTGGGGCTCTGATCCACTCTCCACCAAATGATTACTTTAACAGATGCATAAAGGCCCCAATTCAACACCATATTTAACGTAGTGCATTACTTTCTATAGCAAAAATATTACATGTTTCTAATTAAAGTATTATTTTTTTGCTCAAAAGTATTGTGTCTTAAAAGTATTATTTTTTTGTAAAAAAGTATAACCGCACTAATTTTGGCGGATTCTTGACTTTTGTTGATGTAGATTCGCCGTCCAAACAAATTTCATAGTGATATGCTATGATCCGACCCGTCTCACGGATTGAGATCCGTAAAATGGTCTCACAAGAGACATTCTCTGTCATATAGGATTTTTCATTACGTATCCACCATTTAGATTCATCTTATGTACTCATATAAGTAAATATTTTTTTTAAAAAAAGGAATCAGACTTATAAAGATAATCTATCATGCTTGACTAAGAAATATATAAAATATTTGAGGCCCATAACAACAATCAATCAAAATAAACTTTTGGAGTTGCAATATTTGTCCATTGATCTCAACTAATAATCTCATATGCACGGTGTCAAAAAAAATAATCTCATATGCACTGTACCCTCAATTGAGAGTCTGTCAACTAAATAGAGAAATAAACTCGCTTATGTAATTGAGAATCTGTCCCATTAAATGCACTTTGTACACTGTACCATTGATTAAATGCATCGCACTACCATGACACCCAATTTATGCCCAATCGGGTGTATTACCGCTGGATCAACATACATGCACACACACCAATATATGTGTGGAATCCAACATTATGCACCCAATTACGCACATACCCACTTGGGTGGCATAGTACATTTCGCGATAAAACCTGCTTGTCAGTGTTCTAAAAAGTACTAGGCAGACGACTAACTGATGCCTAGCGCATAGGCAGAGTCTAGGCAGTGTTAGGGGAGACCCAGGCGGGATTAGGCAGAGCCTAATCGGAAAAGTAACATAGGCAGACAATGGTAGCCAAGCGCCTAGGAGGGACTAATTGGTGTACTAGCCGGAGATTTTTTAGAACAGCTGCTCGCAGACCAAACCTTTCCTGGGGCTATGGATGAAAAAACTATTGCCTGCAAGCAGAGTAGTATATCGATAACAACATATATTTCCTTCTTATTACAAGTATATCATTAAACTTGAAAGGAAAACAATCTCACACATACATAACAATGTCACCAAGTTGCCAAGCTGCAACCATCTAAAGTCATATAGTTATGGTGGAAACTAACATGATATACATCTCAAATTTACATGTTTCTCTCACTACAGTCAGAAACTCCAAACAGAATTTCATGGTCTTCACATATTAGTTACTATCCTTTAAGCACTAGAATTTATACAAAAATAAGGGAGACAATAGAAACAAGGGGGAAAAACGAAACACCACAAAACGCCCAAGTACTGTAGCAGTCACTTCTTGCAATCTCATATGCGAAGTTGCAGCACTAGTTTAAAAAGTCTCTTGAAGGATATACTTTGATTAAGACGTCTCGCCCAAGATACAGAGGCCAGTGATGATGCCCAAACTCGAGCGAGAAAACTCGAGCATTTCTCGCCCTTTTATGAAAGTTTCTAGTTTTACAAATCTTTAGCTTGCTCAAAATTCTCTTGACATCAATCGGATGGAGAACATGCCCTAAAAGTCCTTGACTCTCCAAAAATTCCTAAATTCGGGTGAGGAATGTATGCCACCCACAAGCCAATAAACGAGACACAATCTCTCGGGAAGAAATACGAGAAAAGCCCTCAAAAGGACGAATAATGCGAGAGTACGAGATAAGGTTCCTCGAGAATGTTTCCTTGAATGATGCTCCATTCCAAAGTTGGAACACTTTGTGACCGTTCTCCATATTACTTGATGTTTCATCAACCATATCCACTAATGGAGCTAGCCCTAAGAAATTAAAAATATTCAGGCATGAGGAAACGAGCCTGGCTATTTTCATATGCGTTCATGCATGAGAAACATTGATGTTGTTGTGATACAAGCATTTTGAAAAGTTCACATCACCGAGAAAAACTTACTGCAATCGAAAAATTAGAATAAATACCCACTATGAAGCCCTTTCAAAATAAGCAATTATTTTCTCATACTGATGGAAACCCACCCACCAACCCCTATGTCCTCGGGAGCACCAAAACCATGGGAGGCTTCATGTAAAATAAATCTAAACCACATATAGTTTCAGTAGCATGCTAATCCATTTATGCCGTAAAAATACAACTTTAAGATAAACAACATAGATTTTTACTTCAAATGCCATCAAGATGTATAGAAAAAGTACTGCTACAAATGAAAAAAATCAAAGATGTAGGCCATATATGGATGTGTTTTCAAATGTGTTTTTCCATTTTCCAACTATTCCATAAAATGAGTTTATGTTTGTTTACGAAGTTCTCAGTAGAAATGAAGTTGTTTTCAATTTTCACTTTTTAATGGAAATATTCTTTTGAAAACACAAACAAAACAACTTTTCAACACAATCACGCAAATCTATGTGAAAATACACTACAATCACACAAATCTATGTCAAAAATACATTCAAAAACTATAACCAAACATATTTCCATTTCCAAACAGAAATTCAGACAACAAACCAAACATATTCTCAATTCTCACACGAAAATCAATAAAGTTTGAAAATTCATTTTCCAACACGAGAAACTGGAAATTGGACATGGAAATACATCCATACAAGGCCGTAGTTCTCCAGGAACTAAAGTAAAACTAAATGATCATTTGAGACCACAACACTCACCAAGGTCGGGACAAGAATGCATTTCAACTCTACATTTTCTCTACGGGACTACAATCGCTTATTCAATTTGGTTCCACGAAGGGCACCAATTTGACGACATTTGAGTGTCTAATCCATAATATAGGGTTATAACCATGTCATCAACTCAACTTCACACCAACCAAAATGTAAAAAGTTTATCATGGGTGCTACTTGTAGTTCTTTTATAGAAATTTATAAGCGACTGGAGATCTTTCCCACCATAATATCTCATTCGTACTGTCTGATTCACTATCAGCAGCGAGGGTACACTATGAATCCCATATCTCGAGAAAACACTGCGCACAAACACACGTTAGATTTCGGCGAAAAGTAGAGATTTGAATGCATAGAAAGAGTTATAAACACCCGAATGTGTTTGAGTAAGCTCATTGGAGCACGAATAAATACATATTACAAAAAAGAGACATTACTTAATTATGTTATGATCCCTATAACATCTTTGAGGAGTTAAGTCCTGTTAATAAACACCTAATGGAACATATTCTGTATTATGTAGTAGTTGGATGGTATGAGTACTTAGCATAAAATTATATTAAAAAGTTTATCATGGGTGCTACCTGTAGTTCTTTTATAGAAATTTATAAGCGGCGGAGATCTTTCCCACCATAATATCTCATTCGCATCGCCGATTCACTATCGCAATGTAGGGTACACTATGAATCCCATATCTCGAGAAAATACTGCGCACAAGCACACGTTAGATTTCGGCAAAAAGTAGAGATTTGAATGCATAGAAAGAGTTATAAACACCCGAATGTGTTTGAGTAAGCTCATTGGAGCACGAATAAATACATATTACAAAAAGGAGACATTACTTAATTATGTTATGATCCCTATAACATCTTTGAGGAGTTAAGTCCTGTTAATAAACACCTAATGGAACATATTCTGTATTATGTAGTAGTTGGATGGTATGAGTACTTAGCATAAAATTATATTAAAAAGTTTATCATGGGTGCTACCTGTAGTTCTTTTATATAAATTTATAAGCGTTTAATCGAGATCTTTCCCACCATAATATCTCATTCGTACTGTCTGATTCACTATCAGCAGCAAGGGGTACACTATTAATCCCATATCTCGAGAAAATATCTGCGCACAAGCACACGTTAGATTTCGGCAAAAGTAGAGATTTGAATGCATAGAAAGAGTTATAAACACCCGAATGTGTTTGAGTAAGCTCATTGGAGCACGAATAAATACATATTACAAAAAGGAGACATTACTTAATTATGTTATGATCCCTATAACATCTTTGAGGAGTTAAGTCCGTTAATAAACACCTAATGGAACATATTCGTATTATGTAGTAGTTGGATGGTATGAGTACTTAGCATAAAATTATATTAAAAAGTTTATCATGGGTGCTACCTGTAGTTCTTTTATAGAAATTTATAAGCGACTGGAGATCTTTCCCACCATAATATCTCATTCGTCTTGTCGATTCATTATCGGCGAATGAGGTACACTATGAATCCCATATCTCGAGAAAACACTGCGCACAAGCACACGTTAGATTTCGGCGAAAAGTAGAGATTTGAATGCATAGAAAGAGTTATAAACACCCGAATGGAGCACAAATAAATACATATTACAAAAAGGAGACATTACTTAATTATGTTATGATCCCTATAACATCTTTGAGGAGTTAAGTCCTGTTAATAAACACCTAATGGAACATATTCTGTATTATGTAGTAGTTGGATGGTATGAGTACTTAGCATAAAATTATATTAAAGATATCCGATAGGTTCATATGATTTACAGAGCAAACAGCTGCAACAGCATTGAGTCCTTTTGTAGGTAGGCACAATGGCTGTGATCTACAGTAAAACGTAAACATTCTTGGTTGTTTCCCTAGGAAACAAGCACAATTGGATTGGAGGGGACAAAAAATATACCGAGGGAACATAGATTAAGGCACCTACCTGGGCGTGGCTGAAGATTTTTCGACCATTGTATGTTTAATCTGTGGATAAATGGAACTCAAAGTGGAAAACTTCGACTGAAAGATGCTTGAGAAAGGACACCAAGAAGCATAAAACATGACTGCAGTATATTCATTCTTCTGACTGGAGCTCATAGCTTTTTCAAATGATTCTCCATCCACCTTCAGTGACATTAGTTTATCAATGAATGATTGAACAACATGCACAAAAAAATATCTCTGAGTCTGAATATTAGACGAGATGGAAATTTAACGTTCACAATAATTCACGTGCAGATTAAGCCACACCATCCATCAACATCATTATAAGCGATCACCATGATACCATCACAATAATTAAACAGAAAAGTATGTCCCATGAAAACACTATTTTGGAGCGCTTTATCCCTCCTCCTTTCCACTTAGTTCAAGAAACATCTATTACCCGGAAAAAAATATAGTCTTCCTCATTTATTACGTATTTATGTTGTATTGTCATCACCAGTCACTTATATTTATCATTGTTACTGAGGCACTACAATAAAAAATTAGACAAATAACAACATTGATGAGTCAAAAACGTCAGTGACTAGACTACAAAGTGTCACCCGAAAAAAAAAAAAATTGATTGGTCTAATGCCCGAAGGAATAAAGAAAATAAAAAGGGACTAACTTTGAACTTCACTGAAAAGAAACGGTTATCATTGTCCTGGATGTGAAGACTTTGCCTAGTCAACCAAAAAAAGCCCGACCAATGCATTAGAAAAATTACTTGATATGGAAATCCGCTTTCTTGTTTGTGAAATGACATGCCACAAAAACCCAACATCGACCACACCAAACCAAAATGACAGTTGTTAGAACAGAAAAGTACCACATATAGTCATCTATTTGGTCAACTAACACTCAACCCATCGGTTATCAACAACAGTACATGATTAAGAGTTCATTAAACCTTATTTCATCAACAATCTGTTGCTTTCAGCCAGATGAGTCATTAATTGTATTAATGTTGACTTCATATATATATATATATATAAGATCTCGATATTACTCGACCTCTTTTTGTCGGTTATCCGGAAAACTCATGAAGCCCCCATTCACCAAGTAAATTTCCAAACTTAAATATCTCCTACTTTTGATTGGAGTGCTTTCTGAATAATTTTTTCTGCAGGTCATGATTTCATACACACACCCAATAGGACAAATTGAACTTCCTGCAAGAGTTTCTCAAGGACATTTCACTCTTTAAGCATAAATCAAAGGTTATCCTTCAGCCGATGAAAACTTCTTATAGGTAAAATAAATCCATATCCACGATGATGGCGTATGATACGATCCCAGCCACATAATATAGAGGAAATCAATAACAAGAAACATTCATATACAAGCTAGAATCTAACAAAACCTTTCATTATCGGTAAATTTTCACCCTTATGGCTTGAATGCAGTCAACAACACTAAAGTAACAATAACATAATATGAAAACTTGGTTGTAAAGCGTGGACCCAAGAGTGTTGAGGAGAAAATAAAAGAAAGTTTCAGCATCATCAGGAAAAAAAACAGCATCAGCAGGGTAATGGTTGAGAACACTTTACATACAAAATTGCATGGTTTCAAAGAGATATAAGAGTTTCAGAAGACTAATACAACAGTTAGCTATATCCTCTTATGGACTCTTAACAAGCAAAACAGCTTTAACTCCAGAAACTTTACTTTCAAGTGTCAATGGCATTAAAGCATAATGTAATTTACAAATTTTTCGTCTTAGCCTCAACCAAGTTGATCAAAACAGAGTAATATGGTAGATTCTAGCGAAAAAGCTTGTTTGCTCCTTAACAAGGTTTGCCTGATATTCAAAATCTGCTCGATTTTAAGAATGCGGCGGAAACCACATTATGCAAAAGCGTGGATGTGTGCAGCCAATGCATTTGTGCAATCTGCAGATTTGGTCTGCCGTCTGCTTGTATCAAGTCTAACTAAAATGACCCAGTATTTCACCCTCGAAAACATTTTTATATCAGTATTTCCTCAGGGCCTCAGGCAATTCGTAAACACAATTCATTTAGTGACATTCAAGTACCCATGTCATCCTTACAAAATTGGATACGAATGGTATGTGGATACAACATTAGATGTAGATTTTCACAATTCCACCATATGTCTCACTTTTGCAAATGATTTCATGTACTATGGTACTCAAGGAATCACAAGGAACTTTCAAGCCTTTCATTAACATCATGTATGTGAAAAATTGGACAGTCTGGAATGATATTTGAGTAAGCTTAATAATCAAGAAAGAAATATCTTATAAGATGCTTTACAGATATTATATGTAGTAAAGAGGAGCTTATATGCTCCAAACATAAGATATCATAATCTTAGAGCTCCTTCAAAAAAATTGTAAATATATCTCATTTGACTGTTTAAACAAGGTTACCTATTATATTGAAAAATATATCCATTTCAATAAAGGTTCAACACAACATTTATAAGCTTCAAAATCCCCATTTAAATTCATAAATTGATAAGGTCCTGTCAGCAACCATCCCATCATCTAAAATCAAAACCTAAAGTAAAAGTGCCTGATCATTAACCTAGCAAGCAAAGCAGCACCACCTCCATAACACGACTTGAATCTCTTCAGCAAATGTCTAGTCCCAACTAATCATAGCATCAACCGATTTAAACCAAGATGCTCCTCCCCAAGGTTCTTTGAGAAAACTCATTCGACAAAATATGTGCAATTTTACAAACCGAAATGATTACTATTTTTATGCCTAATGTCCATTTCAAGTAAGAATTTCTTGTCTTACGTCTTTCCTAATGATAAATGAGTCTAAACAGTAAACACAGTAGCACACATGAGTATCAGAAAATCAACAACACCCTCAATTCTCAAAAACAAAAAACCTCAGGTTAATAACTGAGGCATGTAAAACTAAATAATATAAGATCAAAAAAATAATTCACCAACTAAGTTTTCAAACAAAGGAAAACAACAAACCAAAAGGGTAAAACAAATTGACGATACATAAAATTCTCACTTGAACAATAAATTACGTAAGGCAAACAAAAATAAAAATTAAAAAAATCTAAATAAAAGTACCTGGATTGGAGAAGAGGAGAAGGGTTTAAATAAACGGCACCGAGAATTGAGATCGTGAAGAAAGGTTTTGAAATCAAGTCCACAAACAGAGGATGAGGACCCCAATCCAAACGACGTCGCCGATTCCACCAATACACACATCAACAATATACATAAGACATTTTCTCATCGAAACCTCCATGGATAACACCAAAATCCAAATCCTAATCCTTCCTCCTAATTATCAGCACAACAATATTTGAATTTGGGAAAAAGAAAGAAAAACAAAACAAAAAACCCTAGAGATTAAACTGTAAATGGTGAAAATATTGAGGATTGCCGAATCTATTTCTTCTTTTTCTTGAAAACTTTTCCTAATTTTCCCTTTTTGTTTTTCCACTCTCGCTCTCGTTCGTCGACCTGATTTATTTATATATTTATTATCTTCTTCTTAATTCCCCTGATTCTTTTATAATTACTGTTTAGGACATCGAGGCGGTGAATGTCGAATATGAGGCTGATTTGTTGAGTACTGAGTGGTTGAGGGACCAATTTGTCAGAGTATAAATATATCCAACCATATTGTTTATATTTGGCTACAATATTTTTATTGAATTTAAATTTATATGTGAAATTTAATTTTACTTGTAGGGTGAATTTTGCGGAATCGTTTACGGTTCTAATTTTCTATTTCACTTTCATATTCTACGATCATAATGAGTGATACATGTAAATATACTCAAACAATCAATCACATGTATTATTCATTCAGTCATGTAGAATAGAAAAAATGAATAGAAAATCTGGTGTCGAATTTTGCACGAGTCCACCTCAACAACTTGATATATTTGCATGTACTTCAAAGAATTATATATTTACATATATTAATATTTCTAAACTTAGTCAGATCAAGATGAATTTTAAGTTTTTATTAGATGGGAAAAATGTTTGAGTTTGATTTATTATATTTAACAAGTAAACATAAATAATAATTTAAGAATATCATAAATATTTTTAATTATGTTATAAAATACATACTAATTTAATACGTAATAATACAATATATTACAAATTCCTTCCCAAAGATCTTTACTAAAAAATACACTATATAACAATAAAAATCTAATACAAAATTAAAATTAAATAAAATGAAACAAGAAAATAGAAAAAAATTATTTTAAACTTGTACTATATTATAAGTCTTTTTGTATGTTTTTTATTTTATTAATACGTATTGTTTATAAAATTTGTCACTATTAATATATATATATATATAATATTAAGTACATAAAAATTATGTTAGTGTATATCATACTTAATATATACATTAAATATATTTAGAAAAAAAAGCTAGGCAGAGCGGGGTGGGAGACTCGAGTGATACTCACACCCCTCCATTCCGATAGGATCCAAAAAAGGCAGGCCAAAACGGGTCGGACCAAAATTATCACCCTAAACATTCCTACCACGCACAGTCCAAATTCCTTGAAAAATCGAAAGTAGAATCTCGTGCCACAACAATATTATTATTGGAAACATTCGTGAGCAAAAGCAGCACATCCGAAGCATATTAATGAAAAAAAATCAAGATCAATTCATGGTTTTATGTAAAAGCATCTGATACCTCTGTTTGCTTCTCTTTTATTCAATTTGGACTTTAAATCCTAAAGATTGTTTAGAGTAGAAAAATGGTCATTTCTCATCCTTATATACATAACAATCGCTCCGTTATTGTTTCCTTGCACGGTTGAGAAGATTTGAGCAAGTAGTCATCTAAAATCTAACACAATTAATTCACAGGTTCAAGAACCAAAAATGGGATAGCTAGTCGACTTATGTTTCTTGTCTCGATATTTACGTACACAAACAAACACGAGAAAAAAATGAACAGTAAAATTTGGCCTTAGAGTTTTTTAATGACGTAATAAGGCTCACAATGAACAGTCATGTCAAGAATCCTGTAAATAGCAATCTCATCCTCCTCTTTCAGATCATGATTCTTCACAAATTTGCACTAGTCTAGCTCAAAAAGGTAGAGTACATCCTCATCCTCCACAAAGTGTTGTAACAACATATTGTATCGCCTATCATATACATCGTACACCACGACAATCTTCTTCGTTTTGCCAAGTGGGAATTTGAAATTCCCCGGTGAGCGTGCTAAAAGGTTGGCCTCATAACAATCAAAGTATAGATTTGTATCATCAGTCACTTCAAATGAAGCTAATGGCTTTGTTAAGCAGTGGTCCTCGGCTCTCAATTCTCTGCCACACAATTTAACACACAAGCAAACCTCAAGCAATTTTTCGTATTTTTCAAATAAACATTAATTTCTTGAATTTAGTTGTACGTACCTAGAACCTGGCCGGATAGGCTTATGTTTCTTGGTTTGAAAAGCAGTGTTTTTCAGTGGAACCTTAGTCGAATCCTTTCTGGCGTCATCTTCATCATCTTCGGTTCGTTTCTTGTTATTACATGCCTGATCGACAGGGTCTGCAGGCTTCCTAAAATACTTAAGGACATAGCAATACTCAACAGAATTATGAGCAGTTGCGTTTAGAAACCTGTAAAACGTAAGTACATCGCCTTCTTTCAAATTGTGAGTCCTAACAAACCTATTCCATCCCGTGTTGAGAGAGTAGCCTACTTCCAGCCCACTGATGTGGTGCGATAACGTCATGTTATATTTCCTATTGTTTCCATCGAATACCATAAGTTCCTTTGACAATTTGCCAAGAGGGTATCCATCAATCTCAGAAATTCCTGTTAAAATTATTGCATCACTAGATTTAAAGTATAGCTTCGGTCTGTCTTCAACCACTTCCGATGCAGATAAAATCTTTGATAAGCAGAGGGCATCACGTGGCATTTCAGATGGTAAATCAACAAGCTCCGGTGGGATATCGTCGCCTAATAATTGAAGATCATCCTGTTCAGACCCCTACAACACTCAATATTTAGGTCAATGACCGGTACATTTTTCTCAGTTTTATCAAGGACGTTTTCCGCCGGTTCATTTAGGTCAATGACCGGTATTTTGGATGGTGAACGGACATTCTCCGGTGGGATGTTTTCGCCTAATACTTGAAGCTCATCATCCCGTTCATATTTAAAGATGAAACAGTCCTTCTCTAAATTCTTGTAAATAGAAATGTCATCACCTAGCTTCTAAATTGTGCTCCTTAATAAATCTTTCCCATCATCCGGAGATAGTGTAGCTCATATTTGACCTCGGATCGACCAAAATCGTTAATCGCATATTATATTTTCTATTCATGCCTTCATCATATACTACAATATTCGACCGTATGAGCCTGGTGGGAGCCTGCCGGTTTGAGGAAGGTCGAATAACATGCTCGCTTCACAATCATCCAAGTACAACAGGGAACTTCTGTCTCAACTTTGTCGGATCTAGAGTCTTCGATAATCGGTACACCTCACGCCCGAATCTCTCGCAATGTAAGTCACAATTATCTTAAGCATGAAATTATAATTGAAATTATCATCGGGGTGTTGTTAATTACATCTCAAAGTTAAAGATTACTGCAAAATGAAAATAATGGTGGCAATAAAAAAACAAGATTCAAACTTTCAGTAGCATATAATCAAATCAACTAGGCACAAAAGACAATGTTGATATATTTAAATTTCGAGGATGAACCATAGATCAAAATCATGAAAATCCTTCTTGTTCATTCAAATAATTCTTATATAATTTGCACTTCACCTATGAATGAAACGATCATGAAAGAGCAAAATAAAATATACCTTGCAGCTGAGCCTGACACACTTTCCTCTGTTTTATCAGGGAGGTTTTTGGCCGGTTCATTTAGGTCAATCACGGGTGTTTTATCAGGGAGGATTTCACCTTTTTGACATGTTTTTCAAGGATCACCCCTTCCTTTTTCGAAGAACTCCAAGAATACTTAAAGATGTAAAAGTTAAAGTCAAAATTATTGTAAATAGTAATGACATCACCAGTTCTCAAATTGTGATCCAGAACAAAGTCTTTCCATTCCTCAGAGATTACGTATCTTGAACGATTGCTCCCATAGACGTAAAGGGTTAACACCATCTTATATTCTCTACTCATGCTTTCATCATATACCGAAATTGGTTGCGGGTATGAGCCTGTGAGGGAATTCTCGCACTTTTAACAGAGTCCAATAAAACGTCGTTTCTTCATCATTGAAGTGTAGCAACGGATTTCCAAGTAGAACGCCCTTTGATTCAAAACCTTCGATAATCGGTACACCTCACCGCCCGAACGCCTCGCAATCATGCGAAAAATTATGAAAATAATCATCGATTGTGTTGTTAATTACATCTCAAAGTTGAGATTAATCAAAAAAACAAGATTCAAACTTTCAAAGAAGATGTCATCAAATTAACTGGACAAAAGGGTAAAAAGAAAGAAAAAACCCAAGAAAAGGCGATTTGGGGTTTAGGTTTATCTCAAACTTTTAAGCTTAATCGCACAATCAAAATAAAGGAAAAGGGTGAGAAAACAGAGAAAAAGGAAAACAAGATTCAAACTTTCAGCTGCATAAAATCAAATTAACGAAAAACAAAAAAGAAAGAAAACCCAAGAATGGGGATGATGATTGATTAATGGCGGGAAAACCCAAGAAAGAAAATCCCATTTAAAAAAAAGATTCATGAAATGAAAGATCATATACATGCATGGTCTGTAATTAAAAACTTGCATTCAAGAAAACATGGGTATAGAAGTACTGGGGGCCCTCTTCATAATTGGTTCAATCTTGACAGTTCATTAGAGGTCGGTTTTGTTGAGTGACAATGTGAGGGACAAATTAGTTTGATCATTATCATCATCACTCGAATCTATAAGAATTGGTTCCCCGACTTTGGCTTTTCCCTTTTCTTTAGCGGTATGTCGTCTCCTTTCTGCCATTTTCTCTTGTTTTCTTCAACAAGTGTTAATTGCGGTCTCGAGAGAGAGAGAGAGAGAGAGAGAGAGAGAGAGAGAGAGAGAGAGAGAAGAACGAGGAGAGAAAATGGGAAGACAAGATTTATATACAAGTGCGGAAAATTGTTTCGGGTTTCAAATTTAAAAAGGAGTGAGTTATACTTTCTTGATCCGTCGCTTTCTTCACGATCGACAACCAAAAGTTCTAAACAAGACGACATGCGAGAAAGTAAACAATTTCATTAAGGGATAATTACAAATGACCCCTAACGTTTGGGTTAATTACAAAAAAGAATCCAAAGATTTTTCAAAATTACAAATAAGAAGGAAAATTGTAAAATTGGTCCTAACTTGGTCTCTGCAGACTTTTAGTCATCTAAATTGTCAAAATTGTGTCTTACATAAGTAACTTTAAGAATTTGGGAATTAAGTCCGACTCTCGTAGGAAAATTTTAATTTTTCTCTCGATTTGACCATGACGTTGATAATGTGGACAACAAATTGGAGGATTTTAAAATTTAAATGGAAATAATCACGTGTTCGCCGATTGTATATTTTAAGTTCGAGAAAAAAGTGAAAAATTAAATAAAAATGACAAGTAACCGGAACCTAAAGATCGAATTTCAATGACGGGTCCTAAAAAAATTTGACTAGATCTCCTCCAATGTTTACTTGTTATTTTTGTTTAATTTTTTATTTTTTATTTTGTGTCAAACTTATACACATGGGCGTGGACAAGGGGGTGCTCTCTGCCCCTCCCCCCCACTCCAAAATCTTTTGGCAAAAACTTGCGTGAGACGGTCTCACGGATTTAGATCCGTGAGACGGAGCCCTTACACAAAGTTTTAAAGGTTTTTTTTTCAGATTTTATTTTTCTTAGGGTTTATATTTGTTTTTTTAGGGTTTATTTTGTTTCTTGGGTTTATTTTTAATTGATTTGGGTTTTTAGGATTTTTAGTTTTTTTTAGGGTTTATTTTTTTTTTTGGGTTTATTTTTGTTTTTCGGGTTTATTCTTCATGGTTCATGTTTTTAGGGTTTATTTTTGTTTCTTCATGGTTTATTATTATTTTTAAATTTATTTTCATGGTTCATGTTCTCAAGACGGAGCCCTTAGGAGGTCCGTCTCACGGATTTAGATCCGTGAGACCATCTCACGCAGACTTGCTCAAATCTTTTTTGTCCCTTTTTCTCTATGGAAAAAAAATGAAAAAATAATTATATATATATATATTTTTAAGGGAGAAAAATAGTTGAGTTATGAGAAAAAAATTTGGGCTAGGAGTAACCATATGGATGACTATGCCCATACTTATCATACTATATTTCGGTCCAAATCAACAACATATTAAAATTTTCCTCGCGAAAACCGGACCAAAATAGAAAGAGGGTTTTAAGATTTTTTTGAGCAAATGGTGGGATTTACCCACTTGGGGATAGGAGAGAGACTTTTTTGACATATATATATATATATATATATATATATTTATATTTAAGTCATACCTGTAATTCAATAGGTTTAATTAATCGGAAGTTGGTGGTGGGCGAAAGAAAAAAAGAAAAAATATTGTACTTGATGGTAGAGGCTTGTGTTATTAGAATGATTGACTCGAATTCGATTTCATACGAATGCGTATAAGAACGCACCAAAAAGAATTTGGGGTAAGTTGGATAAAAAACTAAATGAAAATCATATAAATTATAAGTTAAAAAAATACTTTTTTCTCTAGTATAATTTTTTTAAAAAAATATTATGGGGACTGGTTCTCCCTCCCTCCGTCTTGAAAAAAAATAACGAAAGTTGGTGGTTTTTCATTATAGGGATGGCAATGGGCGGCCGAAACCCACCTCTGCATTAAACCCACCCATCTAGATCCTGATAAATGGGTCCTGGCGGGTCTGACCGAATAAACGGGTCCCGGGCGGTCTCGGTACATTTACAAAACCCGTCGGGTCAGAAGGTCCCGGGTCCAATAGGACCCGCCGGACCCGACCCACATATTAATTTTTATTGTATTTTTAAACATATATTGAAATATTTTTACATTATTTACTTTTAAATTTGAGTGTTGTATAATTAAAAATATGATGGCTCAAAAGCTACCTTTAAAACCGTAGGCAAGTGCACCTATCGTTTTATAGTATAGATTATTGAGTACCGAGTGTCATTCCCACGAGGATTATAAGTACTAATAATTATCGTCTTTTTGTTATTTAATCTAACAATTTTCGAGTTTTTGTTTGATAAAGAATCTAAATTATCGAAGTGTAAAAATGAAGTAAAATTTGTAGAATAAGAAATCAAGAGATAGAAGTGTGTTTGAATGTAAATCCTCTAGAATGTTTTTGTGATTTGACAAGTTAAAAGATTCAACCATAAGCCCTTACAAAAACCAACCTCTTTTAATAAAATCTCATGCTATGTGGACCGTAGAAATTCCCGATTTAAGTTAATCCCTTTCTCAAGGCGAAAAACTCCTAATCTCAAGTTGATTAACCAAAATCTCTTTCTAGTTAAAACCCCAAGATTGCATTATAACGATTTATGAATTCCCATATTAGGTTTGACCCTAATCCGGAAGATTTATGTCGTCTATATCTAGGATTGCATGCAACTCTTTTCACTTATATAGGTTCTATTTCACCATGAATCTCGATTTCCCGATGAAAAATAAACTTCAAATCAATATTGCGCATATATCAATTCGAATGAACGAAGAATAATATAAGTGAATCACACAAAATATGAAGATTTTATTAAAAACATACACACCTTAATCACAAATCCATTCTAGAGTTCATTACATTCAAACACTAAGAGTTTAGCTACACATGATTTTGACCAAAGAATAAATTACACAAGAAGATGTAAACATTGTAGACATGGTGTACTTATCTTTATCAAAATCTCAATTGACTTGATGATGTTGCTCCAAGCCTTCTTCCCCAATGTTGCCTCAAGCTTACTCCTCCAAGACCCTTGACCCCAATTTTACTTAATGAAATGAATACAATGAATATTTTCTCGAGTATCTAATGAATACCTCTCCCAACTTCAACCCTCGGCCTTTTATAGGCAATCAATACATTGATAGTACTCTCTTTTGTTAAACAATTGCCTCCATTTTCCTTGTTGGTTGGTGAATTCTTGTATTCAAGTGATGAGGAGGGACATGGAGACATGTTTCAAAGAAAATAGGGTGTTAAAAGTGTACAAAAGTGGCCAAAATGGGTTGGTTGGTGAGTTTTCCCCAAATTCCGCAAAGAAAAGTTGCAAAAGGGGTCCTGACACGCCAGTGTGCTCCTGACACGCCAGGCCGTCTTGTTTAATTGTGCGAGCACTCCGTCGACATGGACGTGCTTCCCAACACGGCCAGGCCGTGTTCTGACACGGCCGTGTTGGGGAACACGGCCTGGCCGTGTCGGAGGCTGTTTTTTGTGCGAAAAATCGAGTTTTTAGCTCCGTGAACACGGCCGTGTTGCCCGACACCCCCTGCCCGTGTTGGACCAAAAAGGCCCCGAAATGACGCGTTTGGCTTGGAATTTCGAGCGTTTTTGCATCCTTAAACTCCCCGGTATGTTTTGACATGAATCCATGGTCCGAAATTCACCAAAATTAGCCCCGAATGGTCAATCTACATCAATAAAAGCACCTCGGAGTAATATGAACTATGTATAATCAAAAATTTACAAAACTAACAATAAAATAACTCGAATTCTACTCAAATATACACATAAAACGTGCATAAAAAGACCCTTATCAAACCACCTCCAACTTTGAACTTTGCTTGTCCTCAAGCAAAACATTATATCAAAAAGAGGGATTCATAAATCACAACACAAAATTTTTTTCTTTTTTTTTCTTTTTCAACACATTGAACACAAGCAATCAAGTTCTTAGCCTTCTCAACCCGAATTAACCATTCAAGAAAAAAATTATTTTGCAAAGCGATCGATTGTCAAGAAAGACCGTAATATCGCAGGCATTATTGAGACTTGAAATCATCACGCCACAAATATTGATAGTTATGAACAACTTCAATTCAATAATGCTATGAAAATACAAGAACTCAATGGATCATAGTAGTTAGCTTACTAGTCATATAACCAAGCTTCTTGAACTTTATTGGAATGAGAAGTCAAGGAGTATTCATTCTCCCTTTTTTTTTTTTTCTCTTTTTTTTTTTTTTTTTTTTTTTTTTTGGGACCTTTCGAGACATGCTTCCACTAGGTTTATATTTTGAATTTCTGTTCAAACACTCCTAGGGTGGTTTCCCATACTCATATTCGTGTCGCCGTTTTACGTAAAAGACAAACATGGGGCTCATGAATGCTCCTAGTTACTAAAGCAACAACAAATAGAGGAGTATAACCTCGATTGGTCCGTTTTTTTTTTCTTCTTTTTCTTTTTTCTTTTTTTTTTTTATTCACAAGCTTGGTTTAACAACTAGTTAACCACTACTAAATCATGAGTTCTCGGAAGTTCATAGCACTAAGTACCGTCGTATATGCCTTAACACATCAAATATTTATGGTGTTGGAAATCTCACAAAATTTAGCCCGCATCCACGTCAATCTATCCTAGACAATCAATTGCTTCACATCAAAACACAAATTAACAAGTTAATATAGGTATAATTGGGCCAAGTTATTGACTAGCAAATACTCAATTTGTTAAAAAAAAAAAAAAATCACATCTCTTGAAAACAAACACACAAGCATTCCGAAAATGTTATTGTACCCACCTCCAACTTTAAGATTCACATTGTCCTCAATGTGAAAGAAAGAAATGGACAAACACACACAAAACACTCAAAAAAAAAACAAAGAAATTAGAATGATATAAAAGAGGTGGAAAAAAAGAAAAATACGACCTTACTACAATAGTGGAATCGGTGTTGAGCGACCATTGGGTTGTTTTGGTACGGGACCTTCAACGGCATCTTCATACCTAATCAACGTTAAGCAACACACAACTCGAATACCGTGAAATCTCAAATATTCCCAATTAGGACAAGCAAGAAGAAGCTCAAGAGTTTTTTTTTTTTTTTTTATGATTTGAAGATGACTCTAAGGACTTGTGATTATTTTGAAAGAAAATAAAAAAATAAAAAAAAAAAAATGAAAACAATTGCACACAAACATCGGGTTGCCTCCCGGTTAGCGCTTCTTTAACGTCACATAGCTGGACCATTTCACCTAATTGTGAAGATTTAATCAGGCGGAGCCTTGAACTTATGAAAAATTTTATCTCTTTGAACAACATCGCCACCGTATCGATTTTCGAACAATTGACCTTCATGGTCCTATTTTTCTGCATGTTATTCTCAAAATGGGATTTATCTGTGGAAACTTTTGCACATTGAACATCACATACTTTCAAGGATTTATTAGAAGACATATCAAGCAAAGAATCATTTATCCTTGTCTCAATCAAGTTTATAGGAAAACAAGTATCATTTATAGGATTTCTCAAAGGAATTTTAAAGATAACTTGTTCACCCCCGCTCTCAAAGTAAGTTTTCCATCATGCACATCAATGAGAGATTTAGCGGTAGCCAAAAAGGGACGCCCTAGAATTAAGGGAACTTCTAAATTATCATGCATGTCAAGAATAACGAAATCGATTGAAACACGAATTTGTCAATCTTGACTAACACATCATTAATAATACCTCTAGGATGTTTAATCGATTTATCGGCTAATTGAATGTCCATCCTAATAGGTTTAAGTTCACCTAATCTCGCATGCTTAAATGTTTCATAAGACATCACATTGATACTAGCTCCCAAGTCGGCTAGTGCCCTATCAACAAAATCATCAATTGTGCAAGGATAATAAAGCTTCCTGGATCATTAAATTTTTGTGGTAGTTCATTGGAAGGACATTTATCATTCAATTGCACATTTGATAATTTGTTAAGCTTATTTTCACTAGGAATGATGTCATTAAGATCCCTAACATGCTTTGAAGGAAGGTCAACAAATGGAATATTGGCATGTAATTGTTTGAAAGAATTAAGGTACTTACCAAATTTGTCCTCCCTTCTATCTTCTTCTTCGGTTAGACTCCTGGGATCTTGGGCTTGTATTCGCAACCTCCTTTTTCATGAGATTTTCTTTGGACATGTCATCCTCCACGTATTTACGCATGGCGGCATTGGCATAATCATGCTCATGTGGAGAACTCGATGGTGATTGCCTTTACGTGCTCCCCTTGGTTTGGCTCGTATTACCCTAAAACTACCTTGTGGCCTTTCGAAATCATCTTCGCAATCTGGCCTATTTGGTTTTCCAGTTATGGATAGATGCCTCTTGATTTCTCAAGGATGTTTCCACCGCTGGAATCGGGTATCTGTTGATTGCACAAATTTTGTTATAAGATCTTCCAAGTTAGGCTTACCTTGATTTGGTGAAATCCGGAGACGTGTGTAGATCGGATTGGGATTAGGTCGTGGTTGACCTTGATTTCCCCAACCAAAATTCGGATCTTGTCGCCACCCAGGATTATATGTGTTCTTTGTAAGGATTACTTGGGTAATTTTTGCCTTGATTCCCAACGTAATTAGCATGTTCATTGTGAGGTATTGTGTGTGGCAATCCCGATGATTATGCAATCCCCACAAGTTTCACAAGATAAAACATGCGGTGGTGGTGGTTTAGGAGCCGCTAGATCGTCAATTTTTTGGGTCAATGCTTCGACCTGTGCGGCGAGCGTAACTACCGCATCTGCATTATACACACCAACTGACCTGTTAGTTTTACCTCGTATGGATTGCCATTGGTAGCCGTTCATGGCCATTCCTCAATCAAATCCCCGAGCGGCTTCCGGCGTTTTGTTATTAAGAGTTCCCCCGCCGCCGTCGATCATTTGTCTTGTTGCGCAGAAAGTAGCCCATTATAAAATGTTTGGACTTGCATCCAAATAGATAGGCCATGGTGTGGGCATTTCCGCAACAATTCTTTGAATCTCTCCCAGTGTCGTACAAGGTCTCGTCATCTTCTTGAGTGAATGAAGAGATTTCATTCCTCAATCGTGCGATTTTGGCTAGGTGGAAAATATTTCAAAAGGAACTTTTCGCCATGATGTTCCACGTTGTAATCGTTCCTTTGGCAAAGTATTTAGCCATTGTTTTGCCCGTCCCGAAGAGTAAATGGGAATAGGCGTAAACGGATGGCATCATCGAGACCCCATTTATTTTGAATGTATCGCAAATTTCAAGAAAATTCGCGATATGATTATTGGATCTTCGTCCGGTAGGTCATCGAATTGAACAAATTGTTGCACCATTTGAATGACATTCGGTTTGATTTCAAAATTATTGGCGGCAACGGCCGGGCCTTACGATGCTAGATGATGTGCCGTCCATAGACGGCTTGGCATAGTCGCACATGGTTCTTTGTTGTTCATCCGCCATATTGGGATCCTTGCCTTCGTTAATATCCTCCTCGTGGTCCGTATTAATACTTTCCTCCGTGTTGCTACGGGCGGTGTCGCGCTTCCAAATTCGGCGACGAGTAGGCATGCACCGCGGTAAATAAAGAGGATAAGTGTAATCCAAGACTTACAAAGATAGATAAAAAGAAAGACAAATGATGAAATAAAATAAAAAAATGATTAAATTAACAAAAATAAGGTGTTCTTAATATTACAATCCCCGTTAACGGCGCCAAAACTTGATGGCTCAAAAGCTACCTTTAAAACCGTAGTAAGTGCACCTATCGTTTTATAGTATAGATTATTGAGTACCGAGTGTCATTCCCACGAGGATTATAAGTACTAATAATTATCGTCTTTTTGTTATTTAATCTAACAATTTTGAGTTTTTGTTTGATAAAGAATCTAAATTATCGAAGTGTAAAAATGAAGTAAAATTTGTAGAATAAGAAATCAAGAGATAGAAGTGTGTTTGAATGTAAATCCTCTAGAATGTTTTTGTGATTTGACAAGTTAAAAGATTCAACCATAAGCCCTTAAGTAAAAACCAACCTCTTTTAATAAAATCTCATGCTATGTGGACCGTAGAAATTCCCGATTTAAGTTAATCCCTTTCTCAAGGCGAAAAACTCCTAATCTCAAGTTGATTAACTGAAATCTCTTTCTAGTTAAAACCCCCAAGACAGCATTATAACGATTTGTGAATTCCCATATTAGGTTTGACCCTAATCCGGAAGATTTATGTCGTCTATATCTAGGATTGCATGCAACTCTTTTCACTTATATAGGTTCTATTTCACCATGAATCTCTCGATTTCCCGGATGAAAAATTAACTTCAAATCAATATTGCGCATATATCAATTCGAATGAACGAAGAATAATATAAGTGAATCACACAAAATATGAAGATTTTATTAAAAACATACACACCTTAATCACAAATCCATTCTAGAGTTCATTACATTCAAACACTAAGAGTTTAGCTACACATGATTTTGACCAAAGAATAAATTACACAAGAAGATGTAAACATTGTAGACATGGTGTACTTATCTTTATCAAAATCTCAATTGACTTGATGATGTTGCTCCAAGCCTTCTTCCCCAATGTTGCCTCAAGCTTACTCCTCCAAGACCCTTGACCCCAATTTTACTTAATGAAATGAATACAATGAATATTTTAAGTATCTAATGAATACCTCTCCCAACTTCAACCTCGGCCTTTTATAGCAATCAATACATTGATAGTACTCTCTTTTGTTAAACAATTGCCTCCATTTTCCTTGTTGGTTGGTGAATTCTTGTATTCAAGTGATGAGGAGGGGACATGGAGACATGTTTCAAAAAAATAGGGTGTTAAAAGTGTACAAAAGTGGCCAAAATGGGTTGGTAGGTGAGTTTTCCCCAAATTCCGCAAAGAAAAGTTGCAAAAGGGTCCGGACACGCCCAGTGTCGCTCGACACGGCCAGGCCGTGCCGTGCTTTGTTTAATCAGGCAGCACTCCGTCCCGACATGGACGTGCTTCCCAACACGGCCGTGTTGGGGAACACGGCCTGGCCGTGTCGGAGGCTGTTTTGTGCGAAAAAATCGAGTTTTTAGCTCCGTGAACACGGCCGTGTTGCCCGACACCCACCGCCCGTGTTGGACCAAAAAGGCCCCGAAATGACGCGTTTGGCTTGGAATTTCGAGCGTTTTTGCATCCTTAAACTCCCGGTATGTTTTGACATGAATCCATGGTCCGAAATTCACCAAAATTAGCCCCGAATGGTCAATCTACATCAATAAAAGCACCTCGGAGTAATATGAACTATGTATAATCAAAAATTTACAAAACTAACAATAAAATAACTCGAATTCTACTCAAATATACACATAAAACGTGCATAAAAAGACCCTTATCAAAATATTAGTTGAGTACTAATTGTAAGTCCAAGCGCTACGATAATCTAGGGAGGGGGTGAATAGATTATCTCCATCTTTTCGATTTTACCCTCTTTTTCGAACCGAAAGCTCAAAGACAATAATAAAGGTGCGGAATGTAAACAACACACATCGATTTATAGAGGTTCAACCCACCTAGGGCCTAATCTTCTACCACCCCAAGATATCCTGGATGGATTTCAAAAAGAAAAAAAGATTTTATTAATTACCAAAATTAATACAACACCTTACAACATCACCTTGAAGAAGAGCACCACACTCTTCTTCAACACCACCTTTGAGATTACTACAATCTCCCTTTGAATATTACCACAATCTTCCTTCAACGGCACCTTGTGAAGATTACCACAATCTTCACCCTTGAAGAGCACCACACTCTTCAACACCTCAACAAGAAGATTACCACAATCTTCTTACACCTAACACCTAGTTCACCCAAGTGTGTTCTTACCACAAGAACACTCACAAGGATATCTTGTGTTTGAATGACGACCACAAATTCAAGATTACAACTCGATAATGAATAATACAATTGAGTGCAAGTGTAATCAAGAATAACCTAGACCTCAAGAATGTGAAAGTGAATAGCTAGGCAAATTACAACAAGAAATAAGACAATGTAAGAACAAGTGTATTCTTGAGTGTATCTTGTTGTGTTGTAGTTTTCTCTCATATTGTTGTGCTTCAAATCTTCCTATATTTATAGGAGATGATTGATACTTGATAGGCTCCTCTTGGAATCTGATATCTACAAAAAATTGCAATTAAAATCAAGATTATAGCTGTTAGAAATCAATCCCACAATTTAGGAAAAACTGTCACGCTGCTGCTTAGAATTTTGTCTTTAAAAAGCATAGGCGACCGGCCGCACAAAAATAGAAGTTTGAAACATATAGCAAAGAAATTTACAGGCGGCACGGCCGTCGGCGTGCACCTCGACCAGGTCGAACCTATGTGCAACCTAGGTTATCTTGACCAAAAATGAAAGATCAAAGTTTCTGTTTCGATGTTTTGCTCCCAGGTACCGGTCGCCTCTTTGGTTGACCGGTCGACCTCCTAAATGCAATGTTGTCCGATTTTTTATCGAAAATAAACTTCAAAAAATACTCCGAAAAATAGTAAAAATATTTTAAGACGGTCGGAAGTATTCAGACAACATTTAGGGACATTGTTTTGGTTTAAAAACTCATTTGAACAAATTCGAACAAAATCATCAAAATCATGATAAAAATATTTATCTAACACTAATATAATATTATTTACTTTTAAACTTTAATTTACTAATATAATATTGTGTACTATTTTATTTTGAATATTTATTTTGAGTATTAGTTGAGTACTATTGCAATATCCTAATAGTATTTTTTCATTGAAAAAAAACTTAATATGAGCTAAATAATTGTAAAAATAGTTATAATAAGTTGCATAATTACATATTTTTTTTACCTATTGGTATTAGATTGCTTTTGAAAATTTGGCCACAAATAGAAAACAATAAATTATTGTAATTTAAAAAATATATTGGCGGGTCTAGACCCGCCCCAGCGGGGTGGGGCGGGGCGGGGCGGGTATTGAGGCGAAACGCGTCGGGTCTTACTTTTCCTTGATGGGGCGGGTCTCGAGTTTGGCCAAACCCGCCCCATTGCCATCCCTAACTATTTTCAAATCCTAAACAAATAGATATTATTATTTAGAATAATATAATAAAAAAACATCATAAATTTCACTAGACCAATCCAATCGACGGCCAATACATAGATTGATTCGCTCAATACTACTCCCTCCTATTAAAAATAAGTGACATTCTAGGAAAAAAGAAACATGCATATTAAAGATTGTGTTTTAGTACCTAATATACCGTTAATTAATCATAAATATTGATTTGGAAGAAATAAATTTAGGCATTAGTATAAGAGTAATTACAGTTTGGAAAAAAAATTCTCATCAATCTTGAAAACATCAAAATGTTATTATTTTTAAAGAATTTTTATGTGCTAAAAATAACTTATGTTAAATAGGAGGGGATAATTACAAAATTATATCAATAAACGATAATAAGAAAATGACAAATCCAATGGGGTACATGGGAGTACACTTTACCTCCAATTTGAAAAAAATCCAAGTATAACTTTTAGTTAAAAAATAATAATAATTGTAAAAGTTACACTTTAATATTCAGATCCACCACTGGTTAATATGATTATATGATCACACTTATTTTTCACTATGAAAACACTGATATAAGTAGGAGAAATTTGGAAGGTGGGCGGTGTTAGAGTAACCGACAGGTGTGCAACTGGAGAGCACGAGGGGAGCATTTAATATGACAACTTCTACAATGTCAACTACTAATATTGCTTTGTTTGTAGGTGCCCAGAAACGCGCTTTCTATTAATTCTCCATAAGATAATATTGCACCGACGGTCTGTGCTACCACTTTTGACGTACGCTATGGTACAACTCAAGTCAGCCCTGACAATAGCTTTTACTATGTTTGACCTTTGTTGATTTCTTCCCATTTCTAAATTGGGCCTACTTTTACTCCACTTCAACCATAAAAAAATAAAAAAACGCTTTTGTGTTTGGATAGTGAAAATAAAAATATTTAAAGAATAAAAATATATTCGATGTGATGTGTTACATTCGTAAAAATACTAATAACATAATTGATATTATTTTACTAGAGATATTTCCAACTAAGTGTATTGTCAAAGTTATTTTGTTGTTATAATTGTTAATGGTGGTATTGGTATAGTAGAGTATACATGATTATTTGATTTAAGTAATAATTTGTAAGTGTTTTAGGAGAATAGAATTTGTTCTACCCTTAATCCTAATCACCAAACACATTTTTGTTTTAAAAAAAAGGAAAATGCTTTAGGATTAATTTTTGGACAGGATAAAAGTGAACTCTTATCATCACATTTTAGAAGAGTTTATTATAGAAAATTTCATACAAACTAACAAGATACTACCAAATAAAACTACAAATCAATATCATCATTTCACTTTATGTTATTACTTATTTATGTATACTTGTTCGCCTTATTTTTAGCTTCACCGCAAGTGTACGGTGTAGTTTATAGAATAGGGTAAGCAAGGTCGTATCCACGGAGACTAATAAATTAATGCGCTAAATATTGAACTAAGATAGCCTTATTTTTATTTAGACGATCGAAATTGAATGATTGTTGTGGAAGAAAAGATAAGAATAACCACAAAAACACAAGATGAAAATAATAGTGGAATTACCAAGGAAATGAAATGGATTCCCGGGTTATGGTTTCAATTAATATTCCTCTTGTTTTACGATTTAATCAAAGCCAAAGTTATTATCAATACACCTATAAGACGATCACAATGGTATTTTATCCTCCCTCTTGAGATGTATATAAAGTGTAGATTGAAATATCTATGCTTTAGTATCTCTACTCAACATAAGATACACAACTCCCAAATGCACAAAAGATCAAATATCCTCACAAATATTCACAAACCTCTCGATTATGCAAATATTCATGTCAAGTACTCAAGATCTAATATTGAAACTCATCTCTCGAATTATGAATCAATATATCAAACATGCTAAATCATTGGCCAAATGATAAAACAAGAATAAGAACAAAGTACTCAAATAGGCTTCAAGAAAATAACTTCAATTAAGATTAAAACAACCAACAAGAGTTCAATTAATCTACTTCCAAAACCCTAAAATCACAAGAAATTTAGCTACCCATTATAAATAAACAACTCATAGACAAATTGTTCATCTTCTTAAGAAACTAAAATGAAAGATTAAAGCACAAAGAATGAGAAAACTTAGGGAAATGGATAATCTCTCGATTAATCTTCAATCCTCAAGCTCCGATTCGACCCGATTCTTCCCTTGATTCTTCCTTGATGAAATTGATGTGTTTCTTGTGTTCTTGGGTGTATTCCTACCTTTCCTCCATACCCTAGATCAAGCCTCCCATGTATGTATTTATAGCCCCTCAAAAGTTCAAGAAATAGGTGGAAGAACTTAGGAATTTCCGTCCGTAGGGCGCTGCGGCCGGGACGAAGCGGCGCGCTAACACGTGAATTTTGGAGTGTTTTACCTGTCTTGGGCGCTGCTGCAGCCGCCCGAGTTTTTCACCCACCAAATGTTGGAATTTGCTTTTGAGCCCTTCTTCAAAGTTGTAGCCCTATCTCTTAGCTTTCCATAGCCACTTGAATCATCTCAATATCAATTTTGTAGAGAGAGTTATGGCCAAAATACGAAACACTGCCAGTGATGGAAATTTCGACGCGTTTGGACGTTTCTTCAAATCAATCTCTCTTTGTTTGCTCGTTTGTACTTCTTTTGATACACGATTCATTACTATGACTATAAACTCAATATAATTGGCTCTCAACATGGCTTGGCTACTCAAATGACTCAAAATACTAAAAACAACACAAAACTCAAGTCTTGAAGCCCAAATCAATGGTATAAAACCAAGTGAACAAATACCCCCAAACTTAAACTGTTGGCCGTCCCCGGTCAACACTTTTAAAAACAAGACAAAACATGACTGGGAGTAATGAAAAGTTGAACGCACAACAACTCCATAAAATTTTGTATTGTTCATTGTAGGTATCAAGCAAACGAATTAACTGCCTCAAACATCTAACATAGAGCACATATTAAAGAAACCATGGTAAATGCTAAGAATTACACCTCACAAAGATCAAGTGTATACTCTCATCTCGAATGAATATAGGACGTGTTTACGCTCAATTCAATTCATTATTGCAGAATTACCATAGCTTGCAAATCGTCTCATATCTCCGCCACTGGCTAGGATGTATGCAAAATTGTGAATCAAAAAGGACTTTTTTCCTTTGGTTATAATGAATGCTCTTTGGTTGGGGTAGGAAAATATGGATAGAGTGACTCAAACTCGAGCGTATAGACCGGTGAGCATATAATTCATCTACATTAAAGCTCAATATGCTACTCAAATCACCTCTCATTTTCACCAACTCTTCTTATCTCCATCCCCTTTATTTTGTAAACTCAACCATTCACATTACAATTCTTAACCTCCAAGTTCATTCAAAGAAAACTCATTCATCGATCTATTTTTTTTTTTTTTTTTTTTTTTACTCTTATATGAGTTTTCAACATTTCATATCTCCTTTTTCTTTCTCTTTTGTTCTCATCAACCAACTATAACATCACCTTCTAACATTTTGATTTCACCCATTCACCCTTATTCAATTCCTTTACTCAATGCTATACGCTCAAGTGTTGGGTAAAAGATTTATCAAGTTAAGGCTTGAATTGTGGCTATTAAAAATTAGGCAATAGGCTCAAGTTGGCTAACTAGGGATTTCAATATCATCATTAGGTAAGCAAAAGGCTTGAAGGGCTAACAAAAATGACCTTTGATCATTTTCACAATTCACATACAACATGTGACCTTGTGAGATGCCGAGAGCAAGTTCTAGAATTCTAACAACATGAATGATACACTCAAATTACAAACAAGATCGCACAAAATAGAAGCGATAAAGGCTCAAAATCTCACAAGCTTGTAAATATGTAATTCAAAGCATCATACCACGTTCTCAATATCCATATGCTTAAAGTCATCTATTCATGGCTCAATCAACTCATACTCGACACCCAATCCAAACAATACAAAATTTTCAAAAATAAAGCACGAGAATCTCAATATCGGTCAACTCACTCTCTAAACTCTATGAAAGCAATAAACGTGCTAAAGATGTAAACGTGCTTCTAATGCAATGCAACCTAAAATGCTCTACATGCAACTATATGAAAACACACAAAAATGCAATTTTTTTTTTTAATCCACACATTTCATATCAAAATAACTATCTCCCCCCAACTTAAATGAAATTATATCGCACGTAAGAGAAGATAGAATTTCAATATAAAACCTGTGTGGATTTACGATTCATTGTACGGGTGGTGGCCTCCTTGGCATCTCCTCATATCGCTAGGACTTCTTCCTTCAACCATCACTTCAAATTTTGTACCTTAATATTATCTCAAACGAAGGGCGCACGGGTTGTGCGCCTTGCAACGGGCTGCCCGTGCGTGATGCCGTACAACAACACTCAGTTTTTTTTTTTACAAAAAGAAAACAAACAAAAACAAAAATCACACCACAAACCGTTGGGTTGCCTCCCAACAAGCGCTATATTTAACGTCTTTAGCTTGACGCCTTTGTTTATTTGATTCGTACCACCTTTGAATGCATATATTAGCTGTTTTGGATCGTGGTCAAGAACCGTTTTTGCTCTGTTTGCATCTAGTAATGCATACTTAGGCTTTCCAAGCAAGTATTGGAGTCCTGATGTTGGAACACTTTGATTTGAATTATGCTCATGTTGTCCATGCGTGTACGCATATTCCGTGCTTGTCTCATTATGGAATAGTTTTCTTATATCTTGCACGCAATGCACGGGGCGTACACACATGGTTTGTGTGTTCCTTGTCCTGTTTTTGCTCCTTTTCGGTACCACACACGGCCGAAAGTGCATAAACACACAATCCGTATTTGGTTCCGAACTTTCTTGCTTTTCCAGGATCTTCATCTTCTCGTATTCTTGTACCACTCATTTGATGAATGGCACTAGATTGTTCCTTGAGTTGGCTTGATGGTGCTTAAAATTGGCTCTTTTGATGTTGCCCACCAACAATTGTAACTAATTGGCCCATTTGAGTCTCGAGATTTTTCAATTGTGAATCCATAGTATTGGCCAATTGTGTCAATTGCAACTTCATCTTGTCCATCTTTTAGCTTCGTTTTTGGTAAGGCTATTTCCCATTTCCCTCATGAATAAATTTATTTGACTCATAAATGAAGTCGTTTGATTCATGAATGAAATGAGGCGTCTTCCAAAGATGGTTTCGCCTCTTCCATCCGAGCGGGTGCACCTATACCAATTCAAAGAAACAAATCAAGCATTGTAGAAGTAGAATTTACAAAAGAAAAATGAAAAAATACAAAAAAATGTCTAAATTAAGAATAATTCTATCTATCGCAATATTAGCACCAAAAATTGTATTAGTCCACTTCAAGAACGGCGCCAAAAACTTGTTCGCCTTATTTTTAGCTTCACCGCAAGTGTACGGTGTAGTTTATAGAATAGGGTAAGCAAGGTCGTATCCACGAGACTAATAAATTAATGCGCTAAGTATTGAACTAAGATAGCCTTATTTTTATTTAGACGATCGAAATTGAATGATTGTTGTGGAAGAAAAGATAAGAATAACCACAAAAACACAAGATGAAAATAATAGTGGAATTACCAAGGAAATGAAATGGATTCCCGGTTATGGTTTCAATTAATATTCCTCTTGTTTTACGATTTAATCAAAGCCAAAGTTATTATCAATACACCTATAAGACGATCACAACGGTATTTTATCCTCCCTCTTGAGATGTATATAAAGTGTAGATTGAAATATCTATGCTAGTATCTCTACTCAACATAAGATACACAACTCCCAAATGCACAAAAGATCAAATATCCTCACAAATATTCACAAACCTCTCGATTATGCAAATATTCATGTCAAGTACTCAAGATCTAATATTGAAACTCATCTCTCGAATTATGAATCAATATATCAAACATGCTAAATCATTGGCCAAATGATAAAACAAGAATAAGAACAAAGTACTCAAATAGGCTTCAAGACAATAACTTCAATTAAGATTAAAACAATCAACAAGAGTTCAATTAATCTACTTCCAAAACCCGGAAATCACAAGAAATTTAGCTACCCATTATAAATAAACAACTCATAGACAAATTGTTCATCTTCATAAGAAACTAAAATGAAAGATTAAAGCACAAAGAATGAGAAAACTTAGGGAAATGGATAATCTCTCGATTAATCTTCAATCCTCAAGCTCCGATTCGACCCGATTCTTCCCTTGATTCTTCCTTGATGAAATTGATGTGTTTCTTGTGTTCTTGGGTGTATTCCCAGCCTTTCCTCCATACCCTAGATCAAGCCTCCCATGTATGTATTTATAGCCCCTCAAAAGTTCAAGAAATAGGTGGAAGAACTTAGGAATTTCCGTCCAGGGGCGCTGCGGCGCCCGGGACGGGCGCTGCGGCGCCCAGCACGTGAATTTTGGAGTGTTTTACCCTGTCTTGGGCGCTGCAGCGCCCGCCTGAGTTTTTCACCCACCAAATGTTGGAATTTGCTTTTGAGCCCTTCTTCAAAGTTGTAGCCCTATCTCTTAGCTTTCCATAGCCACTTGAATCATCTCAATATCAATTTTGTAGAGAGAGTTATGGCCAAAATACGAAACACTGCCAGTGATGGAAATTTCAGACGCGTTTGGACGTTTCTTCAAATCAATCTCTCTTTGTTTGCTCGTTTGTACTTCTTTTGATACACGATTCATTACTATGACTATAAACTCAATATAATTGGCTCTCAACATGGCTTGGCTACTCAAATGACTCAAAATACTCAAAAACAACACAAAACTCAAGTCTTGGAAGCCCAAATCAATGGTATAAAACCAAGTGAACAAATACCCCCAAACTTAAACTGTTGGCCGTCCCGGTCAACACTTTTAAAAACAAGACAAAACATGACTGGGAGTAATGAAAAGTTGAACGCACAACAACTCCATAAAATTTTGTATTGTTCATTGTAGGTATCAAGCAAACGAATTAACCAAAGCCTCAAACATCTAACATAGAGCACATATTAAAGAAACCATGGTAAATGCTAAGAATTACACCTCACAAAGATCAAGTGTATACTCTCATCTCGAATGAATATAGGACGTGTTTACGCTCAATTCAATTCATTATTGCAGAATTACCATAGGCTTGCAAATCGTCTCATATCTCCGCCACTAGGATGTATGCAAAATTGTGAATCAAAAAGGACTTTTTTCCTTTGGTTATAATGAATGCTCTTTGGTTGGGGTAGGAAAATATGGATAGAGTGACTCAAACTCGAGCGTATGTAGACCGGTGAGCATATAATTCATCTACATTAAAGCTCAATATGCTACTCAAATCACCTCTCATTTTCACCAACTCTTCTTATCTCCATCCCCTTTATTTTGTAAACTCAACCATTCACATTACAATTCTTAACCTCCAAGTTCATTCAAAGAAAACTCATTCATCGATCTATTTTTTTTTTTTTTTTTACTCTTATATGAGTTTTCAACATTTCATATCTCCTTTTTCTTTCTCTTTTGTTCTCATCAACCAACTATAACATCACCTTCTAACATTTTGATTTCACCCATTCACCCTTATTCAATTCCTTTACTCAATGCTATACGCTCAAGTGTTGGGTAAAAGATTTATCAAGTTAAGGCTTGAATTGTGGCTATTAAAAATTAGGCAATAGGCTCAAGTTGGCTAACTAGGGATTTCAATATCATCATTAGGTAAGCAAAAGGCTTGAAGGGCTAACAAAATGGCCTTTGATCATTTTCACAATTCACATACAACATGTGACCTTGACAGAGATGCCAGAGCAAGTTCTAGAATTCTAACAACATGAATGATACACTCAAATTACAAACAAGACGCACAAAATAGAAGCAAGAAAGGCTCAAAATCTCACAAGCTTGTAAATATGTAATTCAAAGCATCATACCACGTTCTCAATATCCATATGCTTAAAGTCATCTATTCATGGCTCAATCAACTCATACTCGACACCCAATCCAAACAATACAAAATTTTCAAAAATAAAGCACGAGAATCTCAATATCGGTCAACTCACTCTCTAAACTCTATGAAAGCAATAAACGTGCTAAAGATGTAAACGTGCTTCTAATGCAATGCAACCTAAAATGCTCTACATGCAACTATATGAAAACACACAAAAATGCAAATTTTTTTTTTAATCCACACATTTCATATCAAAATAACTATCTCCCCCAAACTTAAATGAAATTATATCGCACGTAAGAGAAGATAGAATTTCAATATAAAACTGTGTGGGATTTACCCGATTCATTGTACGGGTGGTGGCCTCTCGCATCTCCTCATAATCGTATGGATAAAATAAACCTTGTTTAGGCCGATCACCAACCTCTTATTTCGAATTTATAAGAAAATCAAACAACTCCTTGTTCAAACATTGACCAAAACAAAATTGAGAAAAGTGCAAAAAGGTTTTTGAAATGTTGTTCTTTTTCGTTCAGTCCTTTAAAGGTGATCGGTGATCTATCTTAACAAGTGGTATAAGTCCTTAAAAAAAAGTGGTTAACATTGAATTAAATTGATGAGTATACAATTCGTTCTTCGTTCTTTTTTTTTTTGTTGAGAGTTCTCTTTTCTCGGACCGACCCATTTTTAGACCGTCTTCGAAGGGATTCGCCTGCCTCGAGATAGAAAAACAACGGATTGAACTTTTTAGTTAGAAGAAGAAAGTCCTCTTCTTGCTACTTACTTATCCCTAAAGAATAGGAATTGGATATAGAACCGATAGGAGTAGGAGCATTCGTTAGTGGCTCTTTTAAGGATTTCCATTAGGGATGGCAACGAGGCGTATTTAGGGCGGGCTTGCCCAAACCGGGACCCGTCCCACCTCAATACCCGCCTGGACGGATGTAGACCCGCCAATATATTTTTTAATTTATATTTTTTTTTGTATTTGTGGTCAAATTTTCAAAAGCAATCAAATGTCAACAGGTCAAATAAAATAAATATAATTATGCAACTTATTATAACTATTTTTTACAACTATTAAGATTTTTTTTTAAAAAAATACTATTAGGATCTTGCAATAGTACTCAACTAATACTCAAAATCAATATTCAAAGTAGAATATTAGAAGATGTTATATTAGTAAATTAAAATCAATAAACACTCAAATCTAAAAGTAAATAATACAATAATATCTCAATACATATTTAAAAATATAATAAAAATTTATATAGCGGGGTGGGTCCTATTGGACTGGTCCGGGCCCGATTTTCTAATTTTGGACCTGGGACCCGCCCCAGAACCCGTTTATACGGGTCCAGATCCGCCTCATCAGGACGTGTTTGATGCGGGGACAGGTTTTGGCCCGCTCCATTGCCATCACTAATTTCCATGCGACCACCAAACTAAAACCGACCACAGTCAATTTAAATATTGGTGTTCCCCTATGATCTAAGGGGAGTTTAATGTGACTATCAAATGTGCAATCAATTTTTACTATTTTGATTTAAATTTTTTATTATTATTATTATTATTATTAATTGTTTTTTTTGTGAAGATTTGTGGAAAAAGTGGGCAGACAGAGGTAGACCGTTTCATCTTAAGATATGGTCCATGTAACTATCAGCATCACTCTTACACTAGTTTTCAACTTTCATTACACAATAGTGGGGGTCGGTCGTTCAAAAGTTTCCTTGGAATTTTATTTTATTTTCAACCAATTAAATAATTATGATCGTTGATCAATCAATTTCATTTTTTTAATTAAAACTAGTGTGCTTAATCGTTTTTTATTAAAAGACATTTTAAATAGTAATACAAGCTATATATGGAGGATTTATAATTTAAAATTATTAAAAAAATCAACATAAGTTTTTGTTTATCGTTAAATTGCAGATAATTTGAATTATGGTGGAAACGGAAAGGAGTACACTTTACAGTGGAATTACTACACATCGTATAGGCACATCAAAGTTTCAAATTGACCTTTTCTGCCCACATCATCATCTTTTTTCAAACATGGGCATTTATTGGATTACACGGTGAGAAAGAAAAGTACTATGTAGACTTTTAGTAAACCAAGTTTTTCTAGTCAAACATCAAAGATCTTGTAATGCCACTTCATGTCTCAAATTTCAACTAACAAAGACAAACAATCGAAAATTTAAGACATGAACTTAAGGTCTTTCTAGAACAATTATAGTTATTGACATAGTTGAACCACCGTGAATTTTTTTTTATACCGAGGTACCATGTTCTACATGACTATTTCTCGGAGAAACAACCTCAGCCCATCAGGAACTGCCCCCATGTAAACCGCAAGAAAGTACACAATGACTCTCATGCCCCTAATACCATCAACTACCACACACAAAGAGTCGTTCCCAAGTGATTGTGCAGTACTCCCTTCTATCCAGCCGTAGGTTCCCCCGCGCTCCAGCCTCCCACACTACCGCTTGAAATCTTCAATATTAATTGCTCCATCATTATAACCCAGGGGCTCGAACCCTTGACCTCTCTTTGGTCAAGAGTTACCTCACCTTGGCCACTGGGCCAAGGATCATTGGATAACACCGAGAGTTTCTAATACACAAAACCTATAAGCTTGTTCAGGATCATTTTTAATGGACTTTTTGATCTAAAGGTCTATGTTTCATAAAGATAGCTATTTGATAGTTAATTTAAAATGAACTTTCGGAGGAGTTACTTCTCCAGAGAGTCATTGTAGATAAGTCAGAATTTGAGACTTTATAATTTCACTTATTAAGAAGTTTATTTCTAAATGAACTTTTATAGAAATGCTCCCAAATTTTCACTATAATTACTCAATGATACCTAATTACCCACCTTATTAAACCAATCTAAAAAAATTAAAACTCGAATCGAATCCAAATAAAAAGGTCACGACACGCTCTCAAGTTGCCACGTGAAAAATCTTGAATTAGCATGGGTTAACATCTCTTAAATTTGCCTTTCGGCTGCTTTCTAGGCACCGTGATCTACTAATCTCAAGTATTATAGACTTAATTGGTTTTACTAATATCGAGTTAAAAAATATTTCAGATACCAACTCAAAAAATCACAAGTTTCCATAACCCCTTTCCAGCCAGAAGCTGTTGACTTTTGCTACTTGCGGGCATGCTTTTGACCATTTCTAGGTCTTGGTTGTAAAATTATTTGCCATTAAAATATCATTAAAGATTGAATTATAATTCGATTAAATATTACATTTTGCTTAAACTATGAGACCTTCCCAAGGATCAGAACAAAACACTGACAGTTCAACATGGCAAAAACATAATGCTGTTCTAATCCACACTACACTAGCATGCACATGTTTCACACATTAATCAACACACTAGAAAAAAGCATCACCCCTTCACATCTCCACTTGTTTCACAACTTGCCAATACTTATGTAGATGTATAACTCATTTATAAGAGTAAATAAGTATTTAAATAATGAGACGAAGATTACTATCGTCTAATATACGAACCAAGTGAGATCAACCTTATGCTCCAGTATCGTCTAATATACGAACCAAGTGAGATCAACCTTGTAAGGGCGATTGACAAAGGTTTGATCCCATATGACTGTGTGTCTCCTCCCCTACTATCTCCCATTGTACTAAATAAGAAATAGTATACGTAAAATATTTTCTTGATGGGAGACCAAATATACAATGTGCAGAACTCAATTGCAATCTATAGAGAACTTAAGTCAATGTATTTACTAACTAACTCAAGTAGCAAACATAGGTTTCAATTCCACGAAGAGGGGTGTTTGCCTGAGCTTGCAAGTTCGCTAAATGTGTTTTGGTAAAAAAAAAAATCAAATATAAGCTCCCAAAATTAGATGTTAGAAGCTTATAGCCCGTTTTTCAAAATAATATCTTATTTTGACAACTTTCTTTAAATTTGATCATTTCACGTACAAAAACTGTCATTGCTAATATCTTATAAGCTATATCATCTTATTTTATCCAAACATTTTGGACAATTTATTTTCAAAATAAGATGTAATATCTTATAAGCTCTAAAAATATTTTATAAGATGTAGAAACTTATAAGATTTAATTTATAACTAAACTCAGCTAAACACCCTCTAAATTATTAGTAGTCCAATGTTTTTTCAATGGAAAATTTGTAAGTACGGGCTTTGTCAGGGAGCATCATTTGACTATTAATGTAAGCACTAATTGTAGATATAGGAATTTAATATAAGATATAAGCAATTAAATATAAGCAATGATGACAATTATGATTCGGATGCAGATGAGAATGCTTGGTAGGAAGCAATCAAAGTAGTACAAAAGGTTCAATCAAAGAGTCAATAAGCCACAGACCATACCTACTAATCAGGCTGGTACCTTCACTGATACCGTCCATCCATCTACAGTTTCCCATAGAATTCCAACATCAACCATTTAACCATGCTGTTTATGTAATCAGCTGCTGCAAGCTAAAATCAATTAAAACAAAACGTTAGGCCAAAAACAAGCAACCTGAAGTGGATTTTCTATGTTACACCTTACATGCAAGAATCACTGATTTTTGCTAGCACAAAAAACATTCTCTAGTGGACAGTTAAGAAGTGCATTACTTTATCAAGTTTCGATATTCTTAACCAACTTCAATCACACTACGACTCCCAGGCCAGCACCCCAAATAAAAATAACTCTCAAGAAATGAAAAGGTCTTGCAGTAGCAACAATTCAATCTGCAAAAATCCATTAACCTTAGATTTCACTCATAAATCTTGAATGTAGTTGTTACAAATTAAAGACCAAATGATTAGTAACAACATCAGTGGGACACAAAGACAATATCATCCCAGTAAAAAGTTCCAAACTCGATATCAATAAACTCACAAAAAGAACACCTCAAATTGTAGAAATAAAAACAATCTTTTGACTGCTGTATTGTTAGGGAAAAAATGACTATATTCAGGAAACACATTTTAAATCATTGATTTGAGAGAAATGCAAAATGTACAACCTACTTCAATTGCCATCACCACCGACCTAAATTTCCTATAACTATCAAATACTCGCACAAAATTTACCAGAGCTTCTCTTTGCTTAATATCGAACTCTTCTAGAGTGAACGAGGCATGCATCATAGTTATTAGATTTGCTGATTTATTTAGTTTCGCCGTACTACTGGAACAAATGGGGAAATAGAAGAACACCAAACAAGTGGAACAACCAACTCTTCTGCCACATATCGTACATTGGGTGAAAAATGAACATCAAACAATACATAATATGGAAGCATATTTTATGTATTTCTCCACTTCTACAACAAAGCATATCTGACTCGTCAATTTCATTAGGGAAACCAAATTCTCCCTTCACTCACGTCCATAGTTTCACAGAAAAGATTTTTTAAAATTTCCTTTCCACTAAAAAAGACATGATGAATAATGTCACATGATTCCAATACCTTAGTTGGATAGATGAAAAACACGAAAATTTCAGCAGGGATTATTACTGCCAATGGAACTGAAAGCTGTCAACATTGTAGCAATTTCCCACCTCTTGGGGCAGACAGAAGCAATGCCATCAATTAAGAGAAAAATACCATTAAATACCAATCAGAACATTGTGGAGATAGAAGATGCAAGCTAAACAGCTGCGAAGGCCATAAAAGACATGACGTGCATAGTGTTGCCTCATGATAGGTTAAGAACTGTTATCCCAGATACATATACAACTACGAGTAACAGACCTCTCGTTCATATTGAATCATCAGAGTAATCAGAGTCACCCCCATCAGGCTAACTACCAACAATTAACCATCTCAGCTTGAGGCACATCAGGCTTCGTTGAAGATGTGGAAACCACCTCTTACGGGCACTTAGGGCATTTTCATCACCATCTCCCTCTTGTCATGTGATGAATTTGGTCAAGGTGTTGCGACAGTAAAGCCAAAAAGAAAGCATCTACAGAAACAATATACTAATACTCAGTGATTTTCTGGCGACCACCTAAATTTTACATTGTTGAAACTTTGACATACTAACGCAATAGGCGGATTAAAATAAGGCTTGTGATACATGGTTCCCAATAGAAATTTAGTCACCTCCATCTGGGATTTTAAAGCTCTTACACCAGCCATGATGATTTGCAAGTCTTTCTCTACATGACGCACAACCACAGGCTGCAAAATAGAAACAACTAGCAGTAAGAGCACAAAATCGTAATGTCTAGTTTGCAAATACATTAATCAAATAGGATCAAATACTGGAAAAGTTGAACGAGTTACTCCAACATCATGCTGAACAAAACTGCCAATGCAATATTGCCTCTTTGGGGGACTAACAAGCAATTGTTGAGTTGGCATAACATCATTGGTACATTTAAATCTGGCTCTTGCCAAAATCTCTGCTTCTGAGCATACCTCGTTGGCGGGGTACGGTGATGTATGTATTCCACTGTATCTAGAATACTGTCGCTCTCCTCTCTCACTTATTGTCTGCCAAAAAGCGAATCGTTAACCTGACTATATCACAACTGAAGAAGATATCTACAACAATGGGAATAATTAGTTAAGAGCAATTGACCTACTTGACCAATGTCTGCAGTTTTAATCAACTCCCTCTCATCATTGGTCTTGTATATAACACATATGCCAGTACTTCCATCCTCGGAAACAAATCATCACATAGCACCAAATATCAAACCTATATACTAACAAGAAAAACAAAGTACCTCATTAATCTTTTGGACATATGCCAACTCCTCATTCTCTCAATTCTACATGTCTGCTTCATAATTATCCATGTGGCATCCCTATGTACAAATTTAAAAGCGAACTGATAATATATTTCTCAATTTGAAAGATAATAAATTTAAAAGACAAATAATTCAAAAATCAAGGATTCTATCTACACTATCTTTTAAATTTATTATTTTTTAAAATATTTTTGATTTAAATACTGAAAATAGTTTCCGATTTATATAAAAATAGGATTGGAAATTAGAGTAAATGATTAGGAAATAGTGGCCTTATATGGTTGTGTTTTCAAGAGCGTTTTCCACTTTCCAATTATTCCAGAAAATGAGTTTATGTTTGTTTAGAAAGTTTTAAGTAGAAATGAAGTCATTTCCAGTTTTCATTTTTTTATGAAAATATTCTTTTGAAAACACAACCAAACAATTTTTCAACACAATCACGCAAATCTATGTGAAAACACACTACATTCACGCAAATTTATGTCAAAAATCCATTCAAAAAACTATAACCAAATATATTTTCATTTCCAAACAGAAATTCAGACAACAAACCAAACATATTCTCAATTCTCACACGTAAATCAATAAAGTTTGGAAATTCAGTTTCCAACACTAGAAACTGGAAATTGTACTTGGAAATACATCCATACAAGGCCAGTGTCTCTGAAAACTTTTGATATTTTATATCAAGGATTCTATCGACCAATTTCATTTTTTTTAAATCACTTATGATTGATGTTTCTACTTTTTATTTGTGAAACTAAAAACTTAATTTTGGACAAACTCCATGTAACACATGGGTGTTGTTCTACTATAAACAATAAATCAAAGAACCAACATGTAAACCAAAATTCCTCAAAACTGAAAATTTGTCCATAAACAAATGAAGCAAATTTACGGTCTTTGGTCAAAGCAATAATGGTGAGAGTGGTGCGTGACACCGTTCAATGGATGCGACTCTCCACAATTGATGTGGTTTACCCAATGGCCAAGCATTGAGGTTGAGAAAGAGCAAAATGCAGTATTTCAAAGTGAATTGCAGAAATTGCAAGTCAGTAGTCTCCTGGTGCTTGGCACTTAACTCAGGTAGAGTCAAGAGGTAAGGTACAAAACTTATATTTTTTTTTTCCAAACGATAGAACATAAGATTAAACTCATCAAAGATACAAAGGAGCGACCAAATGGTCGTGGATTTTCCTAGAAACAGAGAGAACTTCCAGGTAAAATCAAGAGAACCATAAAACAGATTATGGCCTAACGACAATGCCAACAAGGTACATAACTTATACGACCTTGCATTCCTCAGTTCAAAAGTTTCAAGCCATTTTTTCATTTTGAAATTCAAAACCTTCAAATTTATGGCTTAGATATTTGAAAACAATAGCAATAGACTTGAACCTATTTTCTCTCATGAGCTTATCTACAACATTCATTATTAATATGTCCGTACATAAGTCCACTTATCCCAGCTTTTCAACGACATTAGAAATTATCTAGAAAAATATTAAACTTGAAATTCTACTAAAATAGCTAAAAATATTTCATCGCTGCAAGACACATTATAAAAAGGAAAACGAAGAACAAATCATCCCATCAATGTCACAGTAAATAGTATCAACTCCAACAGTAACGGTTAAAAATACATGATAAACCCCCTATCTAATAGCCTATTAAAATAACCCTGGTCTGGAATTATAATAACCAGAAGCTAATGTAGAAGAAAAACACACATGCAACAATTAAACAGTCAACGAATACATGTACAAATACATGTATGTTTTCTATGTTATCCGTATCATGAATAGCATATGAGATGTAAGAATTATACATGAGTGTTACGTTTATTTTCTAATTGCTACACTGCTGATAACTTCCATCTGAAACTCCATCTCACATTAATGACATTATTGTATGGGCAAATTCAACATTGTTCATCAAATTGACTACTGCCACTTTCTTATGATACGTTACGAACACCGGCTTCGAATCGATTGAATCAACGGCACATCTGCACTAATTTTCTATTTGCATGAACTAAATATAAACTTAGAAAACCCTAAATAAAAATCCTGATTTAAGTGACAACTAACAACGAACACAAGGACTATCGAGTTGTTCTGTTTTTGTTTTCTGAAAATAGAAATACTTACAGGACGGATGGAATGCCCAAACTTTCCAGGCTCACTGGGAACTGGTACACGGCTATGGAGTGTGGAGGAGAAAGAAAGGCACCGCGATATGAGACTGATCTGCGGCGCCGGAGAGGCGGTGGGGTGGTTTCTTTAAAGGGAATTTGCAAACATGCCATTTTTTTAATAAAATTTTTGGAAAAATGTCACCTAAGCTAAATCCTTTAAATTATATCCTTCACCCGTAAAATGTCCAAGATACCCAGGAAAAAAATCAACCTCTCTCTCTTTCCCGTCTCTGCTCAAAAAAAAAAATTCCGGCGATTCTCAACTGTGCTCCGGCGTCTTCACGCTATTTTGTCCGGCGCCATCCCTGTTTGGTCTTCCTCTGCGTCGCGCTTAGTATCGTGGTCATATTCCCCTTAGGAATGACTTCTAATCCTCTTTCGACCGGACTTCAGACATGTACCGCTTGTCTTTTTCTTTTCTCTTTCTGGCGTCCATTGTCAATACATTTCCCGTTAAGTTCGATTTTGGCTATCTTGTTCTTCAAATCTAGGGTTTTCTAGGGTTTTTTCTTGCATTTTTGTTTTTTGTAATTTTTTTCTTCAGAAAATGTGTTGTAGTATGCTTCAGGTTTTCATCTTTGGTAAGCTTTTTTGACTTTCATGGGTTTAGGGTTGCTGGGTTTGGGTCAAAGATCTCTGCATTTTTCCCAAAAATAATGTTAAGTGGTTGTGATGTTTTTGGTCGTTTTGATGGATTTTGGGTCGTTTTGAAAGCATGATAGTATTATTTTGAAATTTGTTTCTGATGTTTATCGGTTGGATTTTTGGATGTTGTTTGTCTTTTTCGACCTATGTTAGTTATGTTCCTTTGATTTCGACGGTATGTTTGTACGTAATGCCTATCGACCATGTTTTCAACTTCACGACGACCATTGTGTTGACAACTGTCTATTTTTGCTTTCCGACTATGTATTCGACCAAATTTCGACTACTATTTCAACCTAATGTGTTGTTTTGGTGTAAAACAGGGAGAAAATGACTCTCGTTCCAAATGAGAAAGATCGGTTTAAAAGGAAACTCTCTTGTAGGTCTTGTTTCAATGCGATGGATCTGATTAGAGAGAGGTTAAAGGGGGATAATGTTGATAAATTCAAGAGATCGTGCTTCAGATATTTCCTTGAAACAAATACAATACAGTTTCAGGGGCAGCTTTGTTTGATAAATGGTTTTATCATGATTTTGATGATTTAGTTTTTATACCAAAACAATGTTTTTTAAGGTTGTCCAAATACTCCAAAATGATTTAAAATGGTTTTAATATTTTACGGAGTATTTCTTCAAGTTTTATTTCAGATAAAATTGGACAACACTTCTAATGATTTTATGTTTATACTTCAAAACAATGTTTCTAAATGTTGTCCTAATACTCCCGATCGATAAAATATTTTCACTATTTTTCTGAGTATTTCTTGAAGTTTATTTTCGATATAAAATTGGATAACACTTTTGTTTTGAGGTCAACCTACAACGTATAGGCAACCCGTGCACTGAAAGTTGAGAAAAAGCAGAAAAACTTCATGTTTGCGAGAAAATGGTCAGGCAACCGGTCGCCCTATAGGGCAACCGGTGCCGTCGACCTGACCGACCCCTCGGGCGGCCGTGCACTGGAGCAAAAATTGAAACAGAACATTTGCCCTTCGTTTTTTGAAGTTGTGCGACCGGTTGAAGTGAAGTAGGGACGACCGGTCGAACCCTACGCGACTGGCCGCCTGTAAAATATGTATTCTCATTTTCAAACGTCCATTTGTGCGCGATCGGTCGCCTTTAAGTTTGATGAAAAAAATGTAACCGTTGTCAGCAGACATCTTCTCCTTAATTTGTGGGATTGATTTCTAACACTCTTTTCTTCAATTGTCTTGCAATTTTTTACGTAATTCATGTCCCCAAGAGGAGCCTATCATGTACAAGACATCTTCTATAAATAGAGGAAGAATTGAAGCAACACTATAAGAGAGAAAACTACAACACAACAAGATACACTCAAGAATACACTTGTTCTTACATTGTCTTATTTCTTGTTGTAATTTGCCTAGCTATTCACTTTCACATCCTTGAGGTCTAGGCTATTCTTGATTACACTTGCACTCAATTGTATAATTCATTATCGAGTTGTAATCTTGAATTTTTGGGTTATCATTCAACACAAGATATCCTTGTGAGTGTTCTTGTGGTAAGAACACACTGGGTGATCTAGGTGTTAGGTGTGAGAAGATTGTGGTAATCTTCTTGTTGAGGTGTTGAAGAATTTGGTATTCTTCAAGGTTGAAGATTGTGGTAATCTTCACAAGGTGCCGTTGGAGATTGTGGTAATCTTCAAGTGAGATTGTGGTAATCTCAAAGGTGGTGATGAAGAAGAGTGTGGTGCTCTTCAAGGTGTTGTTGTAAGTTGGTGTTGTATTAATTTGTGGTAAATTAATAAAATCTTTTTTCTTTTTTGAAATCCATCCCTGATATACTTTGGGTGGTAGAGGATTAGGCCCTAGGTGGGTTGAACCTCTTTAAATCGACGTGTGTTGTTTACATTCCGCACCTTTATTATTGTGTTTGAGCTTTCGGTTATAAAAAGAGGGCGAAATCGAAAAGATGGAGATAATCTATTCACCCCCTCTAGATTATCGTAGCCGCTTGGACTTACAAGTGGTATCAAAGCCAAACTCTTTGGCAAGCTCATTTCACATCGCGAGTGAAGAGAAACGATCGTCGGCTACGAACGAAGCTCATCTATCCCGCACCTCCACCACCAAGCCACCGGTTTGATTCCAAAAATTTTACATTTTGGAAAGAAAGAATGGAATGCTATTTACAAAGTTGCGGGTTCGATATTTGGAACACCGTCATCAATGGAGAATCCATTCCGACGAAGAATACACCACACACCTCTAAAGGCTTCAAAGAGCTCAATGATGAAGAGAAGAGAATCATCTCCTTAAATGGTAAAGCTCTTAATATTTTGTATTGTTCACTTACTACTTTGGAATTTGATCATGTTGTAGGTATTCGATCGGCACATGAAGTATGGCAAAAATTAGAAGACATATATGAAGTATATACAAATGAAAGGAGCAACTCAAATGCATCTACTTCACAAATGGATACAACATCAAATCCAACAACATGGGATGAGCCTTCTATAACCTCCCATGATGAAGAAGTTGAACAATGCCTCATGGGCATCGAAGAAGAAAACAAGGTAAGTTCTAAACCTTCCACTTCTTATGATAATGAATTGCAAAATGAATATAGTGATTTACAAAATGATTATGATGAGTTACAAGATGAATTCCAATACTTACTTATTAAATACAAAAATTTGAAAAAGGAATTCATTGATTTGAAAAATGATAAGGATAGTTTATTCACTTCCTATGAATCACTATCATGTGTTCACACCACCACTCTTGACAAGGTTAGAAACCTTGAGAAAGAAAATAGTACTCTAGTTGAGGATATTAAGTGCTTGAAAAATGATTTATCAAAATACAACTTAAGTAAAAATGAAGTGCCTAATGTTGTAAACGATAATGATTGTGATAGCTTGAATAGTGAACTTGATCATGAGCATAACATTATCAAGCATACAAAAAGGAATCGAGCTCCTATACATGCTAGAATTATTACATGCTTTTATCGCGGTAAAAAGGGTCATACGGCTAATACTTGTCGGGCTAGAAATAGCTCTAATCATTATTGGAGACCTAAAAGTCTCAAAGCTAATCCTAAAGGACCCAAACACTTGAGGGTACCACAAAATAATTTCTTGATAGGTACCCGGCGAAATAATGATCGAAGAAAATTCATACCGCTGAAGGCATCAAATGACCGATTCATTTGATCAAAGAAGGAGAAATTATTTTTGACAAAGCCAATTTCCAAGAAAAGGATATAATCAAAATGGGAAGAACACAATCCTTGAAATGGCAAAGACATCATCAACAAGATGATTTTCAAAGAAGAAGAGACTATCAACAATGGGAAGGCAACAAATCTTGAAATAGAGTAATCAAATAAGTCATCATCAACAAAGTGACTTCTCAAGAGGAAGATATCATCAACGATGGGAACGACACAACCCATGGAAATGGCGTAATTGGTAACCCGTATCTTCCCCATTTAAACTATGCATTTTACTTTGTTATGCATGTTTTTATTTGTGTCTTTATTGCAACATGAGTTTTCAAGTATTGATTTTTTTTTTGGTCTTCAATATATTTGTGTGTTTTTAAAATTCTTTGAAAAGAAGACCTTATATGATGTTTTTAAAACTCTTGTGTATTTTTTTGTAGACTTAAGTGTTTTATTATCTTATATGGATTTTTATGGCATGAGCTTACTTGTGATATCCATTAGCCTACACTCTTACCATTATGATTTGTGCTAGATTTATTTTAAGAATTGTGTAGGATTTACATATTCTCACATATGGCCATTTACGTCATTATTTGTCAAGAAAGGCATAAACTATCGAGTACATTTACTTGTGTTATTCCTACTCTTATAGACTCGATATATGTATTGCCATGTGCCTATGTGCTTGTTCTTCATAGTATTTCATACAAGTGCCATTAAGAGGATTTTTAGATTTTTGAAAGGCACTATTCGATATTTGATTGCACATATTTGCTTTGTCAACTCTTGTTCAAATAATTCTTTTAAATGAGGTCTCAACTATATGCTATCGGATTTTCAAATTTCAAAAGAGACCTTTTGTAGCTTTCTTAAGCTTATTTGAACTTATATGTTTTAATTTAAGAATTGATGAGTTTCTTGCATAGTATATGTTTCTTGCTTCATGGTTTATATTGTCTACCTTTACTATGCTCTTATGCAAGATATTTTGTGATTGATGATTGAGGCATGTTTTTACACTTGGATATTTTTCTTTGCTTATTTAAGCAATGTCGTTAATAACTTTGTTGAGTTGTGTAGAAAATGAGATACTCCAAATTTTTGGATGTAAATGTTCTATTATGAACACCTTAGATCATTTGGATGCCCAATAGTGATGAAGAAGACAAATTCCTCAATTGATGCTTCAAGATGAAGATTGATTTTTAGAATTGCAAGAGGGCTAAAAGGAAATGATATATGGAAATTGATGCCATCACAAACGGTTATAGATACAAAATGGGTACTGAACAAACTCGATGATCAAGGCAACATTGGTCGAACTAAGCCGAGGTTAGTAGCTCGACGGTATTTTCAAGAAGAAGGTAATTGATTTTGATGCAACATTTGCACTCATAGCACACTTAGTAGCTATTTGCATTTTACTTGCCCATTCTTGTTTTAAGAAAATTTCAAGCTTTACCAAATGGATGTTAAATCCAATTTTCTCAATGGTTTTATTCAAGAAGAAGTCTATGTAAAACAACCTTCGGGGTTTAAAATTTTTCTAGGCCAAATAATTTTTATAAAAGGCCTTGTATGGTTCAAAACAAGTACCCCATGTATGGTATGATAGACTTAGCTATTTTTGCTAAATGATTTTACAAGAGGTAAAGTTGACACTACTCTCCTTGTTTTTGAAAAAGGGCAAGATTGTTTGCTTGTGCATATTTATGAGAATATTTGTGGTACTACTAATGAATAGTTGTGAAAGATATGTTTTATAAGTTGTTACAAGGTGTACTTGAAATGAGTATGCTTGGACTTCAAATTATTCAATGCCAAGAAGATGGCTATCTTGAAGGAGTTAAGCATCTCAACCGCTATGGCTAAAATAATTGACAAAGGTTGAGAAAGGCATATCGGCCGACAAATAAATTCAAGGTATGTTTTCTTGTATTATTCCTATAGACTCGACATTCCATATGCCTTATGTCTATATGGCTCGACTTCAAAAACTATCCCAACGAATCTCATTAAAGTGCCATTAAAAGAAATTTTCAAATATTTGAAAGGCACTTTTTCTTATGACTTGTTGTATCCAAAGTCTCAAAACATTATTATTTTTCGGGATAACAAGTCCGGTGATAATAATTTTTCAAAATATGGTTCGTCATAATCGAACTAAACATATTGAGATTCGATAATTTTTTTACGGGATTGCACGTTTAACAAAAACTTGAGATGTGTTTAATTCCGTCTCAAGGATCACTCACGGATTTTTTAATCACTCAACGCCGAGCATTTTACCTCATTTCGAGTTTGATCATGACATAATGTATATTGAATGAGGTCTACGTTTGTATTTTGCACGTTTTTAAAACTTAGGGGAGAAAAATCGGATTTTTGGTTGAAAATTCGGATTTTGGAAAAACTGACAGACAGTGGGCTGAAAGGGTTGAGGGCAACCGGTCGCCCTCAACGTCGACCGGTCGCCCTCAAACTCGACCGGCCGCCTAGGCTATAATTTGGATTAAAATGGTTCTGTCTTCAGCATTCGTCACTTTGATACATTTTGGCCATTTTTCGTCCCCTTTGCAAATTTCACACACAATTCACTTCAAATGAGTTTTGATGCATGAATTATATATTTTGGGGATTATCTAGCTCGACTATCATCATCATTGCTCGTCTTTACCAATTGAATGGTAAGAATTTCACTATCTTTAGCTCAATTAGGTTGAACCTCGAGTTTGTGGCTTATATGTATTTTTCTTGATGTAATTCATATATGTTTGTGATGAGCTTATTGATTGTTGATGAATGATATTTGTTAAATTGTATTTGGTGATGAAAAACTTGGCTTGATTTCATTTACAAGGGCTATATATAACTTTTTCTATTTTTGACGCCGCCAAGTGTTCGATAAAACGTTTCAATGAAAAATTCATCACCTACATGACTCTCTCGATTTCAAAAGTCTCATATATTTATAGAGATCATGTTTTTGCAAATCAAATGATTTTTCATAAGCTTCTACAAGTCGTATGATTCGACTCTTCTATTTGGTTTAAAAGCTTCAATGTTCAAACGGCTCGATACATCGGTTTACTTGCGCACTTTGATAAGAATATATGATGTATTTATCGTGCTAACATTCTTTTGATGATTCCAAAGGGGAGAAACAGGTTATAAGCTTTTTAGCTCAAAGAAGCTAAGATAAGCTTAACTAATAGAAGTATAAGCTACGGCTTCCTAAAGCCATAAGTTGTGTATAATTCTTGGTCCATTGGTTGTAGTATGGACGTATATATGTTTCTAATGATGTCTCTTTTGACAGGGGAGCTTTTAAGTTATTGATACTTAAGCTCAATATCGAAAAGCTAAGATTTTAGCTTATGGTTAAGTTGCTTCTATATTACTCTTGTTGTGCATGTTGATAGGGGGAGCATTTGCTATATGTGTTTGATAATCTCTCTACTCCCATCCTTGTGTTTATTGCACGGAATGTTGTCGCTCACAACGGATAGTTCTCTTTAACCGGTAAAATTGTTTTGTTTTCAAAATCGACCTCGTTAAAATTGTTTTGGTTTGTAATCATCAAAAAGGGGGAGATTGTTTGATAAATGGTTTTATCATGATTTTGATGATTTAGTTTTTATACCAAAACAATGTTTTTTAAGGTTGTCCAAATACTCCAAAATGATTTAAAATGGTTTTAATATTTTACGGAGTATTTCTTCAAGTTTTATTTCAGATAAAATTGGACAACACTTCTAATGATTTTATGTTTATACTTCAAAACAATGTTTCTAAATGTTGTCCTAATACTCCCGATCAGTCTAAAATATTTTCACTATTTTTCGGAGTATTTCTTGAAGTTTATTTTCGATATAAAATTGGATAACACTTTTGTTTTGAGGTCAACCGATCCGTATAGGCAACCCGTACTGAAAGTTGAGAAAAAGAAAACTTCATGTTTGCGAAATGGTCGAGGCAACCTGGTCGCCCTATAGGGCAACCGCAGTCAAATCGACCGGCCGACCCTCGGGCGACCGACTGGGAGCAAAAATTGAAACAGAACATTTGCCCTTCGTTTTTTGAAGTTGTGCGACGGTTGAAGTAAGGGACGACCGGCCGAACCCTACGCGACCGGCGCCTGTGTAAATATGTATTCTCATTTTCAAACGTCTATTTGTGCGCGACCGGTCGCCCTTAAGTTTGACAACAAAAATGTAACCGTTGTGCAGCAGACATCTTCTCCTTAATTTGTGGGATTGATTTCTAACAGCTCTTTTCTTCAATTGTCTTGCAATTTTTTACAGAATTCATGTCCCCAAGAGGAGCCTATCATGTACAAGACATCTTCTATAAATAGAGGAAGAATTGAAGCAACACTATAAGAGAGAAAACTACAACACAACAAGATACACTCAAGAATACACTTGTTCTTACATTGTCTTATTTCTTGTTGTAATTTGCCTAGCTATTCACTTTCACATCCTTGAGGTCTAGGCTATTCTTGATTACACTTGCACTCAATTGTATAATTCATTATCGAGTTGTAATCTTGAATTTTTGGGTTATCATTCAACACAAGATATCCTTGTGAGTGTTCTTGTGGTAAGAACACACTTGGGTGATCTAGGTGTTAGGTGTGAGAAGATTGTGGTAATCTTCTTGTTGAGGTGTTGAAGAATTTGGTATTCTTCAAGGTTGAAGATTGTGGTAATCTTCACAAGGTGCCGTTGGAGATTGTGGTAATCTTCAAGTGAGATTGTGGTAATCTCAAAGGTGGTGATGAAGAAGAGTGTGGTGCTCTTCAAGGTGTTGTTGTAAGTTGGTGTTGTATTAATTTGTGGTAAATTAATAAAATCTTTTTTCTCTTTTGAAATCCATCCCTGGATATCTTTGGGGTGGTAGAGGATTAGGCCCTAGGTGGGTTGAACCTCTTTAAATCGACGTGTGTTGTTTACATTCCGCACCTTTATTATTGTGTTTGAGCTTTCGGTTATAAAAAGAGGGCGAAATCGAAAAGATGGAGATAATCTATTCACCCCCTAGATTATCGTAGCGCTTGACTTACAAGCTTGTGTTTCGATTGCTTTTCCGACAAGACAACGGGTCTTTCCACGGACAAGATTATCTTTCACATAAACAATAACGAGTCTGTGTTTGCATCAGAAGAGTTTGCTTTGATAACTGGCCTTGAATTTGGCCCTGAACCACCAATTCAATCAAAGCCCGACATTTTGAAATTTGTTTTGGTAAAAACAAGGGCAGTGTGCATTTGTCGGACATAGTAACTGCATTCAAAGAATATAATGTTAAGGAGAAAGGTAAAGGAAACATGACACTCAAATTGACCCTTTTATATGTGTTGTACGGGGTTCTGTTGGTCTCTTGGCCCGCCAAAAAGCTTGATGATCAATACATATATTTGGTGGACAATTTGAAAGCCTTCAATGCATATCCATGGGGCCGCATTGCCTATGAATACTTAATGTCTGATATCAGAACATACATGTCCGACAGAGTAAAAAACTTTTGGAAGAGAAAGGAAAAGAAGAAGGATCACAATATGGAGAAGTTCGATATCTCCGTGTTGGGAAATTTATTGTTTAGATTTTGATGAATGCCATGTAAAACTTAGACTAAAAAGTTGGCACCCCATTTTTCTTGTAATTCTTATTGTAATAGATAGGGCTATATAAGCTGAGTTAAGTCAGCTATACCTGGAAATACAAGAAGTCAACTGAAGATGTGAAGAGAAGAATCAGCTGAGGAACAACTGAGTATGGCCAAGAAAGAAGACCAAGGACTCGATTGAAGGAGTATCGGTTGTGAGACAGCTGTGAGAAGAGTCAGTTAAGTCAACCCAAGAAGCCAAGTCAAGTTGAAGTGACAGATGAGTCTTTCAATCATTGGAGCAGACTCAAGTCACTTGGGGAAAAGGCAGCTGCAAAGAGGAGTTAACTGAAAAGAATCCGTTGCACAAAAGTCAAGAACATTACTTAAATAAGTAATACTTCCATGCTCCCATGTCTTAAAGTGCTCAGTCCCAAAATCGTGCAAAAGGAATAAACCAATGGGAAGCACTGCACCTCGTGTCAGAACCTGAAAAGCTGGACATTCATTTAATACGAGGAAAGATCTACATCTCAAGATTGAAGACCAAGAAAAGACAAGCTAATGAACATAAGTGACTTTTAAAAATCAGCCTATCTCTTCAACGGACATATTTTTGAAAGGTCACTATAAAAAGGCTGAGGAATCACTTTGAGAAAAGGTTACCTGAACCTAACACACCTGAGATATCAAGCAACATCTGTAACCTTCAAAATATTCTCAAGTTATCAAGCAAAATCCTCAAGCCTAAATCTCGAAGTAAATTGATCCAACACTAAGCTGTGAAGGAAAGACAACTTCAAACTGTTGAAGAAGAAACCTTTGAAGAATAAAAAAGGGTCTACTTTCCAAGGAGGATTGTAGAAAGGTTCAAGGTCGAGCCAATCTCAAGTTATTGGAGGGCATCGTAATCAAATCCAAGAAACTTGAGAAAGCAAGCTGAAGTAGCAAGACAGCTGCCCTGTGAAGAAGCTGAGTCGGACGAGAAGCCAGTTGCATGATCAAGGCATCTCCGATCGAGTCCCAAAGGAGCAAGTCACCATTTGTGTGACCAAGACTTGTATCTGGACTGATAACCACTTTGTAAATCGATCATTACTTAGTGGATTCCTCCAGGAGTTGGAGAAGAGAGGAGCAGAAGAATTACCCCATCTTCGAACCTCTATAAAAATTATTGTGTCATTTACATTTCATCATTTCATATCTGCTGATAATTTGCTATCCAACTGATAATTAACAAAGTGCTAAAACCTAGTGTTAAAACAAACATAAAACAAATTCAAGGGTGTTAAGTCTTCCGCTGAAAATCTTATCACAACCAAGTTAAGGTTTAGTCTAAACATCTGAGTTATTCTATCAATAGCTCTTTCGAGTCTGTTGAGTGGCTAACTCTGCTGGTTAACTAACTTAGCCAGTTCTTAAGGACTTAGTCGTAATTAACTCGTAATATTTTAAAAGGACTAAAATCGAAAATCGTAAGGTTTATTCAACCCCCCCTTCTAAACCTTACTCACACCCCTTGGGACCTACAAGTGGTATCAGAGTGGTTGGTTCATTGAGCCTTCCGCACTGGTTACTGAACTAGATCTCAAATCTTTCAAAATTCTTTTTGACACTTACTTTTTCAAAAGCTATTTTTATTCAGCAAAGTTATTATCATGGAAGCAAATTTGACACACATTCCTATGTTCACTATTGAGGAGTTTGATGACTGAAAATTCGTATGCGCTTATCTATCTCGCTTTACATGACAAAATGTGGCTAGTGATAGAGGATGGGCCACTTGCAAATATTGAAAGTGAACACAAAGAAGAGAGCAAATTTTGGTGAGGAGAAAAAGTCGTGGCTGAGGCAAGATCAACCTTAGTTGAAAAATCAAGGGCTGAATGGACCAACGATGACAAAAAGAGATACAACTTGGACAATGTGGCCAAAAATATTGTCTACAAAACTCTAGACAAAGCAATGTTCAACAAAGTCAAGTCATGCAAAACAACAAAAGAAATCTAGGATAAACTAACTTTAATTTGTGAAGGATCAGAGCAAATTAAAGAAAACAAATTATCTGTTGTTGTTCAAAAGTTTGAAAGCTTTAAAATGCTTGCAGATGAGACAATGGATCAGCTGGATGCCAGATTCACTGAAATTACAAATGAGCTCTCAGCACTTGGAAATGAATACACACAAAAAGAGATGTGTATGAAAATCCTAAGGAGTCTCCCAGCTGAATGGTATATGAAGACCATGGCTCTAAGGCACTCGATGGACCTATCAAAGACATCCAATCATGAACTATTCTCGCACCTCAAAGCTTATGAATTTGAGCCGAGAAGAAAAGATCAAGAGGAGACAAATGTACCCAAAACAAATTTATAATCAAGGATGGGAAGAGAGGCGAGGTCACAAGGAAGCCATTGACCAGGAGGAAATTGCCTTGATGGTTAAAAGATTCAACAAGTTCTTCAATAAGAACTACAAAAGAAACAAGGGTGAATCCTACAGAGACATTCAACTCCTCCAAGTCAAGGAAGATAGGCCACCCAAGAGAGTCGAGCATCAAAAGGTTGAGTATCAAAGAGCCGATAATCCAAGAACGGAAAGAGCCGATCAAAGAGTCGAGAACCTGTGATGGAACTATAGACAACCAGGACACTTTGCCATTGACTGTCCATATCCTTAGTCAATAAATACAAGAATGAAGAAGAAAGTATATGTTGGCTGCAGAGACAACTAAGTCTAAAGAAGCCGCAGACTCAGAGAGTAGTGAAACTGACTACTCAAGTGATTCTGAAGAAGAAGCAATGATCTGTCTAATGGCTAAAGAACAAGATCAACCTAACCAAGAAGATGAGGTACACTCTAACTCATCTCACTCAAATTCTAGTGATAGTGATTGTGACACACACACACTTCATCACCCACCGATCTTTATGATTCATTAGGCAAAATGATGAAAGATTTTGAGCATATTAAATCCTCACACACACTATTAAACGAGGAGAACAACCAGCTTAAAAGCCAAAACTCACAGCTGACTAAGGAGCTGAGTATTCTAAGTCACATAGCTGATGAGAACAAAGAGCTGAAGGCTGAGAATGCTAAACTAATAGCAGAGATAACTGCTATAGAAAAGAGGGAAAATAATCTCAAAAATGTGATTGCATCATTTACAAAGGTATCTAAATCATTGGATGACCTTATCATGAGCCAAAAAGAGTGTGGAGATAAGACAGGCATATGATTCAATTCCTTTGTGCACAGTCAAACTCCCAAAGTGATTTTGGAAAAAAAGATCTTCAAGTAATGAAGTATCTCAAAAATACAAGACACCAAATGTTGCACCCACATTCACTCCAAAGCATAATCACAAACAAACTGGCCTTGGATATAAAGGAAATGGAAAACAACCAGTTGAGTATGCTGAGAGGACAGCTGAGAAGAAATCCAACAGAGTTCCTCAGCAAACTCCAAACAGGAAGTACTCTGTAAAGAATAAACAGAGCTACCAAAAACTCCAGAAGTTTTATCAAAGAAACACATATGATGGGAATGGTAGAAACTACCCAAGCCAAGCTGATTGGAATAATGTGAAACATCAACGAAGACCTATGGAATATAAGCCCAAATGGCAAAGGCCTAGAACTCAGCAAAGGCCATTCCAAAGGCAAAAGAGCTATCATCAGCACACATATGCACCCAAGCACTACACTCAGAAATATCACAACTACCCAAAGAAGGCAATTGCTAAAACACACATACAGGCATACATACAAAAGAGACAGCTGTATGAACCTAAAGCCTCCAAGAAATTTGCCAAAGTAAGCTATGATTATGGCACAGAGAGATGGCAACCTCTTAGAGTCAGATCATTTGGCTATAGGTTGGTTGGATCATCTTATAGCACTAACCCCTCAGGACCCAGACAAGCATGGTACCTAAAAACTAATTTCCTTGATTGCAGGTTCAAGGAACAGCTGAGTGCCAAGGAACATGGTACATGGATAGTGGTTGTTCCAGACACATGACAAGAAACAAGAAAAATCTGTCAAAATTCAAGGAGATTAGAGGCGCAAAAGTCATATTTGGAGGAAATGAGCTCCAGGCGAAATAAGAGGCACTGGATCCATCAAGAAAAATGGATTAGAAATCACAGATGTTGCATATGTTGAAGGCCTCAACTTTAACCTGTTAAGCATTAGTCAACTCTATGACAAGGGCTACAATGTTGGATTCTGTAAGTCCAAGCGGCTACGATAATCTAGAGGGGGGGTGAATAGATTATCTCCATCTTTTCGATTATGCCCTCTTTTTCGAACCGAAAGCTCAAAGACAATAATAAAGGTGCGGGAAGTAAACAACACGCGTCGATTTAAAGAGGTTCAACCCACCTAGGGCCTAATCCTCTACCACCCCAAGATATCCGGATGGATTTCAAAGAAAAAGAATTTTATTAATTACCACAATTAATACAAATTCAACTTACAACACCTTGAAGAGCACCACACTCTTCTTCAACACCACCTTTGGAGATTACCACAATCTCCCTTTGAAGATCACCACAATCTTCCTTCAATGGCACCTTTGAAGATCACCACAATCTTCAATCTTGAAGAATACAAATTCTTCAACACCTCAAGAGCACCACACTCTTGAAACACCTATCACCTAGATCACCCAAGTGTATTCTTTCCACAAGAATACTCACAAGGATGTCTTGTGTTGAATGATGACAAAAATCAAGATTACAACTCACTAATGAATATTACAATTTGAGTGCAAGTGTAATCAAGAAATAAAGCCTAGACCTCAAGATGTGAAAGTGAAATACTTAGGCTATAAATACAACAAGAGTGTTGAATATGAAAGCTTGGAAATTTGCAGATTTCTTGTTGTGTATTTGCTTGTATTGTTCTTATTTGTGTCTTCAATTCATCCTCTATTTATAGGGAAGCTTCACCAACATAGGCTCCCAACATAGGCTCCTCTATCTTCACTTTTGTCTACAAAAAGAAGATCACAAGATGTAGAAATATTGTACAAAAATCAAAAGCAAATCTTGTCACACAGATTGCACGGTTGGAATTTTGTCTTTGTCACAAAATAGCATAGAGGCGACCGGTTGCCTGTTGAAGATTTCGACCGTTGAAAAAAAAAAAGTGCGATCCGGTAGGGGTTGCGGGGGTGCGACCGGCCGCCTGTGGGCGCGACCGGCCGGCCCCCCGGACCGGTCCTCCTCTCCCTTTTTTTCAAACCCCGCATGTTCTGTTTCGAGTTTCTTATCTTCAGTGCACCGGCGACCACTTTGGGGCGACCTGGCCGACCTCCCCTTTGAAATGTTGTCCGATTTTTTCAAAAATTAACTTCAAGAAATACTCCAAAAAATTAGTAAAAACATTTTAAATCATTTGGGAGTATTTAGACAACATTTATAAACATAGTTTTGGTGTAAAAACCAATTTAAACAAAACCATCAAAAGTGTTGTCCAATTTTTATCAAATTAAAAACTCTAAGAGATACTCCAAAAATTAGTAAAAACATTTAGGAGTATTTGGACAACATATAAAAACATTGTTTTGGTAAAAAAACTTATTAAAACAAAATCATCAAAATCTTGATAAAAACATTTATCTAACAAACTCCCCTTTTTGATGATTACAAACCAAAACAATTTTAGAAGGTCGATTTTAAAACAAAAAAATTTTCCGGTCTTAAAACAATAATCAATTACAAGCAAGATTCATCATAAGTACAAGCACACAAGGATAGGAGCAAAGATTTTTCAAAATCATTTTTGCACAAGCTCCCCTATCAATATGCATATCAAGAACAAGTATACAAGCAACAACTAAAAGCTAAAAGCTTAGCTTTCATAATTTAAGCTTGAATTCCATGAGCTTATAAGCTCCCCCCGTCACAAAACATCATTAGTCAAGCATAAAAGGTCACAATACATCAAATGGACTAAGCAATATTCACACTTATGGCTTTTAAGAGCCCTAGCTTATAGCTTTTCTTGCAAGCTTATTTTCGCTTCTTTGAGCGTATGAGCGTTTTTCCTTTTCTCCCCTTTGGAATCATCAAAAGAATGTTAGCACGATAAAAACATCATATATTCATATCAAAGTGCGCAAATTTATCGATTTATCGAGCTTTTTGAAAATTAAAGCTTAAATTCCAAATAAAAGGAAAACAATTGATCAATTGACTTGCAAAAGCTCATTTGATTGATAAAACATGATCTCTATAAACTTATAAGACTTATTAAATCGAGAGAATCATGTAGGTGATGAATTTTTCATTGAAACATTTCGTCGAACACTTGGCGTCGTCGAATAAAACTAGAAGTATATAACGCCTTTGAAATTCATTTAAGCCAAAAATTTTCATCACCAATTCAGTTCAAACAACATTCAATACATTATAAATATTAAGCTCATCATATTCATATGAAACTAACATCAAGAATTTTGCAAATAAGTTAAAATCTCAAGGTTCAACCCAAATGAGTAGAGGAGTAGAATTCTTACCATTTGATCGGTGAAGATGAGCTATAATGATGATGATCATGCTATATAATGTCCAAGTTGTGAAAAAGATGCATGAAAACCATTTTTGAATGAAATTTGAGTGAATATAGCAAAGGGGATTTAAAATGGCCAAAATTTGTTAAAATGACGAATCAAGACATAACCATTTTAAACCAAATTATAGCCTTGGGCGACCTGGCCGAGGTTGAGGGCGACCGGTCGACGTTGAGGGCGACGGTTGCCCTCAACCCTTTCAACCACCACTGTCGCGATTTTTCCAAAATCCGAATTTTCAACCAAAAATCCGATTTTTCGCCCCTAAGATTTAAAAACGTGCAAAATGCAAACGTAACCCTTATTCAATATGAATTATGCCTAACCGAGCTCGTATCGAAGCAAAAGTCTCGGAAGATAGCGGTTTTGTAAAAATGTCCACTAATTGATCTTGAGATGGTACAAAAGATATCTCAATTTTTCGTTTTGAAACACAATCCCTTAGAAAATGATGTCGAATCTCAATATGTTTAGTACGGTTATGATGAACCGGGTTTTGAGCAATGTTTATAGCGGAAATATTATCACAAAAGATAGGAACACTTTCAAAAGAACATTTATAGTCCGCTAAGGTTTGTTTCATCCAAAGAAGTTGTGTACAACAAAATGCCGCGGAAATATATTCGGCCGGCCGTTGAAAGTGAAACACAATTTTGTTTCTTTGAAAACCAAGAAACTAGGCAATCACCTAGAAATTGACATGATCCAGGAAGTACTTTTCCGATCATCAATATTTCCCGCATAATCCGAATCACTATAACCTTTAAGAAATTTTTTTCATTCTTTGGATAGAATAAACCATATTGAATAGTGCCTTTCGAATATCGAAAAATCCTTTTAACGACACTTATATGAGATTCTTTGGGATTGCTTTGAAAACGAGCACATAGGCATACGCCATGAAGAATGTCCGGTCTACTTGCGGTTAAATAAAGTAAACTACCAATCATACCTCTATATTTGGATTCATCAACCGACTTGCCTTTTTCATCTTTGTCAATCTTGACATTTGTTGCCATTGGGGTAGAGACGGTTCTTCCTTCTTCAATGCCAAATTTCTTCAAAAGCTCCTTTGTATATTTTGATTGAGAGATATAAATTCCTTCTTGGCATTGCTTAATTTGAAGTCCGAGGAAGAAGTTGACCTCCCCCATCATGCTCATTTCAAATTCACCTTGCATTAACTTAGAAAATTTCTTGCACAAGGATTCATTAGTAGCACCAAAAATAATATCATCAACATAAATTTGCACTAATAAGCAATCTTGCCCTTTTTCAAAAACAAAGAGAGTAGTATCAACTTTATCTCTTGTAAAACCATTTTGCAAAAGAAAAGAGCTAAGTCTATCATACCATGCACGGGGTGCTTGTTTCAAACCATATAAGGCCTTTTTAAGTCTATAAACATCATTAGGCCTAAAAAAAATTTTAAAACCCGGAGGTTGTTTTATATAGACTTCTTCTTGAATAAAACCATTGAGAAAATTTGATTTAACATCCATTTGGTAAAGTTTGAAATTTTCTTAAAACAAGAATGGGCAAGTAAAATGCAAATAGCTACTAAATGTGCTATGAGTGTAAATGTTACATCAAAATCAATTACCTTCTTCTTGAAAATACCTTCGAGCTACTAACCTTGCCTTAGTTCGACCAATGTTGCTTTGGTCATCGAGTTTGTTCCGGAATACCCTTTTTGTCTTATTCATCACTATCATCATAGGGCATCCAATTGATCTAAGGTGTTCATAATAGAACATTTACATCCAAATATTATGAGGTAACTAATATTTGGAGTATTTCATTTCTTATCTACACAACTTAACAAACTCATTAACGGCATCACTTATATAATCAAGAGAAAAATAGCCCAAGTTTAAAAACATGCCTCAATCATCAATCACAAAATATCTTGCATAAGGGCATAGTAGAAATAGACACTACATATATAGACCATGAAGCAAGGAACACATACTATGCATTTAGAATATCATCAAGAGTCTAATAAATCATGCAAGTTCAAATAAGCTTAAGAAAGCTATAAAAGGTCTCTTTTGAAATTTGAAAATCCGATAGCATATAGTTGAGACCTCATTTAAAAGAAGTATTTGAACAAGGGTTGACAAAGCAAATATGTGCAATCAATTATCGAATAGTGCTTTTCAAAAAATCCTCTTAATGGCACTTGTATGAAATACTATGAAAAACAAGCACATAGGCACATGGCAATACATATATCGAGTATATAAGAGTAAGAATAACACAAGTAAACGTACCTCGATAATTAATGTCTTTCTTGACAATTAATGACGTAAATGGCCATTTGTGAAAATAAGTAAATCCTACACAATTCTTAAAACAAGTCTAGCACAAATCATAATGATAAAAGTGTAGACTAAGAGATATCACAAGTAAGCTCATGCCATAAAAATCCATAAGAGATGATAACACACTTTAGTCTACAAAATGCACAATAGTTTTTTTAAAAACATTATATAAGGTCTTCTTTTTAAAAAATATTTTAAAAGCACAAATATATATCGAAGACCTTAATTAAAAAATAAATACTTGAAAACTCATTTGCAATTAAGACACAAATAAAAACATGCATAATAACAAAATAAAATGCATATTTAAATGGGGAGATACGGGTTACCAATTACGCCATTTCCATGGGTTGTGTCGTTCCCATTGTTGATGATATCTTCCCCTTTGAAAATCGTCATGTTGATGGTGGATTCTCCGATTACTCCATCTCCAAGGATTATATCCTTTCCTTTGTTGATAATATTTCCTTCTTGGAAATTCATTTTGGTGGTGTCTTCTTCTTTGATCAAATGAGATGGTCATTTGATGTCTTCTTGGCGGTATGTATTTTCCTTGATTATTATTCCGCGGGTACCTAATATGACATTATTTTGTGGTACCCTCAAGTGTTTGGGTCCTTTGGAATTAGCTTTGAGATTTTTAGGTCTCCAATAATAATTGGAACTATTTCTAGCCCGACAAGTATTAACCGTGTGACCCGTTTTACCACAATAAAAACAAGTAGTAATTTTGGGAGCATAATGACCAACATGCATAGAGACTTGATTTCTTTTCACATAATTAACAACACTAAGCTTATGATCAAGTCCTTGTTTCAATTTATCACAAATAATATCAGTCATTTTATCGGTACTCAAGTTGGATTTTGATAAATCATTTTTCATGCAATTAATATCCTTAACTAGAGTACTATTTTCTTTTTCAAGGTTTCTAACCTTGTCAAGTGTGGTGGTGTGATCACATGAAAGTGATTCATAAGAGGAAAATAAATTATCCTTATCAATTTTTAAAATATTGAATTCCTTTTTCAAATTTTTGTATTTAACAAGTAAACTTTGGAATTCATTTTGAAGCTCATCAAAATCATTTTGCAAATCACTATAATCATCTTGTAATACATTATCATAAGAAGTTGAGGGTTTAGAACTTACCTCATTTTCTTCTTCAAAGCCCATAAGACATCGTTCGTTATCATCGACGTCGGAAGTTGTAGGAAGCTCATCCCATGTTGGATTTGCATCCATTTGAGAAGTAGATGCTTTTGAGTGGCTCCTTTCATTTGCATATACTTCTTCTAATTTTCTCCATACTTCATGAGCCGATTTAATTCCTACAATATGATCATATTCCAAAATGGTAAGTGAACAATAAATAACATTAAGAGTTTTACCATTTAAAGATATGATTTTCTTCTCTTCATCATTGAGCTCTTTGAGGCCTTTGTGTGTGTGTGTCCATCATTGGAATGGATTCTTCATTTATGATCGTGTTCCAAATATCGAGCCCGCAACCTTGTAGATAACATTCCATTCTTTCTTTCCAAAATGTAAAATTTTGGAATCGAATAATGGTGGCTTGGTGGTGGAGGCGCCGGTAAAGTAGACTTCGTTAGAGCCGATGATCGTTCCTCTTTACTCGCGATGCGAAACGAGCTTGCAAGAGTTTGGCTCGATGCCACTTATAAGTCCAAGCGGCTACGATAATCTAGAGGGGGTGAATAGATTATCTCCATCTTTTCGATTATGCCCTCTTTTTGAATCGAAAGCTCAAAGACAATAATAAAGGTGTGGGAAGTAAACAACACGCGTCGATTTAAAGAGGTTCAACCCACCTAGGGCCTAATCCTCTACCACCCCAAAGATATCCCGGGATGTATTTCAAAAAAAAAGAATTTTATTAATTACCACAATTAATACAAATTCAACTTACAACACCTTGAAGAGCACCACACTCTTCTTCAACACCACCTTTGGAGATTACCACAATCTCTCTTTGAAGATCACCACAATCTTCCTTCAACGGCACCTTTGAAGATCACCACAATCTTCAATCTTGAAGAATACCAAATTCTTCAACACCTCAAGAGCACCACACTCTTGAAACACCTATCACCTAGATCACCCAAGTGTATTCTTTCCACAAGAATACTCACAAGGATGTCTCGTGTTGAATGATGACAAAAATCAAGATTACAACTCAATAATGAATATTACAATTTGAGTGCAAGTGTAATCAAGAAATAAAGCCTAGACCTCAAGATGTGAAAGTGAAATACTTAGGCTATAAATACAACAAGAGTGTTGAATATGAAAGCTTGGAAATTTGCGATTTCTTGTTGTGTATTTGCTTGTATTGTTCTTATTTGTGTCTTCAATTCATCCTCTATTTATAGGAAGCTTCACCAACATAGGCTCCTCTATCTTCACTTTTGTCTACAAAAAGAAGATCACAAGATGTAGAAATATTGTACAAAAATCAAAAGCAAATCTTGCTCATCACAGTTACAAATCGGTTGGAATTTTGTTTGTCACAAAATAGCATAGGGCGACCGGTTGCCCTGAAGAAGATTCGATTGTTTGAAAAAATAGTGCGATCCGGTAGGGGTTGCGGGGTGCGACCGGTCGGAGGGGGTCGACCGGTCGCCCAGTGTGCGACTCCCGGTCGGCCCTCCCCGGACCGTTCCCCTCTCCCCTTTTTTTCAAACCTGCGCATGTTCTGTTTCGAGTTTCTTATCTTGGTCTGTACCGGTCCCACTTTGGCGCCTGGTCGACCTCCCTTTGAAATGTTGTCCGATTTTTTCAAAACTTAACTTCAAGAAATACTCCAAAAAATTAGTAAAAACATTTTAAATCATTTGGGAGTATTTAGATAACATTTATAAACATAGTTTTGGTGTAAAAACCAATTTAGACAAAACCATCAAAAGTGTTGTCCAATTTTTATCAAATTAAAAACTCTAAGAGATACTCCAAAAATTAGTAAAAATATTTTAAATCATTTAGGAGTATTTGGACAACATATAAAAACATTGTTTTGGTAAAAAAACTTATTAAAACAAAATCATCAAAATCTTGATAAAAACATTTATCTAACAGATTCAATATGGGAGTGCGCCAAATTAAAGATACTGAATCAAATGAAGTAGTGTTGCAAGGATCCAAGCAAAAGAACATGTATGTGGTAGATTGATCATCTGCCACACCAAGCACTTGTCTGTTAGCAAAGAGTACAACCAAGTTGGTTGTGGCACAAAAAGCTGAGTCATTTGAACTTCAAGACAATTAACAAGCTTGCAAGGAGTCATCTTGTAGAGGGACTGCCAGACTCAGTGTACAAGAAGGAAAGTGTTTGTGATGCATGCCAAATGGGAAAACAGATCAAATCTTCATTTAAAGAGAAGTCTAATCCATCTTCAACAAGGATATTGCATCTGTTGCATATTGATTTATTTGGTCCATTTGAGCCAGCTTGCATAAGTGGAAAGAAATACACCTTAGTGGTGGTGGATGATTATTCAAGATATACATGGACAATCTTCATGTGCAAAAAGAAGGAAACCTTGCAGAAGTTACCTCAGATGATGAGAAGAGTTCAAAATGAGAAGAGTCAAACCATTATAAAGATAAGGTCTGATAGAGGAACTGAGTTTGTTAATGGGATAATAACTCAGTATTGTGTAGAAAATGACATTGCTCATGAATTATCTGCAGCAAGGACTCCACAGCAGAATGGAGTAGCAGAAAGAAGAAACAAAACTCTCAAGGAAGCTGCAAGGACCATGTTAGTCAAGTTCGGCCGCTTAAAAGATTTTGGGTCAATTAAGCAAAACACCGCATGCTATACTCAAAATAGATGCATGATTAATAGACAGCTGAGAAAGACTCCCTATGAAATTTGGACAGGGAGAAAGCCAAATGTTGGGTGCTTTAGAATATTTGGATGTAAATGCTTTATCCACAACAATGGCAAGGACAATCTAAAGGCTTTTGATGCTAAAGCTGATGAAGGTATCTTTTTGGGATACTCAGCTAAAAGTAAAGCCTATAGAGTGCTGAAAAAGAGGACTATGGTCACATAAGAGTCTATACACGTGGTTTTTGATGAACCCAATGTGAATGGAGAAGATGTTGAAGAGTTAGCTGATAAGCTGAATCAGCCAACTTTGCAGAAAAGTCCCTATGTTGAAGCTGAAGTTGGAGCTATCAATCAAGATGAAGATGAGACAGTTGAGTCTTAAAGACAAAATGAAAATCTGCAAAATTGAATGATAATGAAAGAGCCGCCAGACAACACAAACCAAGATGATCAACCCAACTAATTTACTCCAACCTGATGTGAGATGGCTGAGAGACCATCCACCAGAGCTAGTCATTGGAGATGTGAGAGATGGTGTAAGAACCAGATCCAGAGCTCAACAAGAAATAATGTTCACTTGTTTTATTTACCAAATAGAGCCAAAAGATGTGTCCCAAGCATTGGAAGACACACACTGGATTCAAGCCATGCAAGAAGAGATGAATCAGTTTGAAAGAAACAAGGTATGTGAATTGGTGCAAAGACCAAACCATCAAAATGTTATTGGCACAAAATGGGTATTCAGAAACATGATGAATGAAGAAGGTTCTGTGGTAAGAAACAAAGCAAGATTGGTAGCCAAAGGGTATTGCTACGAAGAAGGAATAAATTTTGATGAAACATTTGCTCCTGTTGCAAGATTAGAAGCAATAAGGATGTTTCTTGCCTATGCTGCACACAAAAACTTCATTGTATATCAAATGGATGTGAAAAGTGCATTTCTAAATGGACTGTTAGAAGAAGAAGAAGTCTATGTTGAGCAACCTCCAGGTTTTGAGCATAAAACCATTGGAGATAAAGTGTACAAGCTCAAGAAAGCTTTATATGGATTGAAACAAGCATTTAGAGCATGGTATGATACATTATCTCAATTGCTGACAGATAATGGATTCACCAAAGGCAAAGTGGATAGAACACTCTTCAGAATTCAAGATGGGAAGAGTATACTGCTTGTTCAAATATATGTGGATGATATCATTTTTGGATCCACAAACAAAGAGCTGTGTGATAAGTTCTCAAACCTCATTCAAGGTAAATTTGAAATGAGCATGATGGGAGAGCTGACATTCTTCTTAGGACTTCAAGTTAAATAGCTGAAGAATGGAACTTTCATAAGTCAAACAAAGTACACTAGAGATTTAATGAAGAAATTTGGTATGGAAGAGAAATCTTCTATGAAAATACCAATGAACACATCAGTCAAGATGGATATGGATGCAGATGGTAAAGCTGTAGATCAAACAAGATACAGAGCATTTATTGGATCATTGCTCTATTTAACAGCAAGCAGGCCAGACATCACCTTTGCAGTAGGTGTATGTGCAAGATTCCAGTCTGCACCAAAAGAAAGCCATATGACTGCAGCTAAGAGAATCTTAAGATATTTGAAGGGATGCCAAGAAGTTGGTTTATAGTATCCAAAGGAAGGTGGATTCAAGCTTATTGGTTACTCGGACTCGACTATCTTTGGATGTAGAGTTGACGAAGAGTACTTCAGGCACATGTCAAATGCTTGGAAACAGATTGGTTTCCTGGTTTGGCAAGAAAAAACTCAATTGCCACATCCACAACAAACAAAATACATAGTCATGGCGCTTGTTGTGCGCAAAGTCTTATGGATGAGACAACAACTGAGAGTTTATGAAATTGAAGAAAAAGAGATTCCAATTATGTGTGATAACACAAGTGCTATTGCAATCACTCAGAATCCTGTGTTGCATTCAAGAACAAAGCACATTGATGTCAGATATCATTTTATAAGAGATCATGTTGAAAAGAAAGATATCACCTTGGAATACATCTCAACTGATAAACAGTTAGCTGACATATTCACCAAACCCCTATGTGAATCAAGATTTGAAGAGCTTAAGCATGAGCTAGGGTTAATTGAGCTGAGTTGACACTCAGAAGACTCAATGAGAAGAGATGAAACGTGAAAAGATGAAAATAAGACAAGTCTCATGAATCAGCCAAGTGAATCAGCCGTATCGGAAAGTCAGCTGTTTCGAGTTAGCTGATAGCTGAGTCACTATATGAAAAGAGAGAAGAAGAGTTGAGTCACTTGTGGAATAAGCTGAATCATTTATGAGCTAAGTAACAAAAACGCAATCGTTTTAATGAGTGGGAATATTTTTAAGGATGATGTCGGCGTAATTATGACGAGTATAGTCAAAAGTCGCCAAAGAAAGCATATGATTGGATATAAATGCTGCCGCATTAAATGCGAGAAATTAAATGCAAAAAGACGTGCTAAATCTGAGCCGTTGATCTCGATCAAAATTCAAAAACCAAAAACATGTCCTTTCATAACCCTTATATACTCATTTTTTTAGTTTTCTCTCTCACACTTAAAAACTGTTCATCTTCAAGCATACGAAAACTAGTTTTTCTCTCTCGAAAACCCTACCTGTTCTCGAAGCAAGTTTATCAAGATTCAATCGGTAGAATCTTCTAGAAATGGCACCAGCACATGATTTCACAAAGCTCGCAAAGCAAATCCACATAGGATCAACTGTGGATTTTGAAGGGATGATAAAACAGGGTTCCGATGAAACCCTTGTGAAGAAGATTGTGGATAACATCGAGAAATCCAAGCTAAAACCCTTCATCACGATGGAATATCAGATGACTTACGTTGAAGAAGTTGCCCAGTTCTATGTTAACGCCGAGGTGCAGGACGAAGGGATTAAGTCCTCTGTCCATCGCCAAGACGTATTAATCATCACTAAGGACCTTGTGGAGCATCATTTTCGCTTGCCGTTTAAGGTATGCTTAGGAGATTTATGAAGCCAATGTCAACTTGGCTGCTTTGCATGGATGGAAGTAGCCAAACCCGAGTGTTTTGCGAAGTGATCTACACAGCTGAGAAGATGCTGCTAAAGGACGATTATCATAAACTGATGGATATCGTCGCCAAATGTGTAGACATGAAGTTTGGAAGCTTCAATCAGCTGTCCAAGACCAAGCTGATCGTCATGGCTGCGATCATGCAAGGGAAGAAAGTCAATCGGGCTGAGTTTGTATACAACGTACTCGCGCGACGTTGCGAACAAGTCTTTCAAGGAAGATGGATCCTTTGGAGGATCACTTGGCTATGGCCTAGTCATTGGCCACTTGATGGAGGTGAAGGTATTCCTCTTCGACATGGAAAGTCATTCCATGTTAATAAGAAGATGTTCCGAGCCAACCTTTAAGGAGCCCAGAAAAGAGCCCATGCGAAGAGGGCGGACACCAGTGAGGGGGAATCAGCTGACCCCGAGGAAATAGCCGTTACCTCCCCACCAAAGAAGAAAGCTGCCCATGCAGCTGCAAAGAAGAAAGCTTCCCCTGCAGCAAAGACAAAAGAGTTACCTACCCGAGCAGCTGTGTCTCCTTCCCATGCAGCCGAGGTGGAGAAGGAAGCCCAAATACCTTCTCCGACCATTATAAAGAAGAGGAATGCCAAGCCAAGAAAGGCAGGTCCTCAGTCAAAGAAAGATGCACCGGCCCCCGCCGCCAAGGAATCTGAAGAAGAAGTATCCGAACCAGAATTTCCTCTGGTAAAGACAAAAAGAAGAAGAAGAATCACCAAGCTCTCAGAGCTTGAGAAGACAGCTAAATCTGCCACTCAGCTAGAGAAAATATCCGAGACTGATGAAGAGATGTAGTCTCCAGAAGTTATTGATAAAACAACTATGTCCGCTGAGGACGATCATCAGAGGCAAAAAGAAGACCCAACTGTGGATAGAACAACTGAGGAAGAAGAGGTAGCAGAATCTCCTGCTGATCGAATTGTGTCTCCACCTGCCCCAGATGCTGCTAAAGGTGAAGAGCATCAAAGTTTACTACCATCCATTCCTGAAACAGAAAGCTAAGTCTTTCGAGGGTACAATTTAAACACCCTGAATTTATTGAGGAAGAGGAAGAATTGCTGAAATTCCTCGGATTGACCACCGTGCTTCAGGCACTTGATGAAGATAACTGACTGGATATCTTGCATATCTTCAAGGAGAAAGAAAAGGAGAGGTTAGCAGAAGAAGCTGAAGCTCGTGAGAAGGCGAGTATTGCCCTTTCACTGGAACCAGCGACCACACTCATCCTCATCTTGATATGCTCTCAGACAATGATGAAGACATGGATCCTGCTGCTGCAAAGGAGAAGTTGGATATGCAGCGAGCCATGCAGGAATCCAAATTGATGCATGAGCAACAGCTGAGGGAAGGACCATGAGAGTCGTCTAAATCTCAGCTAGAGATTGATCCGTTGGGAGTGGTACAACAGATTGCCAAAATTATTGCTGCAATCACTTCCCCAGTTCATCAGAGGATAGATCTAAGGGACTTGGCGATGACACTGGGAACTTGGGTACCCGAGTTGAGCCAAGCCCTATTGAAGGTGTCTTACCACCTTCCCCCATGGCTGAACACTCAATGGAAACAACCGAGAGTCTGGAGAAGAGTGACCCCACCATCACTCCCACTCGGTGCGCCAGCTGAGGGGGAAACTCACTCCACTGCAGCTAGGTCGGAGGATGTTGCAGATGACTCCACAATGAAGGAAGGAGGCGAAGTGGAGAAAGACAAAGAAAAAGAACAATAACAAGTTGCCACTGACGAAGCTTGGACAGTTGAGTCTGTCCCAGCTGAAGTGCCAATAGCTTTGCAGGCTGAGGACATTACTAATGCAGTCGAGGCACATGATGGAAATGCCCTGGGAGTTAACACTCTAGGCACTAAAAGTGCAATCCAAGGGGTTGAGACTCATTCGGATGCCAATGTCCAAGACCCTAAGACAACTGTGTCTGTCGAAGGGAATGTAGAAGGCCTTTCTGCAGTTGAGTCTGCTAAAGGTATTGAAGGCCCAAGGGAGGTTGAGACTTCCCTGGGTAAAGCGAAAGAAATGCAGAACATCCCTCCTATTCACATTGAAGAATCTGAGAAGGAGATTAGTGCACTTCATGATTCCCAAGATAACCCTGATATATCATTTCTGGGATCTGAATATGAAGCTGAGTCCACTCCTACTGCACATCCCAAGGACCCAACTGAGGATGTTCTTCCGCAGACGAGTCAGGCAAGTTTCAAAGCTGCTCGTCAAACATTCAACTTTGATGATGAACCAAACCCCCAGGTTCCATCATCATCCGATGATGCTTTGTTGATGCGGCCGAGGACCATCTACTCAATGTGAAAAACCTCATCGAGATCGAAAAAGCATTAAGACAATGAGACTCGATCACCGGCAAAAACATTCAACCGCCCACCCCACAACTTCAATCGCGAGGCTACCGGAGATGCAATAAAACGACCTCTCGTACGATTTCACATGTACGAGATGATGCATTTTAAGAGACCTTCCCATTTTCACTCGAGCTACCTGCACTAGAAGAAGAAACTGCTAAAGAAAAGAAGAAGTACTCTGCACGAGAAGAACCTATCATCCCTACTGACTCCATTGTACCAGCAGAATTCAATTTCGATGTTGAATGGCCGCTAGTTGAATCGGAAGTGACAACTGAAATCCATGAAATCTTCAAGAAAATCTGCGGAGAGATTGAGAGGATCAAACGACATCAGGCCTCATTAGACATGCGATTGGACAATCAAGATGCTACCCTCACAGCCGACTTGAGAGGGATAGTGATAAGAATCAGGGAGTGGTGTCAGTAGCAGTCTGCAATGCGTCTCGAAGAAGTTCATTACTTCAAGGCACTCTATAACAGGATGCTTGTTTGGAGCGCAGACAATGCTGACATGAAGCAGAGAATGCAGGAGTACATTGAGAGGTTGCATGCCTTTCACAAAACCGATATGGAGTCGGGCTGCAGGAGTTTGAAAGAAAGAAATTGCAACTTGAGGAGACTATGAATGCCAAATTCAGCCTCCTCATGGCTGAAATGAAACCGGTTTTGGAGTCGAAGGCCACCGTTCAATTTCAGATAAAATATGCCACAAAGAGACTCCAAAAGCGAGAATTCAGCTATTAGTCGCCTTGATTTCATGCTTGCAGGCATGTTTCAAGGGTTCCTCTCTCCTTTGATGATGCCAAAAAGGGGAAGAGGAATATCCAAGATGTTGAAGGAGACGATCGTTGAGAAATGTGAAAAGGAGACATCTCACGTAGAGAAGAAAGAGAGACATTTCTTTGAAAAGAAGGAAGCGAGAAGGAAAAGCCGTTGAGGGGGAAAGGTCAAAAGATGTGACCTTAATGCTTATCAAACCCCTCGGCAAGGTCATGTCACGGTAGCATAATCAAAAACCGCCGATGACTCCGCCGCTCCATCACTCACAGCCTATGTCTCATAAGAAAAAGATTGTAGAAATAGAGATGGAAGAGTTCGACAAGAGAACGGATGCCCTTGTTGAAGAAATGTTGAAACAATTCGGAGGCATTCTGGCAGGAAAAGATACAGATGCCATTCTAGATGATGGACAAGAGCCAAGATCAGTTGAAGAGTTTAAAATGCTCGAATCCGAAGGATACTTCAAAAACATGTCCATAGCCCAAGCCTGGGATTTGTACTGGGAGAAAAGGTCTGAAGATATGTGAAGAAGCTGATAGGAAGCAAACTACTAGCAGCCATTCAGCTAGTAAGAAGAAGACCACATTACAATATACGCCCAGAGGAGGAGGAAATAGTGGTGGAGGAAGAGGTTTTCAACCTAGGTCTCTGCCCAAAAATATTGAATATGTAGATCCAGGCAAGAAAGGAAGGATCTATTGGGCCGGATATGATGCTATAGCCAATCTAGAAGTGGAGAGGAAAAATGCTGAATATGTCAAAAGAATTGAAGAAGAAAATCGAAGACAAACTCACATGTGGCAAGAAAGTCAGGAAAGAAAAAGGAAAGATGAAGCTGCAAAGAGAGCTTATGAAAAGAAGAAAGCAGCTGAAGAGGAGAGGAAAAGAAAGAGAGCTGACGAAGACAGAGCTGAAGAAGAAAGAAGGAGGCAGCGAAGGCGATGAAGTGTTGCTGCTAACCCCTTAATGTATTTTGCTTTTGTAAATACATATGTATGTAAGTCTTCTGTACATTTAATGAAAAATCTGTAATTTGTGTAGATACAAGTATGCTCTGATTGCTCTGATACACATTGTAAATAACTGTGTAAAAAACAAGAATGATATGATCAATAAAACGATCTATTCAACACATACATTCTTTGTTTCTGCATTGTCTGTACGTATCTGTGCTTTTTACATTTTATTTTAATCTTGTTAAGTTTTGGCATCATCAAAAAGGGGGAAATTGTTGGGAAATTTATTGTTTAGATTTTTATGAATGCCATGTAAAACTTAGACTAGAAAGTTGGCACCCCATTTTTCTTGTAATTCTTATTGTAATAGATAAAATTTATAAAATTTGAGTTAAATCACTATACCGGAAATACAAGAAGTCAACTAAATATGTGAAGAGAAGAATCTGCTGAGGAACAACTGAGTATGGCCAAGAAAGAAGACCAAGGACTCGACTGAAGGAGTATAGATTGTGAGACAGCTGTGAGAAGAGTCAGTTAAGTCAATCCAAGAAGCCAAGTCAAGTAGAAGTGACAGATGAGTCTTTCAATCATTGGAGCAGACTCAAGTCACCTGGGGAAAAGGCAGCAACAAAGAGGAGTTAACTGAAAAGAATTCGTTGCACAAAAGTCAAGAACATTACTTAAATAAGTAATACTTCCATGCTGCCATGTCTTAAAGTGCTCACCCCGAGAAGCGTGCAAAAGGAATAAACCAATGGAAAACACTGCACCTCGTGTCAGAACCTGAAAAGCTGGACATTCATTCAATACGAGGAAAGGTCTACATCTCAAGATTGAAGACTAAGAAAAGACAAGCCAACGAACATAAGTGACTTTTGAAAGTCAACCAATCTCTTTAACAGGCAGATTTTTGAAAGGTCACTATAAAAGGCTGAGGAATCACTTTGAGAAAAGGTTACTTGAACCTAACACTCCTGAGATATCAAGCAACATCTGTAACCTTCAAAATATTCTCGAGTTATTCAAGCAAAATCCTCAAGCCTAAATCTCGAAGTAAATTGATCCAACACTAAGTCATGAAGGAAAGACAACTTCAAATCATGAAGAGGAAACCTTTGAAGAATCAAAAGGGTCTACTTTCCAAGGAGGATTGTAGAAAGGTTCAAGGTCGAGCCAATCTCAATTTATTGGAGGGCTTCGTGATCAAATCCAAGAAACTTGAGAAAGTAAGTCAAGAGTAGCAAGGCAACTCGTCCCCGAAGAAGAAGCCGAGTCGAGACGAGAAGCCAATGCGTGATTAAGACATCTCGGTCGAGTCCCAAATGAGCAAGTCACCAGTGTGACCAAGACTTGTATCCGGGTGATAACCACTTTGTAAATCGATCATTACTTAGTAGATTCCTCCAGGAGTTGGAGAAGAGAGGAGTAGAAGAATTACCCCATCTTGAATCTCTATAAAAATATTGTGTCATTTACATTTCAAAGATTTTATTTCTCGCATACTCATTTCATATCTCACGATAATTTGCTATCCAACCGATAATTAACAAAGTGCTAAAACCTAGTGTTAAAACAAACATAAATCAAATTCAAGGGTGTTAAGTCTTCCAATAAAATCTTATCACAACCAAGTTAAGGTTTAGTCTAAACAATGAGTTATTCTATCAACGACTCTTTTCGAAATGTTGAGTGGCTAACTCTGTTTGGTTAACTAACTTAGTCATCCCTTATAGCTATCCCTTAAGGACTTAGTGTAATTAAATCAGAATATTTTAAAATGACTAAAATTGAAAAGTTGGTAAGGTTTATTCAACCCCTTTCTAAACCTTACTCACACCCCTTGGGACCTACACTCCAGGTTCACACATGTTTTACAAGTGTGGGCATACAGTGATGCCCGATGTTGGTAAAGTGTGGGCCAAATGTGTGTCGGGTTCTTCCGATGCAACTCCCCGGATGCTTCTTTGAAAGCCGAGGATGCCCCACTCGGTGAGTCATTGAATTTTGTTTTGAATTGAAGCCTGGTGATCGTGTTCTTGACGTATAAGTTTTTTTCTAATTTTATTAATTATTAGCTTATGCTTTATTTTTGTATTAAATACTCGTACTTGATTGATTTTGTGATTTGAACACAGGTGAATGTGGTGAATAGATTGAAGCCTTCACGTGCTGAAAAGAGCTCTGGCTACTTCCAAAGTGTAGCAAAGTGGCAAAGAAAATGGTGGCAACCGTTTCACCGGATGAAGATGTCTTTGGATGAAGATGTGGATGTTGAGGCAGAGACACCACGAATGATGAAAACATGGGAAGGAAGACCAAAAAAAATCACGATGTGGATGCTGAAGAGCCATCTGTTCATGTAAGCGATTCAGACATCTTCTTCAATATATTTTTTTTGTTAATTAATTTGAATCTCAAAATATGTTTTTCATGTATGTGTTCCAGGGACCTTTTTGATCTCCATCAAATTGAAAAAATAAGCAAACAAATTGACAAGATTGAAGAGAAAATGATGACACTTAAATCAATATTGTCAGCGATGATGGAGATGGTCGGTTGTAAGGTTGTTGAGAATGATGATGAAAAAGATGGAGAGAAAAGTGTTGGAGAGAGTGATGAGGGGAGAGAGTAGAGTGTTGGAGGAGAGAAAGAAAGTGTTGGAGGAGAGGAGAATAGTGTTGGAGGAGAGGATAGTGATTATGAGGGAGAGAAGGGTGTTGGAGGACAGGAAAGTGATGATGAGGTAGAGGAAAGTGATGAAGGAGAGGAAAGTGAAGAGGGACATGAAAGTGTTGACGGGGGAGAGAAGAGTGTTGGTGGATAGAAGAGTGATAGGGTAGAAGAGAGTGACAGGGTAGAGGAGACTATTCGAGGCCAAGCAGAGGAGTTTGTGAAAGATATAACCCCAGTAGATGCCGATCCCAAAATAACCAAGCGGTCGACCAAATTATCGAATGAGTGATGGTCGAATTAATCACCGACCATCCAAACGACCAAAATATCAATCCAGAGATGGTTGAAATGGTCTCCGACCGGCAAGACGACCAAGATATCGATCCAGGGATGGTCTAAAAAGGCACCGACCCCAAACACTACCAACCTCATGAATCCGTTGACCTTTTGGTGGGCGAAATAGAGGCCCCCCAAAGTACGAACCTTGTCCCCGTCCCTATGGTGGTCGAAGAAGATGCCCCATCTTTCCATACTCCCCAGCAATTACAAGTCGAAGAAGTTACCCTTATATTTCCCTTGCCTTTATCCGTCCACTCGCCCAACCCAGAAGATTGTAAGTCCAAGCGGCTACGATAATCTAGAGGAGGGGTGAATATATTATCTCCATTTTCTTAATTACGCCTCTTTTTTGAATCAAACAAGCCAAGACAATAGTAAAGGTATGGGAAGTAAACAACACACGTCGATTTATAGAGGTTCAACCCACCTAGGGCCTAATCCTCTACCACCCCAAAGATATCCGGGATGGATTTCAAAAAGAAAAAAAAAAGATTTTATTAATTACCAAAATTAATACAACACCTTACAACATCACCTTGAAGAGCACCACACTCTTCTACAACACCACCTTTGAGATTACCACAATCTCTCTTGAAGATTACCACAATCTCCAACGGCACCTTGTGAAGATCACCACAATCTTTAACCTTGAATAACACCAAATTCTTCAACACCTCAAGAGCATCACACTCTTGAAACACCTATCACCTAGATCACCCAAGTGTATTCTTTCCACAAGAATACTCACAAGGATGTCTTGTGTTGAATGATGACCAAAATCAAGATTACAACTCAATAATGAATATTACAATTTGAGTGCAAGTGTAATCAAGAAATGAAATCCTAAACCTCAAGATGTGAAAGTGATAAGCTAGGCAAATTACAACAAGAATGATAACAATGAAGAGCTAATGTGTTTGTTGAATGTGTCTTGTTGTGTTGTATCTCAATTGTTGTTTTGGTTGCTCCAAAACTTCCTCTATTTATAGGAGATAATTGATCATGTATAGGCTCCTCTTGAGGATTGAAAATCTACAGAAAAATACAATTAAAATCAAGAATATAGCTGTTAGAAATCAATCCCACAATTTAAGGAAAGTTGGTCTGCTGCACAACAGTCAGAATTTGCTGCCAAAACCTTAGGACGACCGGTCGCGCACAAATAGATGTTAGAATGTAAGAACACAATTTTACAGGCGTCGGTCGACCGTCGACCCCATTCCCAACCGGTCTCCTTCCATTTTGAAGAACAGAATAAATTGTTCACAAGCAGGCACTGGTCGACCCTAGGGGCGACCAGTCGATGACACCGGTCGACCCCCTGGGTGACCGGTCGACCAGCCTCAAAATCCTTCAGTCTCATTTTCTGTTTCAACGTTCTTCTTCAGGTATAGGTTGCCCTATAGATGGGCGGCCGGTCGACCTTCGAGACAAGTGTTGTCCAATTTTATCGAAAATAAACTTCAAGAAATACTCCGAAAAAATAGTAAAAATATTTTAAAATAATCGGGAGTATTTGGACAACATTTGATGTAACGCCCGATTTTTCATAAAGAGCGAAAAAATGGATAAATTTTTCGCTAAATAAAAGAGTTATAAATATCCGACAATTATAGAAAAATAGCCTACTAAATTTAACTTCAAAGGAAAAGAAATAATTTATACTAAAGAAAATATTATACTATAATCCATATGCGCAAAGAAAAATTAGAACACTAAACATTGTCCGAAAAACTCTCAATAATTAAAAACAAAATTTAAAAGAAAACTTTGCATGACTCCGATCACATCCATCCACCACGTGCCGCCGGACTCCTAACCTGAAAATTTGTTAATGAAATGGGTGAGCTATCAACAACTCATGGGGACGCATTGTCTAAATCAAATACACAAGCATAATCATCATTGCATACACACCTATGGTTTTCATGGTTTGATCAAACAAGCCCTGAGGCTAATCGTGGTGTACAATGAAGACGTTTCATGTTTGTACAATTAAGTACCTTCGTGATGTACAATTAAGTACCTTCGTGTCATGTCATGTTTAACGTGCCCATACATATAACAATCATAACAAGGCATTTAAAGTAGACAATAAACAGTAAACCCCACCTCAAAAACGCAGTTTGTGAACTTGAAAAATATTGAATTGCTTGAGCTCGAAAAATCTTAAACCTTGAAAGTATCGTTTCCTACATATAAAAATAAATTTAACTTAATACATGGCTTTAGGATAAAAGGAATTAAATTATAAAGGAGTAGAGAAAAAGAATAAATTGAATGGATGGTCAAGATAAAAAGAAAAAAAGATTTATAAATTTTCTGGTCTGAGTTGACCCACTTGGCTGATTTGTGAAATTGAGAGACTTGGGGGATTAACTTGTCATTTGATAAAAGTAAAGCCCAAAATCGACCCTTTATTCCTCCCTCAAAATAAATCTCAAAGTGTTAGGAATTTTATTGTTTAGATTTTGATGAATGCCATGTAAAACTTAGAATAGAAAGTTGCACCCCAATTCTTGTTGTAAAATGCATTGTAACAAATAGAACTCGCCAAGCCGAGTTAAGTCGCTACGACCTAACATGCAAGAAGACAAAATCAAGACTAGAAGGAAGACTCGCATTTTGCAAGACAAATGAGTATGGCAAAGAAGAGTAGACGGAACTCTCTCAAGAAGAAGCAAATTTGACACGCATCCCTATGTTCACTATTGAAGAATTTGATGATTGGAAAATTCGTATGCGGGCTCATCTATCAAAGATTACATGATGAGATGTGGATAGTGATAGAAGATGGGCCTCTGCAGATCTTAAAGGTGAACACAACATGCGATTTAAAAGTTGCAAACAAGGAGAAGAAGATGTTGCTCCCAGACATCATGGTTGAAAAACCAAGAACCGAGTGGACAAATGATGACAAAAAGATACAACCTGGACAATGTAGCCAAGAACATCCTTTACAAAACCTTGACAAAGCCATGTTCAATAAAGTCAAATCATGCAAAACGCGGCTAAAGAAATGCAGGACAAGTGACATTGATTTGTGAAGGCTCGAGAGCAAATCAAAGAAAACAAATTATCGATGGCTGTCAGAAATTTGAGAACTTCAAAATGATCTCGGAGAAAACCTGGATCAACTCGGATCCTCGGTTCACGAAAATCACAAATGAGTCATCGCACTTGGAAAGGAATATACACGAGAAGAAATGTGTATGAAGATCCTAAAAGTCTTCCAAATGAATGGGAAATGAAGGTCATGGCACCGAGACATTCCATGGACCTATCAAAGACATCCAACTATGAATTATTCTCGGACCTCAAAGCCTACGAGTTTGAGCCGAGAAGAAAAGACCGAGAAGAGACAAATTGTACCCAAAACAATGCTCTAATTGTTAAAGATGGGAAGAGAGCCGAGGTCAAAGAAGTCATTGATCCGTAAGAAATAGCCCCGATGGTCAAGAGGTTTAACAAGTTCTTCAATAAGAACTACAAGAGAGGAAAGGTGAATCTTCCAGAAGACACTCTCTCCTCCAAATCAAGGAAGATAGGCCAACCAAGAGAACATATCATAAAAAAGTTGAGTATCAAAGGGCCGACAATCCAAGAATGGAAAGAGTCGATCAAAAGGTCAATATCTATGTTGGAACCAGTAGACAACCAGGTCACTATGCCATTGATTTTGCTCATATCCTCGTAGTCAACAAATACATGAATGAAGAAGAAAGAAAGGTCTTGAGAGAAAGAAGACAAGAAAATAAAAAGGCAATGATGGTCGCAGAGATCGCACGAGACAAACTAAGTCAAGAGAGACAATGACTCGAGAGCGGTGAAGCGACTACTCAAGTGACTCGAAGAAGACCTGACCGCTTGATGGCCAAGGAACAAGATTAATCGACCAAGAAGATGAGGTACAATCTAACTCATCAAACTCGACACTAGTGATAGTGAGATGTGACACACACACTTCATCACCCACTGATCTTTATGATTCATTAGGCAAAATGATGAAAGATTTTGAACACATTAAATCCTCACACACACTATTGAATGAGGAAAACAACCTACTCAAGAATCAAAACTCAAAGCCGACTAAGGAGCCGAGTACTCTAAATCAAATAGTCATTGAGAATGAAAGTTTAAAAATGAAAATGCTAAATTAATAGCGAAATTACTCGCTATAGAAAAGAGGAGAATGACCTCAAGAATGTTATTGCCTCATTCACTAAGGCATCTAAATCATTGGATGATCTTATTATGAGTCAAAGAGAATGTGGAGACAAGACAAAGCTTAGGATTTAATTCCTCTATGCTATGTCAAACCTCAAAAGTAATTTTGGAAAAAGGATATTCAAGCCATGAAGAATTTGAAGAATCCAAAACTCTAAATGTTGCACACACATTCAATCCAAAGCACCATAACAAGAAAACTGGCCTTGGTTATAAAGGAAAATGAAAACAATAATTGAGTGCGCTGAAAGGACAAATGAGAAGAGATTCACCGAGTTCCTCAAAGAAACTCCAAACAAAAATTACTCAGTAAAGAAGAAGCGAGCTACCAAAAATCCCCGAAAAATCTATAAGAGAAATACATATGATGGGAATGGTAGAAAATATCCAAGCCAAGCTGATTGGAATAATGTAAACTATCGATAAACTTATGGAATATAAGCCCAAATGGCAAAGGCCTAGAACTCAAAGAAAGGCCATTCCAAAAGTACAAGAGCTTTCATCAAACACATATGCACCTAGGCACTACACTCAAAGACACCACAATTACCCAAGAAAGGCAATTGCTAAAACACATATGCAGCATACGGACAAAAGGGAGACAATTTGTATGAACCTAAAATCCCCAAGCAATTTGCCAGGATTAATTATGATTATGGCACGATAGATGGCAACCCCTTAGAGTCAAATCATTTGGCTATAGGTTGGTTGGATCATCTTACAATTCTAACCCCTCGGACCCGGACAAGTATGGGTACCTAAAACTTAATCTCCTTGATTGCGAGGTTTAAGGAGAATAAAATGAGTGCCAAGGAACCTGGTACATGGATAGTGGTCATTCCCGGACATATGACAGAAATAAGAAAAACTGTCAAAATTCAAGGAAGTTAAAGGAGCAAAAGTCATATTTGGAGAAATGAAGCTCCTGGTGAAATAAGAGGCATTGGATCCATCAAGAGGAATGGATTAGAAATCACGATGTTGCATATGTTGAAGGACTCAACTTCAACTTATCGAGCATCACCAACTCGTGACAAGGGCTACAATGTTGGATTCAACATGGGTATATGCCAAATCAAAGATATTGAATCAAATGAAGTTGTCTTTGCAAGGATGTAGACAGAAAAATATGTATGTAGTGGATTGGTCAACCGCAACTCCCAAAGACTGTCTACTAGCAAAAAGCACAACTGAATCAAGTTAGTGTGGCACAAAAAAAGTAGTCACCCGATTTCAAAACAATTAACAAGGTTCGCAATAAGTCATCTTGTGGAAGGACTACCGACTTTCGATACAAAAAGGAGAGTATATGTGACGCATGTCGAAGGGAAAACAAATCAAGTCGTCATTCAAAGAAAAGACATGCCCATCTTCAACAAGAATATTGCATCCGCTTCATATGGATCTATTTGGCCTAGTGGAACCAAAATGCCAAAGATAAGTGGAAAGAAATACACCTTGGTGGTAGTAGATGACTACTCAAGATATACATGGACAATATTCATGTGTAAGAAGAAAGAAACTCTACAAAAACTACCACAAATGATGAAGAGGATTCAAAACGAGAAGAGTCAAACCATTATCAAAATAAGATCGACAGAGAACCGAGTTTGTCAATGGAATAATAACTCAAGATTGTATTGAGAATGGTATTGGTCATGAACTATCGCCAGCAAGGACTCCACAATGAGAATGGAGTTGCGAAAGAAAGAATGCAGAACCCTCGAAGAAGCGGCAAGGACCATGTTAGCAAGGCGAGAGTTACCAAAAAGATTTTGGGTCAAGCAATCAACACAACTTGCTACACCCAAAAACAGATGTATGATAAAAGACATGACTAACAAAGACTCCTATGAGATTTGGGTGAAGAAAACCAAATGTTGCATATTTCGAATATTTGGATGTAAATGCTTCATCCACAACAATGGCAAAGACAATCTAAAGGCTTTTGATGCTAAAGTCGATGAAGGTATCTTCTTAGATACTCACCGTGAAAGCAAAGCCTACAGTACTCAACAAAAGAACTATGGTTGCGGAAGAATCCATTCATGTGGTATTCGATGAGCGAAATGTAAATGGAGAAGACATTGAAGAGTCATAAAAGTGAATCATCCAACCATACTGAAAGAGTCCCTATCTTTGTCAAGCCGGATTATCAATTGAAAGAAGATGAGATTGTTGAATCTCAAAAACAACTGGAAAATTTGCGGCTAAGTGATTACGAGAGAGTCGACCAAAGAACACAAATCGCAAGTCGATCAAATCCAGCTAACTTACTCCAACTTTGATGTAAGATGGTGAGAGATCATCCACGAGAACTTGTCATTGGAGATATAAAAGAAGGTGTCAAAACAAGATCCGAACTCAACAAGAAGCCATGTTCACATGCTTCATCTCACAAATAGAGCCCAAAGACGTGTCACAAGCTTTGGATGACACACATTGATTCAAGCTATGCAAGAAGAGTCAATCGGTTTGAAAGAAATAAAGTATGGGAATTAGTGCAAAGACCCATACATCAAAATGTTATTGGCACCAAATGGGTGTTCGTAAATAAGATGAACGAGGAAGGTTACGTGGTAAGAAACAAAGCAAGACTAGTAGCCAAAGGATATTGCCAAGAAGAAGGGATAGATTTTGATGAAACATTTGCCCCTGTAGCAAGATTGGAAGCTATAAGGATGTTTCTTGCCTATCTTTGCTCACAAGGATTTCATTGTATATCGATGGATGTAAAAGTGCATTCTGAATGGTTTATTGGAAGAAGAAGTGTATGTTGAACAACCTCCAGGATTTGAGCGGAAGACTCTTGGAGATAAGGTATACAAACTCAAGAAAGCTCTATATGGATTGAAACAGGCACCCGAGCTTGGTATGATACCTTGTCACAATTCCTAACTCGAAAATGGATTCACAAAAGGAAAAGTAGATAGAACACTTTTCTAATTCAAGACAAAAAGAGTATCTTTGCTTGTTCAAATATATGTGGATGACATCATTTTTGGATCTACAAACAAAGAGTCATGGTGAAAAATTTTCAAACCTCATGCAAAGTAAATTTGAAATGAGCATGATGGGAGAGTCGACATTCTTCCTTGGACTCCAAGTGAAACAGTGGAGGAAGGAACCTTCATAAGTCAAACAAAATACACCGTAGATTTAATGAAGAAGTTTGGTATGGAGGATAAATCTTCAAAAATACCAATGAATACATCACCAAAATGGACATGGATGCGGATGGCAAGCCTGTAGATCAAACAAGATACGAGAGCACTTATTGGATCATTGCTCTATCTCACAAAGCAAGCAAGCCGACATCACCTTTGCTAGGTGTATGTGCAAGATTTCAATCTGCTCCAAAAGAGAGCCATATGACAAAGCTAAGAGAATATTGAGATACTTGAAAGGAAGCCAAAAAGTAGGCCTATGGTATCCAAAGGAAGGTGGATTCAAGCTAATTGGCTATTCGATTCCGACTATCTTTGGATGCAGAGTGGACAGAAGAGCACTTCAGGCACATGTCAAATGCTAGAAACAGGCTGATTTCTGGTTTAGCAAGCAAAAACTCAATAGCCACCTCTACAAATGGTGGGCGTAATACATAGGCATGGGCAGCATTAGCCCAAGTCCTATGGATGAGACAAAGAACAAAGACTATGAAGTTGAGGAAAAAGAAATTCCAATCATGTGTGATAACACAAGTGCAATAGCAATCACTCAAAATCCTGTATTGCGATCAAGAACAAAGCATATTGATGTCGAGATATCATTTCATAAGAGATCACGTTGAAAAGAAGGACATCATCCTGGAATATATCTCAACTGATAAACAACTAGTGACATCTTCACAAAACCATTATGTGAGTCAAGATTTGAAGAACTCAAACATGATTTAGGGTTAATTGAAGTGAGTTAACTTTGAGAAGACTCAAAGAAAAGAAATGGAACACAAAAAGTGAAAAAGAGTCAACACACAAATCAGCCAAGAATCAAATCAGATCGGAAAAGACAAATGACACCGTCGGTGATAGGTGAGTCACTAAGAGAATCTGTGAGAAGTAGAGTTAAATCAACTAAGGGATAAGTTGAGTCACTTATGAGCAAAGTGACAAAAACGCATCGTTTGACTAAGCGGGAATGTTTTAAGGAATACGTCAAAGATAATGATGATGTGTACGGACATAAAGCCGCACACCAAGCTTATGATTGGATATAAATGCTTTGCCGCATTAAATACGAGACATTAAATGCTAAATAGGCGTCGTGCAAGATCTAAGCCGTTGATTTCGATCACATTTCAAAACCACACGCACGTCCTTTCATAAACCATATTTAAACCATTTTCGTCCGTTTCTCTCTCACACTTCTAAAACTGTTCATTTCTTTCTCTCAAAAGCAAAGGCAAAAATTCTCTCGAAACCCTATCTATCTTCAAATCAATTTAAGAGTTTTTCTTCGATATAATCCCGAAAAATGGCACCAACGATGACTTTACCAAGTTAGGAAAGCAAATCCACACCGGCTCTACGGTGGATTTCAACGGAATGGTGAAACAGGGTCCGACGACACCCTAGTGAAGAAAATCGTTGAAAAGTTGGAAACGTCCGGTGAAACCGTTTACGCGTTAGAATATCCGATGACATATGTGGAGGAGGTCGCACATTTCTACGTGAATGCTGAGATTCACGATGAAGGAATAAAGTCATCTGTTCACGTAGAAGCGGTGACTATCTCTCGCCAAGATTTGGTGAACACTCTCACTACCAAATGAAGGAGCATCGAGAGATTAACGAAGCTGATGTAAACTTGGTGATGCTTGGAAAGAAATAGCCAAGCCCGACTTTTTTGATAAAATAGTGTACACAACAAACAAGAGATCATGAAGGAGGATTATCACAAGTCATTGGACATAGTTGCCAAATGTATCGACATCAAATTTGGCGGCTTTGACCAATCATCAAAGGCAAAGCCGATTGTAATGGCCGCAATCATCGCAGAAAAAGAAGATAAATGGGCTGAGTTTGTCTCAGATACTCTGCCCGAACGTGGGAACAAATCCTTCAAGGAAGATGGCACGTTTGGAGGATCCCTAGGATATGGCCTAGTGATTGGCCGATGATGGAGGTGAAAGAGTCCCTCTTAGACATGGGAAAGCATTCCATGTTAACAAGGGGATGTTGAGCAAATCTCTGGCGCGCACGGAAGAGAGCTTACGCCAAGAGAGCGACACAAGTGAGGGGAATCACCGACCCAAGATACATCTGTTCCTCTCCAACAAAGAAGAAAGTCGCCCTGCCGCGGTGCTAAAGAAGATCACGCTGCAAAGAAAGAAAACCAAACATGCTCCCCGCCCGCAGAGTCACCCGCCCCGGCCGTGTCTCCCGCCCGGCAGCAGCCGGGTCGAGAAGGACTCACAAATACCTTCTCCGATCGTCAAAAAGAGGAGAACCGAGAAGCCAAGAAGACGGCTCCTCGAGAAAAACACACCAAGACCCCCGCCGCCCAAGACTGAAGAAACCGTCTCGAACTAGAAATCCCTCTGTACAAACTAGAGACGAAGAAGAATTGTCAAGCACTCCGAGCTTGAGAAACCTACTTGAGTCGACCACCCACTCACCGGAGCAGATATCGGAGATCTATTTGGAGAAGTAGAGTCTCCGGATGTAATTGATGAAAAAGCCAAGTCGCCGGGCGATCAACGAGGCAACCAGAAGACACACCGTAGTCCACACAAATTGAAACACAAGAAGAAGCGATAAAGCGGATAATGATGTGATGATCCTATCCCCACTTTACCCGGACATCCAAAATCGTCATGAGTGGAGGAAATGGAAATTGAGTCGATCCAGGAACAGTTCCAATGGCCTCGAGTTTATAGAAGAAGAAGAAGAAGCTGAGCTTCTTTGGGATCGACCACTTTGTATCTCGGCCAAAGATCGGATGAAGACAATCGCACGTACATCCTGCAGATCTCTACAAGGACAAGGAGAAAGAAAAGCATGCGAGAGGAAGGCTGAGGCACGTGAGAAGGCCAAAGATCTCTGTCCCATCTCCGGCACCCGTAACACACACATCCTCTCCTTGATGTCTTCTCCGATGCTGATGAGGATCGAAAAATGTCACGCCCGCGAAAGTTGCAAATGCAAAGCAAGCATTGCACGAATCAAGAATCCTTCACGAGCAAAGATTGATGGAGGGACCAGGAGAGTCCTCCGAACACAAACACCGAAATTGATCCAATGGGAGTGGTTCAAAAAATCGCCATCAAGTTGTTGCTTTTACCACTTCCCACTCACTCGGAAGAAGGCAATAAGGGACCCGCGATGAAACCGGGATAGTGGGGACCCATCGAGCCAACCCCTATTGAAGGTGTTTTACCACCTGCCCAACGGTTGAACATTCAATCGAAACAGCCGGGAGTTTGGAGACGAGTGACCCCATTCCAAGTCACTCACCGGTGCGCCACCGAGGGGAAACTCCTCCACTCGGCAGCGGCAAGGTTGGAGGATCTGCAGATGACTCCACAATCAAGGAGGCGAAGTAGAGAAAATACAAACACAAGAAGAACAACAAGTTGCCATCAACGAAGCTCGATAGCAGATTGAGACTGTCTCACCGAGGTGCCAATCGCTGAAAGGCTAATGACGCTTTGAGGCGATCGAGGCACTGAGATGGAATGTACCACGGGAGTTAACACTGGCGATGAAAATGCAATCCATGGGGTTGAGACTCCAATGGATGCCACCGCATGAAGACCCTAAGACAAATGACATCACGAAAGGGAGGACCAAGGCCTCGCTTGAGAGACTGGGAGGTAATGAAGGCCACGGGAGGTTGAGACTTCCCGGGTAAAGAGGTCAAGAGAGAACATCCCTCCTGCTATCATCGACCCATCCGAGAAGGAGATAAGCGCACTTCATGATTCCCGGATAATCCCGATGTAACCTTTCGGGGATCGGAAAGGCGAAGAAGAAGTTTGAGTCATCCCCGTGTGATGATCCAAAAGACTGCGGATGTTCCAAGCACGAGCAAGTCGATCCCAAGACTATTCGTCAAACCTTTAATTTTGATGATGAGCCACCAATGGAAATCTCATCATCGTCCGATGACGCTAATCGATAAGTGCCGAGACCGCCTACTCAATTGGAAAAATCGGTTGAGACCAACGGTTGTTGAGACAATTGAGGCTCGAACCGGGACCACTTCACAACAAAACCCACCAACTGAACCGAGTCCACTGCGCAAGCTCCTCAAGCCGCAGCAGATCGATTCCCAAAAGAACTTCACGCGCACCGCTCATCATCGAACAAATCCCGATTTGGTGGTGATGAATCCTTTGTAGAATCTTTTCCTTTTTCCCTGGAGATACCGGAACTCCATGAAGAGTCGAAAAAACGAACAAGCACGCTACCACGCAGACCAGCTCCGTTTTTCAATCGAGGCACCATTTTTCCACTGATTATGATTTTGACGCTGCATGGCCATCAACCGCAACGGAAGAATCAGGTGAAGTCCGCGAAGTGTTCAAGGCATTATTCGGCCGAGATTGAACGGATGGAGAGGCATCGAGCCTCTATGGATATGCGATCGACAACAGAGATGCCAATCTCACTGGCATTTAAGAGGCATAATCCGGATCGAGGGAATGGTGGCAACAAAGAACAAACAATGCGTGTAGAACAAGTGAGATACTTCAGGACATTGTTCAACAAGGCTTTTTGGTATGGAGAGCCGAAAATGCCGATGCAAAAACGAAGCCGAGAGAACATATTGAGCACATGCATGAAGCTCACATTGCCGAGGTTAAGTCTAGCTGCGTGAGCAAAACAAGAGTGATCTACAAAGACATTTGGAAGAGACCATGAATACAAAATTCAGCCTTCTCATGGCTGAGATGAAACCGATTTCAAGCCAGAGTCCAACGCTACTCGATCCGACTTCGTGGCTTTGCATACTCTGCAGCAGACTCGAGACAAAACTCAACTATCAACAAAGCTCGACTTCCCCTTTGCAAGTCTATTTCCGGCGTTCCTCTCTCCTTTGATGATGCCAAAAAGGGGAAAGAGGAATACCTAAAAAGCAAGGGGATCTGAAGTTGAGAAGGAAGGAGCAAATGCGAAGGGAAAATCACCGAGGAAGTGTTAAAACAGAAGAAAGGAAAATCTGCTGAGGGGAAGGATCAAAAGATATGACCTTGATGATTGCACAAACCCCTCAACAAGGTCTGTCACAAATGACATTATCGGCAAAGAAACTCCCTCAGAACTCGCCACTCCAACACTCTGCGTATCTATGGTGAAAAGAGAAAAACAATTGAAGCAGGGATGAAGGAAGTGGAAGGAAGAATGGATGCCCGAGTTATGAACATCTTGAAAGAACATGGAGGCATTCCAAAGAGAAGCGAGACACTTATGCCATTTCGGATGTCGGAGACGAGCCACGATCAGTTGATGAATTTAAAACGCTCGAATCCAAGGATACTTTGCAAAAATGTCTATGGCTCAAGCTTGGGACTTGTCTTGGGAAAAGGGCCTCACGTTATGTGAAGAAGGCGACAGCGAGCGTGAGACTCCTACGATCACTCTGCTGGTCACTCCAGCCGGTCACTCACCGGAAAGAAAAGACCCCAAGACAAAGATACGCCCGGTAGAGGAAGAAGCGTGGTGGAGGAAGAAGCTTGACCCTAGGCCTCTGCCCAAGAATATTGAATACGTAGATCCAGGAAAGAAAGGAGGGATCTCTTTGGGCTGGCTTGACCAAGTGGCAAATTTGCAAGTGGCTAAAAGTAACGCCGAGTATGCAAAAAGATTAGAAGAAGAAAACAAGAGACAAACTCAGCTATGGGAGGAAAGACAGAAAGAATAAGAAGAGATGAAGGCGCCAGAAGGCATATGAAAAGAAAAAAGGCGGTGACGACGAGAAAAAGAGAAGAAGAGAAGAAGATCTTGAACAAGATGAAAGAAGGAGACAACGAAGGAGATGAAGTGTTCTTTGTCAACCCATCGTGTATTTCACTATGTAAATACATACAATGTAAGTCTTACGTAATAAAGCTATAAATTCTTTATTTTTACTCGTGTAGGCAAATATGTACTGATACACCTTGTAAACAACATTGTGTAAAAGAACAAGAATGATATGATCAATAAAAGAATTGATTCTGCGATACATTCTATGTCAATACACTATCCTGTATGTATCTTTCTTGTTTGCATTTTTGAATGGTTTAAGTTTTGGCATCATCAAAAGGGGGGGAAATTGTTAGGAATTTTATTGTTTAGATTTTGATGAATGCCATGTAAAACTTAGAATAGAAAGTTGGCACCCCAATTCTTGTTGTAAAATGCATTGTAACAAATAGAATCGCCAAGCCGAGGTTAAGTCGCTACGACCTAACATGCAAGAAGACAACTCAAGACTAGAAGGAAGACTCATTGCAAGACATCCGAGTATGGCAAAGAAGAGTAGACGAACTCTATCGAAGAAGCGGTGAGATACAAAATGGTGAGTGGAGTATCGATCAAGTCAACTCGAGAAAAGCCAAGTCTCAAGTTGAAGTGAAAGAGTCATCCAATGATTGGAAGCCGACTCTAAGTCACCGGGGAAAGCAAAGAAATGCGGTCAAGTCGAGATAATCAGAAAAGATCCGTTGACGGAATCAAGAGAATTACTTAAACAAGTAATATCTCCATACCACCTTTCTTGGAGTGCTCGGTCCCGAAGCGTGCAAATGGAATGAACCAATGGGAAGCACTACACCGTGTCGAACTCGAAGAGGTGAAAGAACAATTCATACGAGAAATGGCAATTCCAAGGACTGCAACAAGACAAGCCAACGATTGCAAGTGACTTTCAAAAATAAGCCTATCTCTTCAACGGGCAAATTTTTGAAAGATCACTATAAAAGGCCGAGGAATGACTGCGAGAGAAGGTTACACGAACCACGAACATTCAAGAAATCAATTAAAATTATAACCAAATACTCTCAAATCATTCAAGATTAATCCTCAAGCCTACATTACTTAAGTACATCAATCCAACACTAACCTTGTGAAGGAAAGAGAACTTCAATCGGTTGAAGAGGAAACTTTTGAAGAAAAGGGGTCTACATTCCACGAAGGTTTGTAGGAAGGTTCAAGGTCGAACCAAGTCTTAAGCTTTTGGAGGGCTTCGTGATCAAATCCAAAGAGCTTGAGCAAGTGAGTCAGTAGTAGCAAGGCACCGCCTGTGAAGAAGCCGAGTCGTCTGAGAAGCCACCGAGTGATCAAGCGTCTCCGGCCCAATCCCAAAGGATCAAGTTAGCTGTGTGATCAAGACTTGTATCCGGACTGTTACCACTTTGTAAACCGATCATTACCTAGTGGATTCCTCCAGGAGTTGGAGAAGAGAGGAGTAGAAGAATTACCCCATCTTGAACCTCTATAAAAATTTCATCGTGTCATTTACATTTCAAAGATTTTAATTCCCGCATTTTTAATTGCTTATATATCTTTGATAAATTTGCTATCCATTTGATAATACAAGTACTAAACCCAACACTAAACTCTTACTTAATCAAACTTAAGGGTGTTAAGTCTTCCGCTGAAACAAAACCACAGTTAATTTAGAGTCAACAACCGAGTTATTCCATCAACAAATCGGTTGAGTCTCATGACAGACTAACTCTCTTGATTGACTAAATCGATTGTCCATCAAGGACACACCGTGTGAAGAATCAACTCTTTTATTTAAAAGGACTAAATCGAAAATTTGGTAAGGTTTATTCAACCCCCTTCTAAACCTTACACTTACACCCTTGGGACCTACACAAAGCCTTTAACAAAACCCATCCCCTGGTTTCCATCACCTTCAAATCCCATCGTCTATCTCTCTCTCTCTCACTCTCTTAATCTCATCTTTTCTTTCTTTTTATAAAACAATTTCTCCCAAAAAGAAAACAAAACTCCAAATGAACTCAAATCAAAATCCCCCCTGTAAGCGACGTCTGCCCATCTCACTTTCTACTCTCTGCTTCTCGCACATCAATCTATTGACTATAAAACTTAGAAATCCGAACCCCAATTAATAGAATAAAGATATTGCAACACCCCCTCAATCTCGGTTTTTCGGCTTCCGTCACACACACACATACACACACGGACATACACCCACCCGGGGTGACGACGGTGGAGATTCGGGTTTCTGGGTTTATGAGGCAGCGACGATGGTTTTGGGTGGCATGGGCGTGGCGATGAAGAGGGTTTTCCGATGGGTCCCTGGGGTGGTTTTGTGATTTCGATGGTGGACTCGACGACATTTTGGGTGATAGTTTTCGATTTAAGTGGTAACTCAAGGCGAGCAATTTGGATGGTTGAGCTTTTGGTGTTTAAACTTGGTTTGGGATTTTGAATGAAAACCGAAAATTTGCTGAATGTTTACCTTATCTTTGTGAAGTTGGGGATTGAACGAGAGACTGGAGAAAAGATCTACGAGTTGTTGGAATTTGTGAAAAATTTAAGTGGCGTACGTGAGATTTGTGAAAGTGTGAAGATATCAGAAAAATATATAGGAATTTAGGCTTGAGAGTCCTTATTGTATTATGCCATGTATTAGGTTAAATCTATTTGGATATGTACAAATAAAATTCTTTTCTATCTGATAAAATTTTATAAAACATGAGTACTCCTTTTATATAAAATTCTGCAGATTTATAAATAAAATAAAAATACACATATGGGCTTTAATAAAATGGGCTTAAAAAATAGGTCTATCAATGTAATAATCACTGGGCTTATAATAATAAAAGGGTATTTCCATGTTGGACCAAAACGTAAAATCTTAAAAGGCCAAAAATCACTATCCCAAATATCAAATAATTTATGGGGTGTTACAATACTACCCCCTCAAACAAATTTCGTCCTCGAAATTCAGTTATGTACCTTCATTATGAGTCATAACATAAACGCAGGCCTGCCCTCCAGAGCCTTGACCTTTTCTCCCATGTTCTTTGTTCAGAGTAACACATTCCCATGCTGCATGTCCTGGCTTCTTACACCTAAAGCAAGCATCTTTACCCAACAAACAGTCTCCATTGTGATTTTTCCCACACTTGGCACACAACGGTTTACTAGTCTGGGTGTCTGGTCCAGATTTCACTTCGGTTCTTGCATGTTTATTCTGATCTCCCATCTCGTCTTGGTTCCCACCCCAATTTCGTTTCCCCAAATTCCCTGTTTGTTGTCGGTCTAACTCCTGGCTAGCGGCAATCTCTTGAGCCCGAAAAACTGTTTCAGCATACGATAATACCCCATGACCTGCCACAATATGTCGTATCCCTGGGCGTAAGCCCGCTCGAAACCTCAATGCTCTCTTACGATCCGTGTCTACCAAGTGCTCCACGAAGAAACTCATCACGGTTGAATATTCTTTCATATTCTAATCGACATTCCTCCTTGCTTCAAATCCCAAAACTCGCGTTCCATTTGCTCCCGATAGTGTTGGGGACAATATTTTTCCATTACTATCTCCTTAAACCCTTCCCATGTTAGGGTTGCTCGTTCCTCGGCGACTGAATCTCCAATAACTCATCCACCATCGACCAACATCTTGTATTAGTTGATCACTGAGCATAAAGGATTCGTTGTGCCTCAGGACACCCGATCAATTCAAATGTGCGCTCCATCGATATGAACCATTCGTCTACATATGCGGGTCCTTCTTGCCCATTAAAGGTTGGGGGTGAGAAGCGGCGAAACTGCTCCACCACCTGAGCACTGGTTAACGCGTACTTGGTTGAATGTATGTTCATTGTCGACATTCCCTTGGTTCCTTTCCTGTACAGTGCGGGTTTGCCTCGTTATTTTTGTTCGTGTTGTTATTAGTCGCAGCAGCGGTAGCAGCAGCTCGGACTCCAGTTCTACATCTTCGAATCATTTTCCTATGGTCATATACATAGTGCTTCTTAGTACTCTAGGTAGGTCATCTTATATCATAGGTTCAAATACTGTCTGATTAGTGGTGCGAACACTAATACTATCGTGTTCATGCAATTGGTAACTTCTATAAGCCATCAATAAGCAATCCATTAACTTATTGTTTCAATCATCTTCCTAAGAGTTCGAGTCTAATAAATATAGGTCATCTAGTTTCATGTAATTAAAGCCCATATGGTTTTATCATGAAATTTTCTTTGATAGAAAACAAAGTAACATGAAATATATATCGCTTGGTGATGTAAAAACTCATTAACACAATATCATCAAAAGTGTTGTCCAATTTTTATCAAAAATACCTTTGAAGAAATACTCCGAGAATTTAGTATAAACATTATAAATCATTTAGGAGTATTTGGACAACAAATGAAAATATTGTTTTGGTGTAAAAACAAAATCATCAAAATCATGATAAAGACATATATCAAACAATCTCCCCCTTTTTGATGATTACAAACCAAAACAATTTTTGAGAAGTATTAAGAGGTCAAGTTTTAAAAAAACGATTTTCCGGTAAAAACATCTAACCGTTTAGAAGCGACCAAATTTCCAAAATAAAATAGCAACCAAATAAGGGAGTAAATATTTTTCAAATATTAGCATAAGCTCCCCCTATCAACAAGCACATCAAGAATAATGATGAGGCAATCAACCAAAAGCTAAAAGCTTAGCTTTTACACATAGAGCTTAAGAATCAAGAGCTTATAAGCTCTCCCTGTCAACAAAACATCATAAGACATGTAAATAAGTCTGTTGGGAAATTTATTGTTTAGATTTTGATGAATGCCATGTAAAACTTAGACTAGAAAGTTGGCACCCCATTTTCTTTGTAATTTGCATTATAATAGATAGGGATGTACGAGCTGAGTCAAGTCAGCTATGCCTGGATATGCAAGAAGTCAACTGAAGGCTAAAATGAAGACTCCGCTGTGAAGCAGCTGAGTATGGCAAGGAGGAGAAGTCAAGAACTCGACTGAAGGAGTAGTAGCTATGATACAGCTGTGAGAAGTGTCAGTCAACTCAAGACATCCAAGTCAAGTTGAAGTGACAGATGAGTCTTCCAATGATTAGGAGCTGACTCGAAGTCACCTGGGGAAGTTAAGCAACTGCAGTCAAGTCAAGACAACTGAAAAGAGTCCATTGCACAGAAGTCAAGAAAGTTACTTAAATAAGTAATACTTTCATCTTTGTAATATTCTAAAGTGCTCGGTCCCGTCAGGCGTGCAAAAGGAATAAACCAATGGGAAGCATCAACCCGTGTCGGACTCTAAAAAGTGAAGGTTCAATTAATACGAGGTAATGTCAATTTCAAATCTTGCAACAAGACAAGCCAACGACCACTAGTGTCTTTTGAAAATCACCTATCTCTTCAACGGCGATTTTTGAAAGAGCACTATAAAAGGCATATGAATCACTTTGATAGAGGGTTACCCGAACCACGAACTTTCAAGTTATTATTCAAGTTTGTAACCTACAAAAATATTCTCAAGTTATTCAAGCAAATCCTCAAGCCCTAAATTTGAAGGAAATCGATCCAACACCAAGCTTTGAAGGAAAGACAACCTCATCTTGTTGAAGAGGAAACTTTTGAAGAATCAAAAGGAGTCTACATTCCAAGGAGGATTATAGAAAGGTTCAAGGTCGAACCGGTCTCAAGCTATTGGAGGGCTTCATGATCAATTCGAAGAAGCTAGAGCAAGTGAGTGTAGTAGCAAAGCGGCGCCGCCTGAAGAAGAAGGTCGCAAGAAGCCAGTGTGACCAAGGCATCTCGGATGAGTCCCAAAGGATCAAGTCACCGTGTGTGATCAAGACTTGTGTCATCCGGGACCGATAACCACTTTGTACTCGATCAATACTTAGTGGATTCCTCCAGGAGTTGGAGAAGAGATGATTAGAAGAATTACCCCATCTTGAACCTCTATAAAATTTTTGTGTCATTTACATTTCAGTATTTACCTACTGCATATCATTTAATATCTGCTGATAATTTGCTATCCAATTGATATTTAACAAAGTGCTAAAACCAAGTGTTAAAACTAACTTAAACCAAATTCAAGGGTGTTAAGTCTTCCGCTGAAAATCTTATCACAGCCAAGTTAAGTATAAGACTAAGCAGCTGAGTTATTCTATCAACAACTCGATCAAATGCATTGAGTGGCTAACTCTGCTGGTTAACTAACTTAGCTGTCCATCAAGGACTTAGCTGTGAAATTAACTCTGAATTATTTTAAAAGTTGGTAAGGTTTATTCAACCCCCCCTTCTAAACCTTACACTCACACCCCTTGGGACCTACAAGTGGTATCAGAGCGATTGGTTCATTGAGCCTTCCGCACTGGTTACTGAACTAGATCTCCAATCTTTCAAAGAAGTTTTTGTTTAACAACAAAGTTATTATTATGGAAGCAAATTTGACACGCATTCCTATGTTTACCATTGAAGAATTTGATGACTGGAAAATACGTATGCATGCTCATCTATCAGCTTTACATGATGAGATGTGGATAGTGATAGAGGATGGGCCACCGCAAATAATGAAGGTGAACACAATCTGCGAGGAGAGTCTGCTGTAGTTGAAGAAGAGAGGAGGATGCCCCTCCCGGACCATATGGTTGAAAAGCCAAGAGCTGAATGGACAAATGATGATAGAAAAAGATACAACCTTGACAACGTAGCCAAGGATATACTTTACAAGACTTTGGACAAAGCCATGTTCAACAAAGTCAAATATTGCAAAACAACCAAAGAAATCTGGGATAAATTAACCTTAATTTGTGAAGGATCTGAACAAATTAAGGAAAACAAATTATCTGTTGTTGTTCAAAAATTTGAAAATTTCTTGCAGGTGAGACAATGGATCAGCTGGATGCTAGATTCACTGAAATAACGAATGAGCTCTCATCACTTGGGAAAGAATACACACAGAAGGAGATGTGTATGAAGATATTAAGGAGCCTCCCAGCTGAGTGGGAAATGAAGACCATGGCTCTAAGACACTCGATGGACCTATCAAAAACATCTAATCATGAACTATTCTTAGACCTTAAAGCCTATGAGTTTGAGCTGAGAAGAAAAGATCAAGAGGAGATAGTTGTGCCTAAAACAGCTGCACTCATAGTCAAGGAAGGGAAGAGAGCTGAAACCAAAGAAGTCATTGACCAGGAGGAAATTGCCTTGATGGTTAAAAGATTCAATAAGTTCTTCAACAAGAACTACAAAATGAACAAAGGTGAATCTTTCAGAAGACATTCAGCTCCCTCCAAGTCAAGGGAAGATAGGCCACCAAACAGAGCTGAGTATCAAAAGGTCGAATATCAAAGAGATGACAACCCAAGAAATGAGAGAGCTGATCAAAAAGTTGAAAACTTGTGTTGGAATTGCAGACAACCAGGACACTTTGCCATTGACTATCCATATCCTGTAGTGAATAAATACAGGAATGAAGAAGAAAGAAAAGTCTTCAGAGAAAGAAGGCAAGAAAAGAAAAGAGCAATGTTGGTCGCTTAGACGATCCGACACGGCTAAGTCAAAAGAAGCGGCGGACTCGGTAGAGTAGTGAAGTGACTACTCAAGTGACTTCCGAGGAAGAAGCCTTAATCTGTCTAAAGGCTAAAAACAAGATCAACTCGACCAGGAAGATGAGGTACACTCTAACTCATCTCATTCAGATTCTAGTGATAGTGATTGTGACACACACACTTCATCACCCACTGATCTTTATGATTCATTAGGCAAAATGATGAAAGATTTTGAGCACATTAAATCCTCACACTCACTATTAAATGAGGAAAACAACCAACTCAAAGCCAAACTCACGGTGACTAAGGAGTTGAGTACTCTAAGTCACATAGGCGATGAGAACAAAAAGGTGAAGGGCGAAAATGCTAAACTAATAAAGAGAGATAGTCTATAGAAAAGAGAGATAATGATCTCAAAAATGTGATTGCTTCATTCACAAAGTGTAGGTCCCAAGGGGTGTAAGTGTAAGGTTTAGAAGGGGGGTTGAATAAACCTTGCCAAATTTTTGATTTAGTCCTTTTAAAAATTCAGAGTTGATACTACACAAACAGTGTGTCCTTGGTGGACATCCAATTTAGTTAATCAAGAGAGTTAGTCTCTCAAATGGACTCAACCGAGCCTTTGGAATAACTCACCGTTAAGTCTAAATTAACTCAACTGTGGTTTGTTTTTATTGGAAGACTTAACACCCTTAAGTTTAATTAAGTAGAGATTTAGAGCTTGATTTAGTACTTAGAGATTATCTAATGGATAGCAAATATGTTAGCGAGAAATAAACAAATATGATGGAAGAATTAAAGTCTTGAAATGTAAATGAAACAATAAGATTTTTATAGAGGTTCGAAGATGGGGTAATTCTTCTACTCCTCTCTTCTCCAACTCCCGGAGGAATCCACTAGGTATTGATCAAGTATACAAAGTGGTAACAGTCCCGGATACAAGTCTTGATCACACAAACTGACTTGATCCTTTGGGACTCGATGAGACGCCTTGATCACTCAGGTGGCTTCTCGACGACTCGGCTTCTCCACAGGAAGTCGCTTTACTACTACAGCTCACTTGCTCAAGCTCTTTGGATTTGATCACGAAGCCCTCCAAAAGCTCAAGACTTGGTTCGACCTTGAACCTTCCTACAATCCTTCGAGGAATGTAGACCCCTTGATTTTTCGAATTTCCTCTTCAACTGATTGAAGTTATCTTTCCTTCACAGGTGAGTGTTGGATTGATGTTCTTCGTAGTGTAGGCTTGAGGATTGAGCGTTTAATAACTTGAGAATATTTCGGGTTTACTGATTCTAATAATTGCTTGAATGTTTTTGGTTACGGTCACTTGCTCTCGTGAGTCATTCCTCATCCTTTTATAGTGATCTTTCAAAAATCTGCCCGTTGAAGAGATAGGCTTATTTTTGAAAGTCACTTGCATCGTTGCTTGTCTTGTTGCGATCCTTGGAATTGCCATTTCCTCGTATGAATTGTTCTTCACCTTTTCGAGTTCGACACGGTGTAGTGCTTCCCATTGGTTTATTCCTTTTGCACGCTTCTTGGGACTGAGCACTTCGAGAAAGGTAGTATGGAGATATTACTTGTTTAGGTAATTCTCTTGATTTACGTACAACGGATCTTTTTCGATTATCTCGACTTGACGCATTTCCTTGCTTTCCCCAGGTGACTTAGAGTCGCTTCCAATCATGGATGACTCTTGTCACTTCAACTTGAGACTTGGCTTTTCTTGAGTTGACTTGATGATACTCCACTCCGCATCTCACCTGCTCATTCATAGAGTTCCGTCTACTCTTCTTTGCCATACTCAAATTGTGTCTGAAGCGGAGTCTTCCTTCTAGTCTCCTGTTGTCTTCTTGCATGTTTGGGCTTAGCTGACTTAACTCAGCTTGACCAGGCCTATTTATTACAATGCAGTTTACAACAAAAATGGGGTGCCAACTTCCTATTCTAAGTTTTACATGGCATTCATCAAAATCTAAACAATAAATTTCCCAACAATTTCCCCCTTTTTGATGATGCCAAAACTTAAACCATTCAAAATGTAAATAGCAAAGATACATACAGATAGTGTATTCACATAGAATGTATGCGTAGAATCAATCCTTTTATTGATCATAACATTCTTGTTCTTTTACACAATCTGTTTACATGGTGTATCGTGAGCAAACATTTGTCTACACAAAAAAATAAAGAATTTATAGCTTTATTGCGAGAAGACTTACATAGTATGTATTTACATGATAAAATACATGAAGGGGTGGACAACAACACTTCATCTCCTTCATTGTCTCTCTTCTTTCATCTTGTTCAACATCTTCTCGCTCTTCTTCTTTTTCTCATCATCATTTGCCTTCTTCTTCTTTTCATATGCCTTCCTGGCACTTCATCTCTTCTTAATCTCTCTTGTCTTTCCTCCCATAGCTGAGTTTGTCTCTTGTTTTCTTCTTCTATTCTTTTCGCATACTCGGATTACTTTTAGCCACTTGCAAATTTGCCACTTGGTCAAGCCAGCCCCGGAGATCCCTCCTTTCTTGCACGGATCTACGTATTCAATGTTTTGGGCGAGGCCTGGAGTCTCAAACCTCTTCCTCCACCACTCGCTTCTTCCTCTACCTCTCTGGCGTGTATTGTCTTGGGTCTTCTTCATTCCGGTGAGTGACCAGCGGAGTGACCCGTGAGTAGTCCGTGCTGTCGTCGCTTCTTCACATAACGTGAGACCCTTTTCCCGATACAAGTCCCAAGCTTGAGCCATAGACATATTTGCAAAGTATCCTTGAGATGTGAGCGTTTTAAATTCATCAACTGATCGTGGCTCTGTCCCGACATCGAGATGGCATAAGTGTCTCTGTCTCTTTGGAATGCCTCCATGTTGTTTCAAGATGTTCATAACTCGGGCATCCATTCTTCCTTCCACTTCCTCCATCCATGCTTCAATTGTCTTTCTCTTTTCGACCATAGATATAGCGAGTGTTGGAGTGGCGAGTCATTGGAGTTTGTTTAGCGATAATATCACCAGACAATACCTTGTTGGGGGTTTGTGCGATAATCAAGGTCACATCTTTCGATCCTTCCCCCTCAACGGACTTTCCTTTCTTTTGTTTCAACACTTCCTCATTGTCTTTCCCTTCGCAAATGTGCATCCTCTTTTTTCGCCTTCGGATCTTTTACGTGCTTTAAGGTATTCCTCTTCCCCATTTTTGGCATCATCAAAGGAGAGAGGAACGCCTGAAACATATCTTGCAAGCGAGAAATCGAGCATCTGCGATAGTAGAGTTCTGTCTTGAGTCTGCTTTGTGGAGTATGCGGCACGAAATTGAGTGAGTAGCGTTGGACTCTGCTTTGAAATTAGCTTTATCTCTTAGAAGGAATCCATATTTTCTTCCAGGCAATGGAGATCACTCTTATTTTGCTCACGCATCGCTTTATCTCGGCGGTGTGAGCTTCATGCATGTGCTCAATGTGTTCTCTCAATTTCGTTTTTGCATCGGCATTCTCGGCTCTCCATACAACCAGCTTGTTGAACAATGTCTGAAGTATCTAACTTGTTCCACACGCATTGTTTCTTCTTTGTTGCCACCATTCCCTTATCTGTTGTTATGCCTCTCAAGTCGGCATTAAGGTTGGCATCTCTGTTGTCGATCGCATGTCCATAGAGGCCTGGTGCCTCTCCATCCGTTCAATTTCAGCAAATAATGCATTGAACACTTCCCGAACTTAATTTGTTTCTTCCGTTGCATCGATGGCCACGCAGACGTCAAAGTCATAGTCACCTAAACGATGGTACGGCAAAATGACAGAGCTGGTCTATGGAAGCGTGCGAACTCGTTCTCTCGACTCTTCATGGAGGTTGGGTACCTCCAAGGAGAAAGGAAATGATTCTACAAAGGAATCATCACGGCCAACCGGGATTTGTTCAATGATGAGAGGTGCACGTGAAGTTCCTTTTGAGTCGAACCTGCTGCTTGCTTGAGGAGCTGTGCGATGGACTCTTTTGTTTGGGGTCTTTAGTGAAGTGGACCCGAACTTGAGCCTCACTGTCTCAATAACCGTTGGTCTCGATTGGTTTCTCCAATTGAGTGGGTGGTCCTCGGCCTTATCGGAGCATCATCGGATGATGATGAGATTTCCATTGGTGGCTCATCATCAAAATTGAAAGTTTGACGAGTAGTCTTGAGATCGACTTGCTCGTCTTTGGGAACATCCTCGGTGAGTCTTTTGGATCTTTCACGGGGGATAACTCGGCTTCTTCGTTGCCTTGATCCCGAAAAGGTTACATCGGGATTATCCTGGGAGTCATGAAGCGCGCTTATCTCCTTTTTCGGATGGATCAATGATAGCGGGAGGGATTTCTCTACTTGACTTTTCTTTACCCCCCGGAAGTCTCAACCTCCCGTGGCCTTCATTTCCTCCTGCGAGTCTCGACCGCACGAGGCCTGACCTCCCTTTCGGCGTGTCACTGTCTTAGGGTCTTTCTGTGGTGGCATCCATTGGAGTCTCAACCCCATGGATTGCACTTTCATCGCCAGTGTTAACTCCCGAGTACTGTTCCTTCCTGTGCCTCGATTGCATCAACAACTTCATTAGCCTTGGAGCGATTTGGCACCTCACCGAGACAGTTTCAACTATCTCGAGCTTTGTTGATGGCAACTTGTTGTTCGTTTTGCGTTTGTACTTTCTCCACTTCGCCTCCTAGATTCGTTGTGGAGTCATCATCGTAGCATTCTCCGACCTTCTTGCGGTGGTGGGAGTTTCCCCCTCGGTGGCTCACCCGGTGAGTGACTTGAATGGGGTCACTCGTCTCCAAACTCCCTACTGTATCTCTTGAGTGTTCGACCGTTGGGGCGGTGGTAAGACACCTTCGTTAGGGGTTGGCTCAACCGGGGTCCCCACTAACCCGGTTCATCGCCATTTCCCTTAATTCCTTCTTCCGAGTGAGTGGGAAGTGGTGGCGCAACAACGGTGGCGATTTGTTCGAACCACTCCCATTGGATCAATTTCCATCATGCTCTTCTCATGAAGAATTGCGGATTCATGCATTGCTTGCTGCATTTGCAACTCTTACGGGCGGCCCAGCGGGGTCAGATCCTCATCACTTTCGATAGAATATCGAAGTGAGAATGTGTATGTTCTCAGTGGTTCGGTGAGAGGGCGGATCTGGCCTTCTCCTTGCCTCAGCTTTCTTACGCGATCGCTCCTTCTCCTTATCCTTGAAGATCTGCAGGATATCGTGCGATTGTCTTCATCGATCTTTGAGATCACGAGGTCGGTCGAGGAAGTTCAACAGATTCCTCTTCTTCTTCTATAAACCTGGGCCATTGGAACTGTTCCTGGATCGACTCAATTTCCATTTTCTCCACTCTCGCAGCGATTTTGGATATCCGGGTAAAGTGGGGATAGGATCATCACATCACTATCGCTCTATCGGCTTCTTCTTGTGTCTCAAATTGCGCGGACTACTATCAGCTATGTGTCTTGATTTGCCTCTGCGATCGCCTTGAAGAGACTTTAGTTGTTTCATCAATTACATCTGGGGACTCTCTTTGGCCGTGATTCAAAGTATTTGTTCGGTGAGTGGCTGACTCGGCCCGGTTTCTCAAGCTCGGATCGCTTGATGATTCTTCGTCGTCTCTTAGTTCGTACGGAGGACTTCGGTTCGAGAGAGTTTCTTCGAGTCTTGGCGGCGGGGCGTCTTTGTGTCTTCTTCTCGAGGAGCGCCCGTCTTGCTTATCGGATCTCCTCTTTTTGACGATCCGAGAAGGTAGTTGAGAGTCCCCTTCTCGACCGGCTAACTGGGCGGAGACACGGCAGTGCGGGGCGGGTGACTGCTGCTGCGGCGAGCGAGTTTGACTTTCTTTCTGCGGGAGCGGATCTTCTTAGCAGCAGGGGCACTTTCTTCTTTGGTGGAGAGGAAACAATCAGATCTTGAGGGTCAGGTGATTCCCCCTCACTCGTGTCGCTCTCTTGGCGTAGGCTCTCTTAAATGCGCCGAGAGGTTTGATCTCAACATCCTCTTGTTTACATGGAACACCTTTCCATGTTTAAGAGGACTCCTTTCACCTCCATCAGTAGGCCAATCACCGGGCCATATCCTGGGATCCTCCAAATGTGCCATCTTCCTTGAAGGATTTGTTCCCTACATTACGGCATACCAGCTTTGTGAGACAAACTCAAACCATTTATTTTCCTTTCTTCAATGATCGCGGCCATTACGATCAACTTTGCTTTTGTGATTGGTCAAAGTCACCAAATTTGATGTCAATACATTTGGCAACTATGTCCAACAACTTGTGATAATCCTCCTTCGGCAGACCTCTTGTTTCTTGTGTAAACTATTTTATTAGCATAGTCGGGCTTGGCTATTTCCTTCCAAGCAAAGACCATGTTTACATCAAACCGTTGATTTCTCGATGCTCCTTCCGTCGGTAGTGGCGATGTTCACCAAATCATGGCGAGAGATGGTGAGCTTCTTTCCCTGAGCAGATGACTTTATCCCTTCATCGTGAATCTCGGCGTTCACGTAGAATCTGTGCGACCTCCTCCACATAGGTCATCGGATATTCCAGGCGTCGAAACGATTTCGGAGGCGTTTCCAATTTCTCGGCAATTTTCATCACTAGGGTGTCGTCGGACCCCTGTTTCACCATGCCGTCAAAATCCACGATGGACCGGTGTGGATTTGCTTTCCTAACTTGACAAAATCATAGGTTGATGCCATCCTTCAGGATTTTACCAAAGAAAACTTGATTTGAAGATAGATAGGGTTTTGAGAAAATTTTTGCCTTTGCTTCGAGAGAGAAATGAAACAGTTTTGGTAGTGTGTGAGAGAAACGGGCGAAAATGGTTTAAGTATGGTTTATGAAAGGGCGTGCGGGTGGTTTTGAAATGGGATCGAAATCAACGGCTTAGATTTGGCACGCCGATTGAGCATTTAATGTCTCGTATTTAATGCGGCAACATTTATATCAATCATAAGCTTAGTGTGCGGCTTTTTCTGCCACGTCATAATTATGCCGGCGTGCTTAAAAACATTCCCGCTTAGTAAAACGACATTGCGTTTTTGTCACTTTGCTCATAAATGATTCGACTTTTGCCCTCAAATTGGTTTAGCTCTTTTTTCACATTCCTCTTTGTGACTCACTACATCGGTGACTTGGTATAAATGTCTTTCCGATCTAGTGATTTACTTAGATTTGTGAGTTCACTCTTTTTCCCTTTTTGTGTTCCATTTCTTTTCTTTGATTCTTAAGTGTCGGCTTCAGGCTCAATTAACCCTAACTCATGCTTGAGTTCTTCAAATCTTGACTCACATAATGGTTTTGTGAAGATGTCACCAATTGTTTATCAGTTGAGATATATTCCAAGATGATGTCCTTCTTTTCAACATGATCTCTTATGAAGTGATATCTGACATCGATATGCTTTGTTCTTGAGTGCAACACAGGGATTTTGAGTAATTGCAATTGCACTTGTGTTATCACACATGATTGGAATTTCTTTTTCCTCAATTTCATAGTCTCTCAGCTTTGTCTCATCCATAGGACTTGGGCACAACAGCTGCCCGCAACTATGTATTCTGCTTCAGCTGTAGAGGTGGCTATTGAATTTTGCTTCTTGCTAAACCAGGAAATCAGCCTGTTTCCTAGCATTTGACATGTGCCTGAGGTGCTTTTCCTGTCCACTCTGCATCCAGCATAGTCAGAGTCTGAATAGCCAATTAGTTTGAATCCACCTTCCTTTGGATACCATAAGCCAACTTCTTGGCTTCCTTTCAAGTATCTCAGGATTCTTTTAGCTGCTGTCATATGACTCTCTTTTGGAGCAGATTGAAATCTCGCACATACACCTACAGCAAAGGTGATGTCCGGCTCTTCTTTGTGAGATAGAGCAATGATCCAATAAGTGCTCGTATCTTGTTTGATCTACGAGCTTGCCATCTGCATCCATGTCCATTTTGGTGATGTATTCATTGGTATTTTTACGAGAAGACTTCTCCTCCATACCAAATTTCTTCATTAAATCTCTCGGTGTATTTTGTTTGACTTATGAAGGTTCCATCCTTGGTTGTTTCACTTGGAGTCAAGGAATAATGTCGACTCTCCCATCATGCTCATTTCAAATTTACTTTGCATGAGGTTTGAAATTTTTTCACACAACTCTTTGTTTGTGGATCCAAAAATGATGTCATCCACATATATTTGAACAAGCGTATACTCTTTTTGTCTTGAATTACGAAAAGTGTTCTATCTACTTTTCCTTTTGTGAATCCATTCTCGATTAGGAATTGTGACAAAGTATCATACCATGCTCTTCCGTGCTGTTTTCAATCCATACAAAGCTTTCTTGAGTTTGTATACCTTATCTCCAAGTCTTACGCTCAAATCCTGGAGGTTGTTCAACATACACTTCTTCTTCCAATAAACCATTTAGGAATGCACTTTTTACATCCATCCGATATACAATAAAATTCTTGTGAGCGGATAGGCAAACATCCTTATAGCTTCCAATCTTGCTACGAGCAAATGTTTCATCAAAATCTATTCCTTCTTCTTGGCAATATCCTTTGGCTACTAGTCTTGCTTTGTTTCTTACCACAGAACCTTCCTCGTTCATCTTGTTTCGAACACCCATTTAGTACCAATAACATTTTGATGTGTGGGTCTTTGAACTAATTCCCATACTTTATTTCTTTCAAACCGATTGACTCTTCTTGCATAGCTTGAATCCAATGTGTGTCACCCAATGCTTGTAACACATCTTTGGGCTCTATTTGCAAGATGAAGCATGTGAACATAACTTCTTGTTGAGTTACTGGATCTCGTTTTGACACCTTCTCTTATATCTCCAATGACAAGTTAAATCGGTGGATGGTCTTTCAGCCATCTTACATCGAGTTGAAGTAAGTTAGTGGGTTCGATTGTCTAGCATTTGTGTTGCTTTGATCAGCTCTCTCGCACTCACTTAGCTACAAATTTTCCGCATTTTATGAGACTCGGCTATCTCATCTTCATCGAGTTAATAGTTCGGCTTGACTTGAACATAGGGGACTCTTACGTATGGTTGGATGATTCAAACTTATCAATGACTCTTCAATGTCTTCTCTATTTACATTTGGCTCATCGAATACCACATGAATGGATTCTTATGCAACCATAGTCCTTTTGTTGAGTACTCTGTAGGCTTTGCTTTGTTGAGTATCCCAAGAAGATACCTTCATCTGCTTTAGCATCGAAGGCCTTTAGATTGTCTTTGCCATTGTTGTGGATGAAGCATTTACATCCAAATATTCTAAAATATGCAACATTTGGTTTTCTTCAGTCCAAATCTCATAGGAGTCTTTGTGTTTGTCTTTTATCATACATCTTTGTTTTGAGTGTAAAGAAGTGTGTTGATTGCTTCAGCCCAAATCTTTTTGGTAACCCCGTATTGACTAACATGGTCCTTCTTTTTTCTTTGAGAGTTATGTTCCTTCTTTTCTCGCAACTCCATTCTGTGGGAGTCCTTGCTTTGCGAGATAGTTCATGACCAATACCATTTTCAATACAATGCGAGTTATTATTCCATTGACAAACTTAGTTCCTCTGTATGATCTTATTTTGATAATGGTTTGGCTCTTCTCGTTTTGAATCCTCTTCATCACCATGTGGTAGTTTTACGTAGAGTTTCTTTCTTCTTACACATGAATGTTGTCCATGTATATCTTGAGTAGTCATCTACTACCACCAAGGTGTATTTCTTTCCACTTATGTTTGGCTGGTTCCATGGGCCAAATAGATCCATATGTAGCGGTCTGATATTCTTGTTGAAGATGGACATGTCTTTTCTTTGAATGAAGATTTGATTTGTTTTCCCTTCGACATGCATCACATATACTCTCCTTCTTATCTTGCGAGTGCGGAAGTCCTTCCACAAGATTACTTCTTGCAAGCTTTTAATCGTTTTGAAATTCGGGTGACTTCGGCTTTTTTGTGCCACAACCAACTTGATTACTGCTCTTTGCTAATAGAGGCAGGTGTTGTGTGTAGCGTTGACCAATCTACTACATACATGTTCTTTTGTCATGCATCCTTGCAACACAACTTCATTCGATTGATATCCTTGATTTGGCATATACCCATGTTGAATCCAACATTATAACCCTTGTCACGAGTTGGTCGATGCTTATGAAGTTGAAGTTGAGTCCTTCAACATATGCAACATCTGTGATTTCTAATCCATTCCTCTTGATGGATCCAATGCCTCTTATTTCACCTGGAGCTTCATTTCCTCCAAATATGACTTTTGCTCCTTTTACTTCCTTGAATTTTGACAAATTTTTCTTGTTTTTGCTGTCATATATGCGGAACAGCCCTATCCATATACCAGGTTCCTTGGCACTCAATTTTCGCTTGAACTGCAATCAAGAAATTAAGTTTTAGGTACCCATATTTGTGCAGGTCTGAGGGGTTAGAATTGTAAGATGATCCAACCAACTTATAGCCAAATGATTTGACTCTAAGGGTTGCCATCTATCGATGCCATAATCATAATTAATCTTGGCAAATTGCTTGGGGATTTTAGGTTCATACAGCTGTCTCTTTTGTCTGTATGCCTGTGTATAAGTTTTAGCAATCGCCTTCTTTGGGTAATTGTGGTGTCTCTGAGTGTAGTGCCTAGGTGCATATGTGTGCTGATGAAAGTTCTTATACTTTTGGAATGGCCTTTCTTTGAGTTCTAGGCCTTTGCCATTTGGGCTTATATTCCATAAGTCTATCTTTGATAGTTCACATCATTCAATCGGCTTGGCTTGGATATTTTCTACCATTCCCATCATATGTATTTCTTTTATAGATTTTTGGGGTTTTTGGTAGCTCTGCTTTTTCTTTCTGAGTATTTTTACGTTTGGAGTTTCTTTGAGGAACTCATTGAACCTCTTCTCAATTGTCCTTTCCAGCACTCAACTGGTCGCTTTCCTTTTCCTTTATAACCAAGGCCGGTTTGCTTGTAGTTGTGCTTTGGAGTGAATGTGTGCAACATTTAGAGTTTTGGATTTTTTGGACTCTTCATTGCTTGAAGATCCTTTTTCCAAAATTACTTTTGGAGTTTGACATAGCACATAGGAATTAAATCCTAAGCATGTCTTGTTTCCACATTTTCTTTGACTCATAATAAGATCATCCAATGATTTAGATACCTTAGTGAATGAGGCAATAACATTTTTGAGTCATTCTCCCTCTTTTCTATGGCAACTATTTCTGCTATTAACTTAGCATTTTTCGGCCTTTAAATTTTCATTCTCATCGGCTATTTGACTTAGAGTACTCGGCTCCTTAGTCGACTTTGAGTTTGGCCGGCTCTTGAGTAAGGCTGTTTTCCTCATTTAGTAGTGTGTGTGAGGATTTAATGTGTTCAAAATCTTTCATCATTTTGCCTAATGAATCATAAAGATCGGTGGTGATGAAGTGTGTGTGTCGATCACTATCACTAGAATTCGAGGTTTGATGAGTTAGATGTGCCTCATCTTCTTGGTCGAGTTGATCTTGTTCCTTGGCCATCAAACGGATCAAGGCTTCTTCTTGATCACTTGAGTAATCCCATTCCTTTGCTCTCACGAATCATTGTCTCTCTTGACTTGTTTTTATTGATCTCTATGACGACATTGCCCTTTTCTTTTCTTGTCTTCTTTCTCGAAGACTTTTCTTTCTTCTTCATTTTAGCGTATTTGTTGACCTACGAGGATATGGGCAATCAATGGCGTATTGACCTGGTTGTCTACGTTCGGCATAGATATTCAACCTTTTGATCGAAGCTCTTTCCATTCTTGGATTGTCGAAGCCGCTTTGATATTCGACTTTTTGATGATCTTTTTGGTTGACATTCTCTTGGTTGACTTGGAGGGAGGAGTAGTGTCTTCGGAAGATTAAGCCCTTGCCTCTCTTGTAGTTCTTATTGAAGAACTTGTTGAACCTTTAACCATCGGGGGCTATTTCTTACCGGATCAATGGCTTCTTTGACCTCGGCTCTCTTACCATCTTTAGCAAATTAAACCAGTGTTTTGGCGTGCAAGTTGTCTCTTCTGGTCTCTTCTTTTCTTCGGCTTTCGAGCTCGTAGCTTTGAGGTAAAGGAAATAGTTCATCATTGGACTCTCACATTGAGTCCGTGGAATGTCTTAGTGCCATGACCTTCATTTCCCATTAATTTGAAGACTTTTTAGGATGCCCATTACCATTCTTGTGTATATTCCTTTCCAAGTCACCGGATAGCTCGTTGGTGATATCACGTGAGCGAACATCCGAGTTGATCCGAGGTTTTCTCCTGAGAGATCATTTTGAAGTTCTCAAATTTCTACTACACCGATAATTTGTTTTCTTTGATTTGCTCAGCAATACGTAAATCGAAACGCGCTGAG
>CM071934.1:29-199322 GCA_016081115.2 Rehmannia glutinosa | reverse complement strand
TAAAAGATTTAGCGTTGATGATAGGCTGGGAAACCACGGTAGGGTCGTATTGTACCTCCATCCACGAGCAAACTCCCGTAACCCTACCCATTGAGCACTTTCTGCTGTGCGATGTAGGAGAAAAGAATGATCATTGAAGCAGGGATTGAGGAGTTTTCCAAAAAGCAAGATGCCTGCGTTCAAGAAGTGCTGAAACAGTATGGTGGTATTGAAAGCAGGGAAGGGTCAATATGCTGACCTCGATAATGACCGAGCTTCAGACGCTTGAAGAATTCAAAACGCCAATCCAAGGCTATTTCAAGGAATGTCACTAGCCCAAGCTTCCTGGATTCAGACCGGAGAAAAAGACTTCAGACAGGAAGAAGCCGAAGCGCCAGACTTCCAAAGAACACCCGCCTGGTAGCGTAAGAGTCCCGCACATTACCACCCGTAGGAAGAGGAAGAAATGGTGGTGAAGAGGTTTCCATCTCGACCACAAACCAAGAATATTGAATATGTAGACCCCGGGAAGAAAGGGAGGATCTCATTGGTCAAAAGTGATGTAGTGGACAATGAAGCGGCAAGAAGACAAGATGAAGAGAATGAAAGGCAAACACAACAAATGGCTCGGAGAGGAAGTGAGGGATGCCGTTTCTAAAAGAGCAGAAAAGAAGCAGAGAGCCATGCGAAGAAGAAAGAAAAAGAAAGAGACCAGACTGAAAAGAGCTGAAGAAGAAAGAACGAGGTAGCGAAGGCGTTGAAGTGTTGTTCGAACCCCTTCATGTATATTACTTATGTAAATACATTTTTGTAAGTCATCCTGTAATACTTAGTGATTTTCCCCGTAATTTTTCACTTTGTATTTACTCTTGTATCTTAGCAAGATATGTGTTTTGCTTTGATAAAGAATGTTATGATACCATTTGTAAAAAATATGTAAAGGATAAGAATGCTATGATCAATAAACGATCTATTCAAGCATACATTCTTTGTTATCAGATTGTCTCAGATGTATTGTCATATTTACATTTTATTGAATGTTTTTAAGTTTTGGCACCATCGTAGTGCTGGGGAAATTGTTTGGAAATTTATTTTGTAGATTTTGATGATAACATGTAAAACTTAAACCAGAAAGTTGGCACCCCATTTTTCTTGTAATTTGCATTGTAATAGATGGCCGAAAAGCCGAGTGCAAGTCGCCACGCCTAGAAATAAGGCTTCGACTAAAGATCAAGTGAAGACTACTTCAAAGCATAACCGAGTATGGCTAAGAAGAAAAAGTCAAGAACTGAACAAGGTGTATCAGCTTGTGAATCAACTATGTGAAGAGTCATTTAAGTCAACTCAAAAGCTAAGTTTCAAGTTGAAGTGACAAATGATTCATCCAAAGATTGGAAGCTAACTCAAGTCACCCGGGGAATAAAAAAGACATAGCCGTTAAGTCAAGACAATCGAATGAGATCCATTGATGGAAGTCAAGAATGTTACTGAATGGTAACATGTTAAAGTTGTCGAAACAGTTAGTTCCAGCTTGTGTGCAAAAGGAACAAAACTAACGGAAGCACCGCACTGTTGTCGAAACGCCGCAATGTCAGTAAGACATTAAATACGCAGGAAATGTCAACATCAAGGACTGCAACAAGACAAGCCAACAAACACAAGTGACTTTTGAAATTGAATTTATCTTCAACGGCAAAATTTTGAACAGTTCATAGCAAAGCTAAGGAAACTCATTGAGAAAAAGGTTACCTAAACCACTAACAAACAAGATTATTCAAGTTATTAACTCGAATATTCTCAAGTATATTCAAGCATATCCTCAAGCCTCGAAACTCAAGGAAATCGATCCAACACAAGTCATGAGAAAGACAACTTCAACTGTTGAAGAGGAAACTTTGAATAATCAAAAGGGATCTACTTTCCTTCTGAGGGGATTGTATGCTGTTCAAGGTCGAACCAAAGATTCAAATTATTGGAGGGCTTAGTGATCAAATCCAAGGGCTTGAGAATAGTCGGTGAGTGGCGTAAAATACCAGAAGTTAAGCTGAAGGTTGTGTGACCAAGGTTGTCTCATCTTGTTCACCACTTTGTAAACTGATCTCACATTAAATGATGGATTCACTCCAGAGTTGGAAGAAAGTTAGAAGAATTACCCCATCTTCGAACCTCTATAAAAATTAAGTGTCATTTATTTTTGACACATTTATATTTACGCATCTTTACATATCTCGATAAACTCACATTTGCTATCCAAGCGATTAATAACGTGAACCAGTGCTAAAATCAAGTGTTAAAAAAGCTTAAAAAACAGACCAAAGGGTGTTAAGTCTTCCATTTGATAAAACCAACACGGTGAAGTTAAAGTTTAGGTTAAGCGGTGAGTTATTCTATCAATGACTCTATCGAGTCGCATTGAAAGTGGCTAACTTAGTTTGTCCTCAAGAGGACACAATTTGTTTGAGTTATTCCGTAATAGTTTTAAAAGGACTAAAACTGAAAGTTAGTGAGTTTATTCAACCCCTTCTAAACGCCTCACACCCTTGGGACCTACACCATCCATCAACCAAGTACACATCGCCATGAATCTCCTTTTAGCCTTTAGTAATGCAATGCTTGCTCAACAACAAGGTCCTGAAGACTTATTTTGATGTCCTGTTGTGACAAAAGACTTGATTTCTCTACGTCCGCACCTCGCGTTGACATAGAACATTTTACCTCTTCGAGAGGTAAGTGTGAGAAGTATTCCAGGCGGTTAGAAAACGCTTCGAGACCTAACTTTTCTATCATTTTAGGCGATCTTCTTAACAAGGGTTTCATCGAACCTGCTTCACCATTCCTTCAAGTCTACGGATGATCTGAATGGATTTGCTTTGAGAGCTTAATGTAGTCGATATTTGGTGCCATTTTTCTCAGAGTTTAACATTAAAAACTGAATAACTCGCTTGAGTATACTTAGGGTTTCCGAGAGAGAATAGGAGCTTGCTTTGCCTTTGCTTTGAAGATGAACAATTTCAAGAAGAGAGAGAGAAGCATCAGTCCGTATATATAAGGGTTATGAAGGACATGTCTTTGGATTTTGAATTTTTGATCGAGATCAACGGTTTAGATTAAGACGCCAAACCGCATTTAATTCCCGCATTAAATCACGATAGCATTTATATCCAATCATATGCTATCGTGCGACTTTTACTTTGCACTGGCATATCCATTATTCTGGCGTATCCTTTTTGCGTTCATTTAAACATTGCGTTTTGTCACTTAGTTCATAAACTTAGGTTTTATATCAAATACTTTACTTAACCGCTTCTCTCTTCTCATTACATTGACTGACTCACCACACTTAACTCGATACAACCGACTTTCGATGTGGTCATTTACTCGGGCCGAAACTTTCTCTTTTATCATTTTCTCATCGCCTACATCTCTGCCTTTGATTAGTCTTCTAAGTGTGCTAACTCATTTCAGTAACCCTAGCTCATTCTTCGCTCTACAACCTTGATTCACATAGAGGATTAGTGAATATGTCGACAATCGTTTATCAGTTGAGATATATTCTAAAGTGATGTCTTCTTTTCAACAAGATCTCTTATAAATGGTATTGACCTCAATGTTTTTGTTCTTTTAACGAACACATGATTAGTGATTCTGTATTAACATACACATAATTGGGAGTTTCTTTTCTTCCAATCTCATAGTCTCTCAGTGCTTTGTCTCATCCATAAGACTTGTTAATAAATGTTGCCATGACCTATGTACTGACTTTGGATGTGGCTATTGAATTTTGATTCTTGCTAAACCAGAAACCAATCTATTTCCAAGCATTTGACATGTACATGAAGTACTCTTCTTGTCAACTCACATCCAAAGATAATCCCGAGTCGAGGTAACCAATAAAACTTGAATCCATCTTCCTTTTGCTTACCATAAGTGATTTCATCCCTAAATATCCAGATTCTCTCTTATTATGATATGTGGCTCTCCTTTCGTGCGTATTGAAATCTTGCACATACCGCATCGCAAAGATGATGTTTGGCTCACGTCTTAAGTAACAATGATCCGATAAGTGTCTATGTCTGGTTTGATCTACGGCGCATCCATCCATGTCCATCTGTCCGATCGATGTGTTCATTGAATTTTCACAAAAGACTTATCTTCCATACCAAATTTCTTCATTAAATCTCAGTGTCATATTTGTTTGACTTATGAAGTTTCCATCCTTCAATTGTTTGACTTGAAGTCGTAGGAAAGAAGTCGCCTCTCTCCTACTGTGCTCATCTCAAATTTTACCTTGCATGAGGTTTGAGAACTTATCACACAACTCTTTATTTGTGGATCCAAATATGATATCATCCACATATATTTGAACAAGCAGATAGACAAATATTTAGCGGCAAGAAAGATATACGGACAAATGTAGAATCAAGAACGTATGTTTAGAATCGATCTTTTATTGATCTAACATTCTTGTTCTTTACATAGTACATTTTGCAAGGTCTATCGAGCTAAACCAACAAAAATGTATCGTAGTTTAACGGGGCTTAAGCTAACCATATGTTCTATATTTACACAAGTATAGTTTTGTACAGTTTTATATAGTGTATAGATTTACATAAAATGTATTTACATAGTAAAATACATGAAGGTGGACAACAACACTTTATCTCCCTTCTTCCTCCTTCTTGCATCTTCTTGACTCGGCCATCATCTGATCTTCTTCTTTTTTCATCTTCTACTTTCTTCTTTTTTCATATGCCTTCCTAGGCAGCCTTCATCTCTTTCTTAGCTTTTGTCTCTCCTCCCATATGCGTGAAGTTTGTCTTTTTTATTTTCTTCTTCAATTCTTTTCACATACTCAACATTGTTCTTAGCACTTCTGATTATTCAAGCATTCAAAATCCGACCTAAGAGGATCCCTCCTTTCTTGCCCTCGGATCTATGTACTTTTCAATGTTTTTGGGCAGAGATCGTCCCACACCTCTTCCTCCACCAACGCTTCTTCCTCTACCTGCCTGCGGCGTGTATTGTCTTTGAGGTCTTCTTTTTCCCAACCGAGTGATCAGCAGTGACCAAGAACGACGCTTAGTGATCCATTACTGTCGACCCCTCTTCCACATAGTGTGAGACCTTTTCCCAAGATAAAGTCCCGTGCTCGGCCATGGACATGTTTGCAAGTAAGATCCTTCGGGATGCGAGCGATTTAAATTCATCAATGATCTTCGCTCGCCCAAAGATCCTGAGATGGCATAAGTGTCTCGCTCTTTTGGAATGCCTCCATGTTGTTCCGAATATCCATAACTCGGGCATTCATCCTTCCTTCCACTTCCTCCATCCCTCTTCATCGCTTTTCTCTTTTCGACCATTGGTAAAGAAAAGTGTTGAGTGGCAGAGTCACTGAGAGTTTGGTGATAATATCGGGCCATGACAAGACTTTGTTGGGGGTTTTAGCAATCATCAGAGTCATATCTTTCATCCTTCCCCCTCAACAGACTTCCCTTTCTTTTCTGATTGTCTTCCTCAATTTTTTTCCTTCCACCAAGTTTCCTTCCTTCTCAACTTCGTGATCCCTTTTCACAGGTATTCCTCTTCCCCTTTTTGGCATCATCGAAGGAGAGTAACCCGAAATAAACTAGCGAGTAAAGAAGTCGAAGCCCGATAGCCAGTTCGCTTTGATTAACAAGCTGCGAGTATCTTTAAACTCATAACCCAGTAGCGTTGGATTGACTTTAATCAATCGCATCTCAAACATGAGAAGCACTCTCCAATTTTCGATCCATGTTTTTTCCATACGCAGGAGCTCATTCTTATTTTGCTCATGCAGCCTTTATCTCACTGATGTGAGATTAATGCATTTGCTCAATGTGCTCTTTTCAATTTTGTCTTTGCATCGCATTCTTTCGCTGCATCAACGGCCTTTGTCAACAATGTTCTCAAATATCTAGCTTGTCCACACGCATTGTTTGCCTTGATGTTGCCACCACCTCGATTCTCGACTATTATGCCTCAAGTCAACAATAAGGTTGGCATCCTCATATCGATCTCATGTCCATCGAGGCCTGGTGCCTCTCCATCCGTTCAATTCAAAGAATAATGCTTTGAACACCTCCCGAATCTCGCCTATTCCTCGCTTTTTGACGCTGCCAAGCGCCAAAATCATAGTCACCGAACGATGAAATGCGATGGCGGAATGACGGAGATCGCCCTGCGGGAAGCACTCGAGATCTTCTCGATTCTCGGGGAGGTCGGGTACCTCCAGAGAGAAGGGAAATGATTCTACAAAGGGATCATCACGGGCAACTGGGATTTGTTCAATGATGAGTGGTGCTCGTGAAGTCCTCTGTGAAGTCGATCCTGCTGCAGCTTGGGGAGCCTGAGCAGTGGACTCTGATTTAGCTCGTCTTTAGAAATCGACCAGCTTGCTTGAGCCTCAGCTGTCTCAACAGCTTCGTTGGTCTCAACTGATTTATCCAAATTAGTTGACTGGTCCTCGGCCTTATCAGAAGCGTCATCGGACGATGATGAGATTTCCATGGGTGGCTCATCATCAAAGTTGAAAGTTTGGCGAGTAGTCTTGAGGTCAGACTTACTCGTGGTTGGAACATCCTCAGCTGAGTCTTTTGGATCAGTCACAGGGGATGACTCAGCTTCATCGTCTCCTTCCGATCCCAGAAAGGTTACATCAGGATTATCCTGGGAATCGTGAAGCGCACTTATCTCCTTTTCTGATGGATCAATGATAGCAGGAGGGATGTTCTCAGTACTTCTTCTTTACCCTGGGAAGTCTCAACCTCCCGTTGGCCTTCTTCATTACCTCCCCGCAGTCTCAACTACAGCGAGGCCTTGACATCCCTTTCGATAGTGTCAGTCAGCCTTAGGGTCTTTCACGGTGGCATCCATTGGAGTCTCAACTCCATGGATTGCACTTTCGCCTGCCAGTGTTAACTCCCTGGTCGACCTTCCCGTGCCTCGACCGCATCAACAAAGCATCATTAGCCTTCGAGCGGCTGCACCTCATTGAGATAGTCTCAACTGCCTGAGCTCGTTGATGACAACTTGTCAGTGGTACTTTGTGTTTGTTCCTTTTCCACTTCGCCTCCTAGATTCATTGTGGAGTCACCGCAAAGATCCTTCGACCTTGCCGCAAAGTGGAGGAGTTTCCCCCTCACCGGCACACACCACCGAGTGACTTGGAATAGGGTCACTCGTCTCCGCACTCCCGACTCGCTTTCCACCGAGTATTCACCGTTGGGGAGTGTGGCAAGACACCTTCATTAGGGGTTGGCTCGATCGGGGTCCCCACTATCCCAGTTTCATCGCCAGCCCTTTAATTCCTTCTTCCGAGTGAGCTGAAGGGGGCAGCAAAGAATAAACAGCAGTTGCAATACGCCGCACCACTCCCATGGGTCTATCTCCACCGTGTTTTGGAGGACTCTCCCCGTCCCTCCATCATTCTTTGCTCATGAAGGATTCTCGATTCTTCCATTGCTTGGGTCGCATTTGCAACTCTTCCTCGCGGGCAAAGCGGGTCCAGATCCTCATCACTTTCCGATAGAACGCCAAGGCGCGGATGTGTATGTTCGTGGTGCCGGTGAGAGGGCAAGATCGCCGGCCTTCTCACGTGCCTCTCGCGCCTCACCTGTTCTTTAGCCCGTTCATTTTCTTTTTGATTCTCCAAAGATATTGATGCAATTATTCTCGTCAAGGGCTTGCAAAGATCGTGTCCATCTCATGAAATCTCAAGAGTTCTTCTTCCTCAAAGAATGAACTCGATTTTCAAACCGCACTCTGGATAGGCCCAGCCTTTCCATTTTCTCCGCTCATGCACGATTTTGATGCCTCTGGATACAATGGAGAGTGCATGATTACATCGTTTCATCATTTCTTCCGCCCTTATTTCCGTGTATTAAGTGGGTAGCAGACTTCACTATTCGACACCTTCACTGCTGGTGGAGAGACAACCTTGTCAACAGTGATTTGGTTGTCTCAATTTGTGCCTTTATTCCTCACATTTTGCCTATACTGGGTCATCGAAAGTTGCTCGCGATCGGCTTTCACAGATTTCTCGCAGCTTCATCAATCACTTCGAGACTCCACTTCTCCCTAGCCTCGGGGTATCTTCTCCGGTGAGTGGTCGACTCAGACGGGGTTTCTCAAGCTCGAACGCTTTGAAGAGTCTTCTTCTTCTTTCTTATTTGAACCAGAGGGATTTCTGCCTGAGCAAGGTTTCTTCCAGTCTTGGCAGGGGCCAGGGCCAGCTTTGTCGTCTTCTTCTCGAGGAGCCGCCTTGGCCACGCTCTCCTCTTCTTGACGACCGGAGAAAGTATTTGGGATTCTTTTCTGCGGCCGCAGGGGGTGGGAGACACGGCCGCGGGGCAGTGACTACGGCAAAGTGGAGCAGATTTGTTTTTCTTTGTCGCAGGGCATGATTTTCTTAGCACTGGGCAGGGGTAGCCTTTACTTTGGAGGAGAGGAAACAATCAGATCTTCGTGGTCACCGATTCCCTCACTGTGACGCTCTTTTAGCGAGGCTCTCTTCAGGCGCCACGTGAGGTTTGATTCAACATCCTCTTGTTTACATGAACATTTCCATGTCGGAAGAGGGACTCCTTTTACCTCCATCACCGCCAATCACCAGGCCGTATCCTAGGGAACCTCCAAACATTCCATCCTCCTCAAGGATTTGTTCCAATGTTCTCGCAGTCCGCTGAGACAAACTCAAATTTTAGTTCACTTTCTTTTCTTCAATGATCGCGGCCATGACGATCAATTTTGCTTTGGGACGATTATCAAAGTCGCCAAATTTGATGTCTATGCATTTGGCAACGATGTCCAACAATTTGTGATAGTCTTCTTCAAGAAATTGCCTCTTGTTAGCTGGTAGACTATCTTTTTCAAAGACGTCTTAGCTACTTCCTTCCAAGTAGCAAAATAAGTCAACATCGCCTTCATTGATTTACGGCATTCTTCCGCCTTTAACGAGCAGCTGCGGTCGTGCGAATCCTTGGCAAGAATGGTGAACTCCTTCCCGTGAACAGAGGATTTGATCCCTCATCGTGAATCTCGGCGTTCACATAGAATCGTGCACTCTTCCACATAAAGTCATCGGAAACTCCATCGTCGTAAATGGTTTTAGCCGGACATTTCTAGTTTTTAGCGATCTTCTTTACGGGGCATCATCTGACCCTGCTTGACCATACCCTCGAAATCCCGCAGTGACCCTGTGGATTTGCTTTCCTAGCTTGACAAAATCATGAGTAGATGCCATTTTTCGATTTCACCGAATGAAACTTAGAAGGTGATTTGAAGATTGATAGGGTTTTGAGAGAGAGTTTTTGCCTTTGCTTCGAGAGAGAGAAATGAAGCAGTTTTTGGTAATGTGTGAGAGAAACGGACGAAAGAGTTTAAATATGGTTCATGAAAGGACGTGCATGTGGTTTTTGAAATGTGATCAAAATCAACGGCTTAGATCTTGCACGCCGATTTGCATTTAATGTCTCGTATTTAATGCGGCAACATTTATATCCAATCATAAGCTTGGTGTGTAGCTTTTACCCTGTACACGTCATAATTATGTCGATGTCATTCTTAAAAAAACATTCCCACTTAGTAAAAACGATCGCATTTTTGTCACTTTGCTCATAAATGACTCAACAATTTGCCCCTTAGCCGATTTAACTCTTCTTCTTTCCTTGCATGTAAATACTCAATGACAGCTAACTCGATTGTCTTTCGAGCACGACTAATTCACTTAGCCGATTTGAGAGTTCTCCGCTCTTTTTCCTTTTCGTGTTTCATTTCTTTTCTTTTAGTCTTCGTGTCAACTCACCAATTAATCCTAATTCATGCTGAGTTCTTCAAATCTTGACTCACATAACGGTTTTGTGAATATGTCACCAATCGCTTATCGCTTGAAATATATTCCAAGATCATGTTCTTTCTTTTCAACATGATCTCTTATGAAGTGATATCTCGACATCGATATGCTTTGTTCTTGAGTGCAACACAGATTTTGAGTGATTGTATTGCACTTGTGTTATCACACATGATTGGAATTTCCTTTCTTCAACTTCATAGTCTCTCTTTGTCTCATCCATAGGACTTGGGCACAAACCGCTGCCGCAAAGCCTATGTATTCTCGGTCACCAGAGGTGGCTATTGAATTTTGCTTTTGCTAAACCAGGAAATTAGCCTGGCATTTCCAAGCATTTGACATGTGTCCGAGGTGCTCTTCCGCTAACTCGCATCCAAGATAGTCGAATCAATAGCCATTAGCTTGAATTCACCTTCCTTTGGATACCATAAGCCAACTTCTTGGTTTCCTTTCAAATATCTCAAAATCCTCTTGGTTGCGATCATATGGCTTTCTTTTGGAGCATATTGAAATCTTTGCACATACACCTACAAAGAAAGGTGATGTCCGCCCGCTTCTTTGTGAGATAAAGCAATGATCCAATAAGTGCTCAGATCTTGTTTGATCTACATGCTTTCCATCCGCATCCATGTCCATTTTGGTGATGTATTCATTGGTATTTTTAAGACTTCTCTTCCATACCAAATTTCTTCATTAAATCTCCGGTGTATTTTGTTTGACTTATGAAGGTTCCATCCTTCGGTGTTTCACTTGGAGTCCAAGGAAGAATGTCGGCTCTCCCATCATGCTCATTTCGAATTTGCTTTGCATGAGGTTTGAAAATTTATCACACGCTCTTTGTTTGTGGATCCAAAAATGATGTCATCCACATATATTTGAACAAGCAAAGATGCTATTCCTGTCTCAATTCCAAAGAGTGTTCTATCCACTTTTCCTTTGTGAATCCGTTCGATAAGAATTGTGACAATGTGTCATACCATGCTCTCCGGGTGCCTGTTTCAATCCATATAGAGCTTTCTTGAGTTTATATACCTTATCTCTAAGAATCTTCGCTCAAATCCTCGGAGATTGTTCAACATATACTTCTTCTTCCACTAAACCATTAAGGGAATGCACTCTTTACATCCATTTGATATACAATAAAGTTCTTGTGAGTCTGCATAGGCAAGAAACATCCTTATGGCTTCCAATCTTGCCACAGAGCAAAAGTTTCATCAAAATCTATTCCTTCTTCTTGGCAATATCCTTTGGCTACCAATCTTGCTTTGTTTCTTACCACGTAACCTTCCTCATTCATCCTGTTTATGAATACCCATTTAGTGCCAATAACATTTTGATGGGTAGGTCTTTGAACCGATTCACACTTTATTTCTTTCAAACCGATTGACTCTTCTTGCATGACTTGAATCCAATGTGTGTCATCCAGTCTTGTGACACATCTTTAGGCTCTATTTGTGAGATGAAGCAGGTGAACATTGCTTCTTGTTGAGTTTGGATCTTGTTTTGACACCTTTCTTACATCTCCAATGACTAGTTCTCGTGGATGGTCTCAAACCATCTTACATCAGGTTGGAGTAAGTTAGCTGGATTGAGTCGTCTTGCGGATGTGTTGCTTTGATCGCTCTCTCGTCATCACTTAGTCACAGATTTTCCACCGCTTTTGAGATTCAGCTATCTCATCTTCATCCTGGATTTATAATTCGGCTTCCATAAAGATGTGACTCTTCTCGCATGGTTGGTTGATTCAGCTTATCACCGATGATTCTTCAATGTCTTCTCCATTTACATTCGGCTCATCAAACACTACATGAATGGATTCCTCTCGTAACCATAGTCCTCTTGTTGAGTACTGCAGAGGCTTTGTTTTTCACCGAGTATCCCAAGAAAATACCTTCATCAACTTTAGCATCAAAAGCCTTTAAATTTTCTTTGTCATTGTTATGGATGAAGCATTTGCATCCAAATATTCTAAAATATGCAACATTTGGCTTTCTCCCTGTCCAAATCTCATAGGAGTCTTTGTCATTGTCTGTTTATCATGCATCTATTTTGAGTGTAGCATGTTTGTGTTTATTGCTTCAACCTAAAATCTTTTAGGTAGCCCCGCTCAGCCTAACATGGTCCTTGTTGCTTCTTTGAGAGTTCTATTTCTTCTTTCTCGCAACTCCATTCTCTTTGTGGAGTCCTTGCTCGCAGATAATTTATGACCAATACCATTTTCAATACAATATCGAGTTATTATACCATTGACAAACTCGGTTCCTCACCTGTCGATCTTATTTTGATAATGGTTTGACTTTTCTCATTTTTAATCCTCTTCATCAGTGTGGTAGTTTCAGAGAGTTTCTTTCTTCTTACACATGAATATTGTCCATGTATATCTTGAGTAGTCATCTACTACCACCAAAGTGTATTTCTTCCCACTTATGCTAGGCGTTTGGTTCAACGGACCAAATAGATCCATATGTATGAGATGCAATATTCTTGTTGAAGATGGACATGTCTTTTCTTTGAATGATGATTTAATTTGTTTTCCTCCGACATGTGTCACATATACTCTCCTTCTTGTATATCGAGTCCTGGAAGTCCTTCCACAAGATTGCTTCCGCAAGCTTGTTAATCGCTTTGAAATTCAGGTGACTCGCTTTCTTGTGGCACAACCAACTTGACTGTTTGTGCTTTTGCTAATAGACAGTGCTTGGTATTGCAATTGACCAATCCACGACATACATGTTCTTTTGTCCGCATCCTTGCAACACAACTACATTTGATTCATTATCCTTGATTTGGCATATACCCATGTTAAATCCAACATTATAACCCTTGTCACGAGTTGGTGATGCTTAGCAAGTTGAAGTTGAGTCCTTCAACATATGCAACATCTGTGATTTCTAATCCATTTTTCTTGATGGATCCAATGCCTCTTATTTCTCCCCGAGCTTCATTTCCTCCAAATATGACTTTTGCACCTCTGACTTCCTTGAATTTTTTGACAGATTTTTCTTCTTTCTGTCATGTGTCCGAATGACCACTATCCATGTACCGGGTTCCTTGGCACTCAAAATTGTTCCTTGAACGCAATCAAGGAAATTAAGTTTTAGGTACCCATACTTGTCTGGGTCCTGAGGGGTTAGTATTGTAAGATGATCCAACCAACCTATAGCCAAATGTTTTGACTCTAAGGCATTTCCATCAATTAGTCCCATAATCATAATTAATTTTGGCAAATTGCTTGGGGGTTCTAGGTTCATACAGTTGTCTCTTTTGTCTGTATGCCTGTGTATGTGTTTTAGCAATTGCCTTCTTTGGGTAGTTGTGATGTCTTTAAGTGTAGTGCCTAGGTGCATATGTGTGCTGATGAAAGCTCTTGTACCTTTGGAATGGCCTTTGCTGAGTTCTAGGCCTTTGCCATTTGGGCTTATATTCCATAGGTCTTGCCGATAGTTCACATTATTCCAATCGGCAAGCTTGGGTGCTTTCTACCATTCCCTTCATATGTATTTCTTTTATAGAACTTCCGGGGTTTTTGGTAGCTCTGTTTCTTCTTTAAAGAGTATTTCTGTTTGGAGTTTGCCGAGGAACCCTATTTGGATTTCTTCGTGTTTTCCTTTTCCTTTATATCCAAGGTCAATATGCTTGTGATTGTGCTTTGGAATAAATGTGTGTGCACCTTCGAGTTTTGGATTTTGGGATACTTCATTGCTTGAAGATCCTTTTTCCAAGATCACTTTTGGAGCTTGACATAGCACGAGAGGAATTAAACCCTAAGTCCTGTCTTGTCTCCACATTCTCTTTGACTCATAATAAGGTCATCCAATGATTTAGATGCCTTAGTGAATGAGGCAATCACATTTTTGAGGTCATTTTCCTCTTTTCGATAGCAGCTATCTCTCGCTATTAGCTTAGCATTTTCGAGTCTTTAGACTTTCATTCTCATCGCTATTTGACTTAGAGTACTCGGCTCCTTAGTCATTTGTGAGTTTGCTCTTGAGTAGTCGTTTTCCTCATTTAGTAGTGTGTGTGAGGATTTAATGTGTTCAAAATCTTTCATCATTTTGCCTAATGAATCATAAAGATCGGTGGGTGATGAAGTGTGTGTGTCACAGTCACTATCACTAGAATCGAGTGTGATGAGTCAAAGTGTACCTCATCTTCTTGGTCGAGGTTGGTCTTGTTCTTGGCCATCAAAAACGGTCATCAAGGCTTCTTCTTCGAGTCACTTGAGTAGTCACTTCACTACTTTCTCAATCACGTGTGTCTCTTGACTTGGCTGTCTCAAAGTCTCTGCAGCCAACATTGCCTTTTTCTTTTCTTGTCTTCTTTCTCTCAAGACCTTTCTTTCTTCTTCATTCTGTATTTGTTGATCGCAGAATATGGGCAATCAATGGCATAGTGACTGGTTGCCTGCAGTTCAACATAGATTTTCAACCTTTTGATCGCTCTTTCCATTCTTGGATTGTCACCCTTTGATATTGACTTTTTGATGCTCGTTCTCTTGGTTGGCCTATCTTCCTTGACTTGGAGCGGAGCCGAGTGTCTTTCCGGAGGATTCGCCCTTGCCTCTCTTGTAGTTCTTATTGAAGAACTTGTTAAACCTTTAACCATCAGGGCTATTTCCTCTTGGTCAATGACTTCTTTGACCTCGGCTCTCTTGCCATCCTTAACAATTAGAAAATTGTTTTTGGGCACAACTATCTCCTCTTGGTCTTTTCTTCTCACCTCAAATTCGTAGGCTTTGAGATATGAGAATAGCTCATGGTTGGATGTCTTGGATAGGTCCATGGAATGTCTTAGTGCCATGATCTTCATTTCCCATTCAGTTGGGAGACTTCTTAGAATCTTCATACACATTTCTTCTGTGTATATTCTTTTCCAAGTGCAGATAGCTCATTGGTAATTTCTGTGAATCGAGCATCCAGTTGATCCAAGGTCTCTCCTGCGATTATTTTGAAATTCTCAAATTTCTGTACAACAACCGATAGTTTATTTTCCTTGATTTGCTCTGAGCCTTCACAAATCAATGTTAGCTTGTCCCAGATTTCTTTAGCCGTTTTGCATGATTTGACTTTGTTGAACATAGCTTTGTCCAAGGTTTTGTAAAGAATGTCCTTGGCCACATTGTCCAAGTTATATCTTTTCCTGTCATCATTTGTCCATTCAGCTCTTGGTTTTTCAACCATAGCTGGTCTGGGAGCAACATCCTTCTTCACCTTCACCGCAGCTCTCCTTACCGTGGTTCACCTTCAAGATTTGCAGTGGCCCATCCTCTATTACTATCCACATCTCATCATGTAATGCTGATAGATGAGCCTGCATACGGATTTTCCAATCATCAAATTCTTCAATAGTGAACATGGGGATGCGTGTCAAATTTGCTTCCATGATAATAACTTTTGATGGTAAAAAGAGTTTTGAAAACTTAAGTGCTAAAACAGACTTTGAAAAATTTGGAGATCTAGTTCAAGAACTGCGGAAAATGAATGAACCAACCGCTCTGATACCACTTGTTGGTCCCAAGGGGTGAGTGTAAGGTTTAGAAGGGGGGGTTGAATAAACCTTACCAACTTTTCGATTTAGTCCTTTTTAAATATTCAGAGTTAATACTTCACAGCTTGTGTCCTTGATGGACAGCTAAGTTAGTTAATCACAGAGTTAGTCACTCAAAAGAGTCTACTCGAGCCGTTGATAGAATAACCTTTCAGTTGTATTGACTAAAGACTTAACTCGATTGTGATTTGTTATCGCAGACTTAAGACTTAACACCCTTAAATTTGATTTAGTTTGATTTAATACTTGATTTTAGCACTTAGAGATTATCAAGTGTATAGGAAATTTATCAAAGCAGAGTTAAACAAATAAGATGCGAGGAATTAAAGTCTTGAAATGTAAATGACACGATAAGTTTTTATAGAGGTTCAAGATGAGGTAATTCTTCTACTCCTCTCTTCTCCAACTCCCGGAGGAATCCACTAAGTATTGATCGGTGACAGTGGTAATACCCGGATACAAGTCTTGATCACACAACCGACTTGATCCTTTGGGACTTAGTCCTGAGATGCCTTGGTCACGCTTGGTGGCTTCTCGTCACGACTCAGCCTTCTTCTTCACAGCTGGCACCGCTTTACTACTACATCCCACTTACTCAAGCTTCTTGGATTTGATCACGAAGCCCTCCAAAACTTGAGACTGGTTCGACCTTGAACCTTCCTACAATCCTCCGTGGAATGTAGACCCCTTGATTCTTCAAAAATTTCCTCTTCAACTCGATTGAAGTTATCTTTCCTTCACAGGGTGAGTGTTGGATTGATTTTCTTCGTAATGCAGCTTGAGGATTAATCTTGAATGACTTGAGAATATTTTAGGTTCTGATTCAAATGTTTGCTTGAATGTTCGTGGGTTCGTGTAACCTTCTCTCGTAGTTATTCTCGGCCTTTTATAGTGATCTTTCAACAATCTACCCGTTTGAAGAGATAAGGCTTATTTTTGAAAGTCACTTGTGGTCGTTGGCTTGTCTTGTTGCAGTCCTTGGAGATTCCATTTCCTCGTATGAATGATTCTTGACTTTTCGAGTTCGACATGGTGCAGTGCTTCCCATTGGTTTATTCCTTTTGCACGCTTCTCGCATCGAGCACTCCAAGAAAGGTAGTATGGAAGTGTTACTTGTTTAAGTAATTCTCTTGATTTCTGTGCAACGGATCTCTTTGATTGTCTTGACTTGACTACATTTTCTTCACATCCCAGGTGACTTGAGTTAGCTTCCAATCATTTGATGACTCTTCCGTCATTTCGATCTTGAGACTTGGTTGTCTTGGGTTGACTTGATCGTGATATTTCACTCACTTGCATCTCACCGCACCTTGATCGAGTTCCGTCTTCTCTTCTTTCCCATACTCATTGCCTTGCAGAGGAGTCTTCCTTCTAGTCTTCGATTTTGTCTTCTTGCATGTTTAGGCATAGCCGACTTAACTCAAATTTTGACCAGCCCCTATCTATTACAATGCGGTTTACAACAAAAATGGGGTGCCAACTTCCTATTCTAAGTTTTATATGGCATTCATCAAAATCTACAAAATGATTTCCCAACATCATCCACATATATTTGAACAAGCAAGATACTTTCTCCATCTTGAATTCTCAAGGAGTTCTATCCACTTTGCCTTTGGTAAATCCATTGTCGATTAGAAATTGAGACAATGTATCATACCATGCTTTTGGTGCATGTTTCATCCATATAGGGCTTTCTTGAGCTTGTACACCTTATCTCCAATAGTCTTCGCTCAAAACCTGGAGATTGTTCAACATAGACTTCTTCCTCTAGTCATGTCCATTTAGAAATGCACTCTTCACATCCATTTGATACACAAAGTGAAGTTCTTATGTGCAAAGATAGGCAAGAAACATCCTTATTGCTTCCAATCTTCCAACAGAGCAAAGGTTTCATCAAAATCTATACTCTCTTCTTGGCAATACCCTTTGGCTACCAATCTTGCTTTGTTTCTCACCACAGATCCTTTCTCATTCATCTTGTTTTCAAAACCCATTTTGTTCCAATAACATTTTGATGGGTTGGTCTCTCGCACCAATTCCCATACCTTGTTTCTTTCAAATTGATTGACTCTTCTTGCATGGCTTGAATCCAATGTGTATCTTCCAATGCTTGAAATACATCTTTTGGCTCTATTTGGGAAATAAAACAAGTGAATATTGCTTCATGTTGTGCTCGATCTGTTCTTATGCCATCTCTAACATCTCCAATACCTAACACTAGTGGATGGTCTCTCACCATCTCACATCAAAGTTGGAGCAAGTCATTGATTCAACCGTCTCATGACTAAGTTGTTTTGAACAACTCTTTCATCTTCATTCACCAGACTTTCCAGCTTGTCTTTGAGATTCGGCTATAGCATCTTCATCCGGGCTGATTGCTCTTACTTGACTTCAACATAAGGACTCTTTTTCGCATTGCATTTGGTCGATTCATCTTGTCACTAACTCTTCAATGTCTTCTCCATTCACATGGGTTCATCAAAAACCACATGGATAGACTCTTCGTGACCATAGTTCTCTTGTTCAAGACTCTATAGGCTTTGCTCTCAACTAGGTATCCCAAAAAGATACCTTCATCTTTTAGCATTAAAAGCCTTCAAATTATCATTGGCATTGTTATGGAAGAAACATTTACATCCAAATATCCTCGAAGTATGCAACATTTAGCTTTCTCCTATCCAAATCTCATAGGAGTCTTAGTTAATTGTTTGTTGATCATGCATCTATTTTGAGTATAGCATGCGGTGTTAATAGCTTCAAACCCAAAATCTCTTAGGCAATCCAGCTTGACTAACATGGTCCTTGCGCCTTCCTTGAGAGTTATGTTTCTTCTTTCCGCTACTTCATTCTCATTTGTGGAGTTCTTGCTCGCAGATAACTCATGAGCAATACCATTTTGAACACAATCGAGTAATTATCCAATTGACAAACTTAGTTCCTCTATCGACCTTATTTTTATAATGGTTTGGCTCTTTTCATTTTGAACTCTTTTGATCACCGAGGTAACTCTCGCAAAATTTCTTCTTTTTACACATGAAGATTGTCCATGTATATCTTGAATAACCATCCGCCACCACTAAGGTGTATTTCTTTCCACTTATGATGGTCTGGTTCAACTGGGACCGAATAAATCCATATGCAAATGTAATGTAATATCGAAGAAGGACTTGGCTTGTCCTTGAATGAAGATTTTATTTGCTTTCCCATTTGGCATGCATCACATACACTTTCCTTCTTGATATCGAGTCCGGCAATTCTTACACAAGATGACTCCTTGCAAGCTTGTTGATTGTCTTGAAGTTCGTGATGACTTAGCTTCTTGTACACAACCAACATGATTCAGTTGTGCTCTTTGCTACGACAAGTGCTTGGTGTAGCAAAGAGACCAATCTACCACATACATATTCTTCCTGTCTTGATCCTTGTATCACTATTTCATTTGATTCAAAGATCTTTGATCCGGCACACTCCCATATTGAATCCAACAATGTAGCCCTTGTCACAGAGTTGGATCGATGCTTAACAAAGTTGAAGTTGAGGCCTTCAACATAAGCAACATTTGTGATTTCCAATTCATTCTTCTTGATAGATCTTGTGCCTTTGATTTCCTCTGGAGCTTCATTTCCTCCAAATATGACTTTTGCACCTCTAATCTCCTTGAATCTTGACAGGTTTTTCTTGTTTCCTGTCATATGTCCTGGAAACGACCACTATCCATGTACCAGGTTCCTTAGCACTCGTTGTTCCTTGAACCTACAATCAAGGAAATTAGTTTTTAGGTACCCATACTTGCCTGGGTCCTGAGGAGTTAGTGCTATAAGATGGTCCAACCAACCTTTAGCCAAAGGACTTGACTCTAAGAGGTTGTTATCTATCACTGCCATAATCAGAGTGCACATTAGCAAATTGCTTGGGGGTTTTAGGTTCATATAGCTGTCTCTTTTTTCTGTATGCCTGTGTGTGTGTTTTTGCAATTGCTTTCTTAGGATAGTTGTGATGTTTCTGAGTGTAGTGCATGGGTGCATATGTGTGCTGATAATAGCTATTTACCCTTTGGAATGACCTTTACTGAGGTTTAGGTCTTTGCCATTTAGGCTTGTATTCCATTGGTCTTTGCTGATATTTCACATTGTTCCAATCAGCTTGGTTTGGATAGTTTCTACCATTCCCATCATATGTATTTCTCGATGAAATTTCTAGGGTTTCCGGTAGCTCTGTTTGCTTTTCACAGAGTATTTTTTTGAGTTTCCGAGAAACTCTCTGCACGATTTCTTCTCATTGTCCTCTCAAAGATACTCAATCGGGTCATTTTCCTTTCTCTTTATATTAAAGGCCAGTTTGTTTGTAATTGTGCTTAGGAGTGAATGTGGGTGCAACATTTGGTGTTTTAGATTTTTGAGATGCTTCATTGCTTGAAGATCATTTTTCCAAAATCACTCTTGAGTTTGATTTGTGCACAAAGGAATTGAATCATATGTCTGTCTTATCTCCACATTCTTTTTGACTCATGATAAGATCATCCAATGATTTGGATGCCTTTGTAAATGAGGCAATCACATTTTTGAGGTCTTTTTTCCTCTTTTCTATAGCAGCTATCTCTCGCTTATCATTTTGGCATTCTCGGCCTTCAGCTTTGTCTTCTCATCAACTATGTGACTTAGAGTGCTCAACTCCTTAGTCAGCTGTGTGTTTTGGCTTTTGAGCTGGCTATTTTCCTCATTTAGAAGTGTGTGTGGGGATTTAATATGCTCAAAATCTTTCATCATTTTGCCTAATGAATCATAAAGACCAGTGGGTGATGAAGTGTGTGTATCACAATCACTATCACTTGAATCTGAATGTGATGAGTTAGAGTGTACCTCATCTTCTTGGTCTGGTTGATCTTGTTCTTTAGCCATAAGACAGATCATGGCCTCTTCTTCAGAGTCACTTGAGTAGTCAGCTTCACTACTCTCTGAGTCTGCTGCTTCTTTAGACTTAGTTGTCTCAGCAGTCTCAGCAGCCAACATGGCTTTCTTCTTTTTCTGTCCTCTTTCTCTAAAGACTTTTCTTTCTTCTTCATTCCTATATTTGTTGACTGGTGGATAGGAACAATCAACCACAAAATGTCCTGTTGTCTGCAACAGGTTCTCAGCTCTTTGATCAGCTCTTTGACCAGCTCTTTTTGTTCTTGGGTTATCAGTTCTCTGATATTCTACCCTTTGATTCTCAGCTCTCTTGGGTGGCCTATCTTCCCTTGACTTAGAGGAAGTTGAATGTCTCATGGATGTTTCACCCTTGTTTCTTTTATAGTTCTTATTGAAGAACTTGTTGAATCTTTTAACCATTAGGGCAATTTCCTCCTGGTATATGGCTTCCTTTGGTTCAACTCTCTTTCCATCCTTGACTACCAGTGCAGCTGTCTTGGGTACAGTTGTCTCCTCTTGATCTTTTCTTCTCAGCTCAAACTTATAGGCTTTGAGGTCTGAGAATAGCTCATGGAATGTCTCAGAGCCATAGTTTTCATTTCCCATTCAGCTGGGAGGCTTCTTAGGATCTTCATACACATTTTCTTTTGTGTATATTCCTTCCCAAGAGCTGAAAGCTCATTTGTGATCTTAGTGAATCTGGCATCTAGCTAATCCATGGTTTAACCTGCAAACATTTTTTCAAATTTTTGAACAACAATAGACAATTTATTTTCTTTAATTTGTTCTGATCCTTCACAAATTAAAGTCAGTTTATTCCAGATTTCTTTTGCAGATTTGCAAGATTTGACTTTGTTGAACAATGCTTTGTCCAAAGTATTGTAAAGTATGTCCTTGGCCACATTGTCCAAGTTGTTTCTCTTCCTATCTTCATTTGTCCACTCAGTCCTTTGTTTTTCAACCATGGTTGGTCTTGCTTCAGCAACAACTTCTTCTCCTTCACATGCAACTGCTCTTATTGCAACCTTGTTCACTTTCAATATTTGCAGTGGCCCATCCTCTATCACAAGCCACATTTCATCGTAGAGCATATAGATGAGCTCGCATACAAATTTTCCAATCATCAAATTCTTCAATGTGAACATAGGAATGCATGTCAAGTTTGCTTCCATGATAATAACGTGCTAAAAGTGAAATATTTTGAAAATGCAAGTGTTTAAAACCTTTTTGAAAAGATAAAGATATAGTTCAAGAAGTGATGCGTATGCTCAATGAACCAACGGCTCTGATACCACTTGTAGGTCCCAAGGGGTGTGAGTAAGGTTTAGAAGGGGGGGTTGAATAAACCTTAACAATTTTTCGATTTTAGTCCTTTTAAAAATTATAACAGAGTTAACTCAAACAACTGTGTCATTGAGGGACAACTAAGTTGGTTATTCAGCTAAGTTAGCCACTCAACACACTCGATAGAGCTGTTGATTGAATAACTCGGTTGTTTAACCTGAACTTTAACTTGGCTGTGTTGGTTTTATCAGCGGAAGACTTAACATCCTTCGAATTGTTTTAAGCTTGTTTTAACACTTGATTTTAGCACTTGGTTATTAATCAGTTGAATAGCAAATATGAGTTTATCAGCAGATATGATGTAAGTATGCATAAATATAAATGTGCTAAAAATAAATGACACAGATTAATTTTTATAGAGGTTCGAAGATGGGGTAATTCTTCTAATCCTCTCTTCTCCAACTCCCGGAGGAATCCACTATGTAACAGATCGTTTACAACGTGGTGAACATCTAGAGACAACCTTGGTCATAATTGGCTTCTCTTGCGACTCAACTTCTTCACAGGGCATTGTCTTGCTACTTGACTCACTTTCTCAAGCTCTTGGATTTGATCATGAAGCCCTCCAATCACTTGATCTTGGTTCGACCTTGAACCTTCCTACAATCCTACTTGGAATGTAGACCCCTTTTGATTCTTCAAAAGATTCTCTTCAATGATTTGAAGTTGTCTTTCCTTCACAACTTGTGTTGGATCGATTTCCTTCGAGTTTCGCCCGAGGATTTGCTTGAATATACTTTAGAATATTTGAGTTAATTGCTTGAATATTGGTTGATTTCTCAGGTGTGCAAGGTAACATTTTCTCAATGAATTTCCTCAGCCTTTTATAGTGAACTTTTGAAATTTTGCCCGTTGAAGAGAGGGTAATTTCAAAAGGCACTTGTGTTCGTTCGCTTGTCTTGTCGCAGTCCTTGATGTTGACATTTCCTCGTATTTAATGTCTTGCAGCATTGCAGCATTTCTGACACTTAGTGCAATGCTTCCCATTGGTTTGTTCCTATTGCACACAACTGGAACTAACACTTTATATCTGACAACTTTAACATGTTACCATTCTGAGTAACATTCTTGACTTTCATCAACGGATCTCGTTCAGTTGTCTTGACTTGACTGCAATCTTTTATTCCCCAGGTGACTTGAGTTAGCTTCCAATCTTTGGATGACTCATTTGTCACTTCAACTTGAGACTTGGCTTCTTGAGTTGACTTGATCGATTACACACAGGTGCTTCACACCGTGATACACCTTCAATCTAGTTCTTGACTTTTCTTTTTTGCCACCAGCTGTCTTGCAGCGGAGTCTTCACTTCAGTCTTCAGTTGACTTCTTGTATTTCTAGGCATAGCTGACTTGACTCAGCTTTTCCAGCCCTATCTATTACAATGCAAATTACAAGGAAAATGGGTTGCCAACTTTTCTAGTTTAAGTTTTACATGGTATCATCAAAATCTACAAAATAAATTTCCTAACACGTACTACTTGTCACACTTGCGATGTCTCAAGATGGAAGGTTGGCAAGAACTCCAAGACATACGAAGGAATTCCCGCGAAGGTTTTGTGGTACTTTCCACCTATCCCAAGATTTTAAAGGATGTTTCGAAATAAGGAGGTATCTAAGGAGTTAACCTGGCATGATGACAAGAGAGTTCGTGATGGTTATTTGTGCCACCCTACTGATGCACCCTCTTGGAAAGTAATGGACCACAAATGGCCAAATTTTGCTTCCGAACCAAGAAATCTTAGACCGGCTTTACCGGCAGATGGGATCAATCCCCATAGTATGTTGAATTTGAACTATAGTTGTTGGCCAGTTATATTCATCACGTATAATCTTCCACCTTGGTTGTGTATGAAGCAAAAATTTATGATGCTCACTATGTTAATTTCCGGTCCTAAGCAGCCGGGTAATGATATCGATGTTTACTTAGAGCCTTTGATTGAGGACTTAAAATATTTATTTGAAGTAGGTATTAATGCATTGATGCTTACATAGTTGAAAGTTTCCTACTCAAAGCGGTGCTATTGTGGACAATTAATGATTTTCCGACTTAGGGGAACCTGTCAGGTTGCATTGTGAAGGGATATCATGCGTGTCATATTTGTGGTGAGAAAACATATGAAAAAATACTGAAACGTAGCCGAAAAATGTCATTTACTGGTCATAGAAGGTTTCTTCGCGAAATCCACCCATATTGAAAGCAAAAGAAGGCTTTTGATGGGAATCAAGAGTTTGACCCTGCACCAAAACCATTAAACGGCCGCGATGTTTTGAAGAAAGTAGCCGAAGTTCAGTGCCCTTGGGGAAAAATAAGTCGTACCAATCAGTCAAGCCTAGAAGATGGTAAACCATGTTGGACGAAGAAATGTATATTCTTTGATCTCAATTACTGGGAGCATTTACATGTACGACATGTACTAGATTTGATGCACATCTAGAATAATGTATGTGAAAGTATCATCGGAACATTACTCGAAATTCTAGGAAAGACAAAGGATGGAGTAAATGCATGAGACTAGACCTTGTGGCAATGAGAGTGAGAATCGAACTTTCACCTGGGAGAGGGAGGAAGACTTTCATACCACCCGACTTTGTTACACATTAAGCAAAGAAGGGAAAATAAAAGTCCAGTAGCTCTTTGATGGGAATGAAGGTACTTACAGATTACTTTTCAAATGTTAAAAACATGATGTCTATTAAATATTTGAAACTTGTGGGGCTCAAGTCACACGATTGCCACACTTTAATGAAACAATTGCTTCTGGTTGCCATCTGTGGTGTTTTGCCTATTAATGTTAGATATACCATCACTCGATTGTGTTTTTTCTTTAATATGTTGTGCAACAAAGTGATAGATGTCCCAAAGTTGGATGATTTGCAAATGGAGATTGTGACAACATTGTGTTTACTTAAAAAATATTCCCCCTTCATTTTTTGATATCATGGTTTATCTCACTGTTCATCTTGTGCGGGAGCTCAATTTGTGTGAACTAGTTTTGTATAGATGGATGTACCCATTTTAGAGATATATGAGGGTGCTGAAGATTTATGTGAGAAATCGTAATCGGCCAAAGGGGTGCATAGTTGAATGTTATATTGTCGAGGAGCCTGTTGAATTTTACTTAGACTGCTTAGATAATGTAAACAAAATTGGAATCTCATCCCGACATCGGCAACCAGATCTTAGGAGGCCTTTATCAAGTCTTTGAACCGCAACTTGTTAATCGTGAGAATTGGGAGCAAGCACACCGTTATGTATTAGTAAATGAGGCAGAGATGGATCATTATATTAAGTAACATCTACAACTCATAAATCTTTAATATATTGTTTAATTTTAATCCATAATTTTTACCTAATAACTAAATTATTCAAAGTGAACACATGGCATATTTGAAGGCAAAATATGGACGGAAAACCAAGTTAGATAAACAACTACAAGATGAGCATAACAAATTGTTTATAACTTGGTTAAATGATCGAGTAAGTAACATTCTTGTCATGTAGTATCACGTAGATAGAAGTCTTGATATTTTAAATCCATAAAACCATAACATTCAATATACTTATTGCTATAGGTTGCAGATGAGGGTAATCTTTCGAATATGCAAATATCCTAAAAGTTGAAGTGGCTTGCACATGGACCTAAAAATCAGGTATTGAAGTATTCTAGTTACTTAATTGATGGGGTTACTTATCATACAATAGAGCGTGATAGTGTACGAGATGTTCAAAACTCCCAAGTTATTGATGAAATATGGGAACTCGACACGCAACTTTTGGATTCCAACGTTCAAATGCATTTGGGTAGAGAACAACAGTGGAATTAAAGTAGGCGACTTGGGATTTACATTAGTAAACCTCAAAAGTCAAGAACAATTCATACAAGGAAGTGGCAATTCCAAGGACTGCAACAAGACAAGCCAGCGACCACAAGTGACTTTCAAAAATAAGCCTATCTCTTCAACGGGCAGATTTTTGAAAGATCACTATAAAAGGCCGAGGAATGACTACGAGAGAAGGTTACCTAAACCACGAACATTCAAGCAAACATTTGAATCGTAACCTAGGATATTCTCAATTCATTCAAGATTAATCCTCAAGCCTAAACTACGAAGAAAATCAATCCAACACTCACCGTGAAGGAAAGATAACTTCAATCGTTGAAGAGGAAATTGTTGAAGAATCAAGGGGTCTACATTCCACGGAGGATTGTAGGAAGGTTCAAGGTCGAAGTCTAAAGTTTTTGGAGTGCTTCGTGATCAAATCCAAAGAGCTTGAGCAAGTGGGCTATAGTAGCAAGGCATTTTGCCCTGTGAAGAAGGCGAGTCGCACGAGAAGCGGTGCGTGACCAAGGCATCTCGGATCGAGTCCCAAAGGATCAAGTCATTTGTGTGATCAAGACTTGTACGGGACTTACCACTCGTATCTTACCGATCAATACCTAGTGGATTCCTCCAGGAGTTGGAGAAGAGAGGAGTAGAAGAATTACCCCATCTTCGAACCTCTATAAAAACTTATCGTGTCATTTACATTTCAAAGACTTTAATTCCTCGCATCTTATTTATTTAACTCTTTGATAAATTTGCTATCCACTTGATAATCTCTAAAGTACTAAACCAAATTTAAGGGTGTAAAGTCTTTTTGAAAACAAATCATAGTCGAGTTAATTCTTTAGTCAAAAACATTTGAGTTATTCTATCAACGGCTCGATCCAGTCCGTTGAGTAACTAACTCTTTGATTAACTAACTTATTTGTCCATCAAGTACTCGGATGTGAAGTATTAACTCGAATATTTATAAGGACTAAATCGAAAAGTTGGTAAGGTTTATTCAACCCCTTCTAAACCTTACACTCACACCCCTTGGGACCTACAAGTGGTATCGAGCGGTTGGTTCATTGAGCCTTCCGCACCAGTTATGAAACTAGATCTCCAAATTTTTCAAAGTCTGTTTTAGTACTTAAGTTTTTCAAAACTCTTTTTATCATTAAACGTTATTATCATGGAAGCAAATTTTGGCATCCCTATGTTCACAATTGAAGAATTTGATGATTGGAAAATTCTTATGCAGGCTCATCTATCAAAGATTACATGATGAGATGTGGATAGTGATAGAGGATGGGCCGCCAAATTTTAAAAGTGAACACACTGTAAGGAAAGCCGCGGTGAAGGTGAAGAGGATGTTGCTCCCGCAGGATCATGGTTGAAAACCAAGAGTGAATGGACAAATGATGACGAAAAAGATATAACTGGACAATGTGGCCAAGGACATTCTTTACAAAACCTTGGACAAAGCCATGTTCAATAAAGTCAAATCATGCAAAATGGCTAAAGAAATGGGACAAGCTAACATTGATATGTGAAGGCTCGTGAGCAAGTGAAGGAAAATAAATTATCGGTGGTTGTGCGAAATTTGAAAATTTCAAAATGATCGCAGGAGAGACCCTGGATCAATCGTATGCTCGGTTCACGTAAATTACCAACGAGCTATCTCGCACTTGGAAAAGAATATACACGAGAAGAAATGTGTATGAAGATTCTAAGAAGTCTCCCAACTTAGTGGGATATGAAAGTCATGGCATGAGACACTCCATGGACTTATCCAAGACATCCAACCATGAGCTATTCTCGGATCTCAAAGCCTACGAATGTGAGCCGAGAAGAAAAGACCAGGAAGAGACAGTTGTACCCAAAACAATTGCTTCTAATTGTTAAGGATGACAAGAGAGCCGAGGTCAAAGAAGTCATTGACCAAGAGGAAATAGCCCTGATGGTTAAAAGGTTTAACAAGTTCTTCAATAATAACTACAAGAGAGGCAAGGGCGAATCCTCCGGAAGACACTCGGCTCCCTCCAAGTCAAGGTAAGATAGGCCAACCAAGAGAACAGAGCAACAAAAAGTCAATATCAAAGGGTCGACAATCCAAGAATGGAAAGAGCTGATCAAAAGGTTGAAATCTATGCTGAATCGTAGGCAACCAGGTCACTATGCCATTGATTGCCCATATCCCGTAGTCAACAAATACAGGAATGAAGAAGAAAGAAAGGTCTTTGAGAAAGAAGACAAGAAAAGAAAAAAGGCAATGTTGGTCGCAGAGATCACGAGACAGCCAAGTCAAGAGAAACAAATTGATTCAGAGTAGTGAAGCCGACTACTCAAGTGACTCGAGAAGAAGAAGCCTTGATCCGTTTGATGGCCAAGGAACAAGACCAACCTCGACCAAGAAGATGAGGTACACTCTAACTCATCACACTCGATTCTAGTGATAGTGATCGTGACATCATCACCCACTCGATCTTTATGATTCATTAGGCAAAATGATGAAAGATTTTGAACACATTAAATCCTCACACACGCTACTAAATGAGGAAAATAGCCTTCCCAAAGCCAAAACTCACGGTGACTAAGGAGCCGAGTACTCCAAGTCAAATAGCCGATGAGAATGAATGTTTAAAGACTGAAAATGCTAAGCTAATAGCGAGAAATAGCTGCTATAGAAAAGAGGGTAAATGACCTCAAAAATGTGATTGCCTCATTCACTAAGGCATCTAAATCATTGGATGATCTTATTATGAGTAAAAGAGAATGTGGAGACAAGACAGCTTAGGATTTAATTCCTCGTGCTATGTCAAGCTCCAAAAGTGATTTTGGAAAAAGGATCTTCTAGCAATGAAGTATCTCAACAATCCAAAACTCCAAAGGGTGCACACACATTTATCCTAAAGCACAATAACAAACAAACTGGCCTTGGTTATAAAGGAAAAGGAAAACAACTTGAGTTGAGTGTCTTTGAAAGGACAGTGAGAAGAAATCCATTTGAGTTCTCAAAGAAACTCCAAACAGAAATACTCTGTAAAGAAGAAAAAGAGCTACCAAAAACCCCAGAAGTTCTATAAAAGAAATACATATGAAGGGAATGGTAGAAAATACCCAAGCCAAGTGATTGGAATAATGTGAACTATCAACAAAGACCTATGGAATATAAGCCAAAATGGCAAAGGCCTAGAACTCAAAGAAAGGCCATTCCAAAGGTATGAGAGCTTTCATCAACACACATATGCACCTAGGTACTACACTCGGAGATATAACAACTACCCAAAGAAGGCAATTGCTAAAAACACATATACGGCATTCGGACAAAAGAGACAATTGTATGAACCAGAATCCCCAAGCAATTTGCCAAAATTAATTATGATTATGGCATCGATAGATGGCAACCCCTTAGAGTCAAACCATTTGGCTATAGGTTGGTTGGATCATCTTACAATACTAACCCCTCGGGACCCGGACAAGTATGGGTACCTAAAACTTAATTTCCTTGTTTGTAGGTTCAAGGAGCAGTGAGTGCCAAGGAACCTGGTACATGGATAGTGGTTGTTCCGGACATATGATAGGAAACAAGAAAAATCTGTCTAAATTCAAGGAAGTCAGAGGTGCAAAAGTCATATTTGGAGGAAATGAAGCTCAGGAGAAATAAGAGGCATTGGATCCATCAAGAAAAATGGATTAGAAATCACGGATGTTGCATATGTTGAAGGACTCAACTTCAACTTGCTAAGCATCGCCCAACTCGTGACAAAGGCTATAATGTTGGATTCAACATGGCAAGGACATGAATCCAATGAGGTTGTGTTGCAAGGATGCGAGACAAAAGAATATGTATGTAGTAGATTGGTCAACCGCAACACCAAGCACTTGTCTACTACCAAAGAGCACAATAAATGAATCAAGTTGGGCACAAGAAGCCGAGTCACACGAATTTCAAAACAATTAACAAACTAGCCGAAGCAATCTTGTGGAAGGACTTCCAGACTCAATATACAAGAAGAAGAGTATATGTGATGCATGTCGGAAGGGTAAACAAATCAAATCATCATTCAAAGAAAAGACATGTCCATCTTCAACAAGAATATTTCATCGCTACATATGGATCTATTTGGTCAGTTGAACCAGCTAGCATAAGTGGGAAGAATTACACTTTGGTGGTAGTAGATGACTACTCAAGATATACATGGACAATATTCATGTGTAAGAAGAAAGAAACTCTGAGAAACTACCCACGGTGATGAAGAGGATTCAAAATGAGAAGAGCCAAACCATTATCAAAATAAGATCTCGATGAGGAACCGAGTTTGTCAATGGTATAATAACTCAATATTGTATAGAAAATGGTATTGGTCATGAATTGTTCAAGCAAAGGACTCCACAAAGAGAATGGAGTTGCGAGAAAGAAGGAATAGAACTCTCAAAGAAGCAAAGCAAGGACCATGTTAGGTTGAAGCGGGGCTACCTAAAAGATTTTGGGTCAAGCAATAAACACAAAGATGCTACACTCAAAATAGATGCATGATAAACAGACGGTGACAAAGACTCCTATGAGATTTGGACGGGGAGAAAACCAAATGTTGCATATTTTAGAATATTTGGATGTAAATGCTTCATCCATAACAATGGCAAAGATAATTTGAAGGCTTTTGATGCTAAAGTCGATGAAGGTATCTTCTTGGGATACTCGGTGAAAGCAAAGCCTACAGAGTACACAACAAGAGGACTATGGTTACAGAGGAATCCATTCATGTGGTGTTTGATGAGCCAAATGTAAATGGAGAAGACATTGAAGAGTCGGTGATATTTGAATCAACCAACCATGCGAGAAGAGTCCCTATCAAGTCAAGCTAGAATTATAAACCGGATGAAGATGAGATAGCCGAGTCTCAAAACAGTGGAAAATCTCACTAAGTGATGACGAGAGAGTGATCAAAGCAACATAAGCGCAAGACGATCAATCCGGCTAACTTACTCCAACTCGATGTAAGATGGCCGAGAGACCATCCACGTAACTAGTCATTGGAGATATAAGAGAAGGTGTCAAAACAAGAAACAGAACTTAACAAGAAGCTATGTTCACATGCTTTATCTCACAAATAGAGCCTAAAGATGTGTCACAAGCATTGGATGACACACATTGGATTCAAGCTATGCAAGAAGAGTGAATCGGTTTGAAAGAAATAAAGTATGGGAATTAGTTCAAAGACCCACCCATCAAAATGTTATTGGCACTAAATGGGTGTTCAGAAACAAGATGAACGAGGAAGGTTATGTAGTAAGAAACAAAGCAAGATTAGTAGCCAAAGGATATTGCCAAGAAGAAGGGATAGATTTTGATGAAACATTTGCCCCAATAGCAAGATTGGAAGCTATAAGGATGTTTCTTGCCTATGCAACTCACAAGAATTTTATTGTATATCGAGATGGATGTAAAGAGTGCATTCCTTAATGGTTTATTGGAAGAAGAAATGTATGTTGAACAACCTCCAGGATTTGAGCAGAAGACTCTTGGAGATAAGGTATACAAACTCAAGAAAGCTCTATATGGATTGAAACAGGCACCCGAGCATGGTATGATACTTTGTCACAATTCCGATCGAGAACGGATTCACAAAAGGCAAAGTGGATAGAACACTCTTTTAATTGAAGATGCGAAGAGTATATTGCTTGTTCAAATATATGTGGATGACATTATTTTTGGATCCACAAACAAAGAGTGTGTGATAAATTTTCAAACCTCATGCAAAGCAAATTCTAAATGAGCATGATGGGAGAGCGACATTCTTCCTTGGACTCCAAGTAAACAAATTTGAAGGATGGAACCTTCATAAGTCGGACAAAATACACCAGAGATTTAATGAAGAAATTTGGTATGGAAGAGAAGTCTTCGTGAAAATACCAATGAATACATGTAGGTCCCAAGGGGTGTAAGTGTAAGGTTTAGAAGGGGGGTTGAATAAACCTTATCAAATTTTCGATTTAGTCCTTTTAAATCTCTGAGTTGATTCTACAAGTTTGTGTCCTTGATGGACGATCGAATTAGTCACTCAAGAGTTAATCTCTCAATGCACTCAAATTGAGCCGTTGATGGAGTAATTCAACTGTTGGCTATAATTTAACTCAATTTGTGGTTTTATTTTATTGGAAGACTTAACACCCTTAAGTTTGATTAAGCAAGATTTTAGAGCTTGATTTAGTACTTATAAATTATCAAATGGATAGCAAATTTATCGTGAGATATAAGCGATTAAAAGTGCGGGAATTTAAGTCTTTGAAATGTAAATGACACAGTGAAGTTTTTATAGAGGTTCGAAGATGGGGTAATTCTTCTACTCCTCTCTTCTCCAACTCTGGAGGAATCCACTAGGTAATGATCGGTTTACAAAGTGGTAACAGTCCAGATACAAGTCTTGATCACAACAATCGACTTGATCCTTTGGGACTCGATCGAGACGCCTTGATCACTCGGCTGGCTTAAATGCGACTCGGCTTCTTCACGGGTGATGCCTTGCTACTACTGACTCACTTGCTCAAGCTCTTTGGATTTGATCACGAAGCCCTCCAAAAGCTTAAGACTTGGTTCAACCTTGAACCTTTCTACAATCCTTCCCGGAATGTAGACCCTTGTTTCGATATTTTCCTCTTCAACTGATTGAAGTTCTCTTTCCTTCACGGGTGAGTGTTGGATTGATGTACTTCGTAATGTAGGCTTGAGGATTGAGAATGTTTGATTTTTCTAATATGCTTGTTTATCTCACATGTGTGTCATCCTACTTCTCAAACAAACTCCTCGGCCTTTTATAGTGAACTTTCAAAAATTTGCCCGTTGAAGAGATAGGCTTATTTTTGAAAGTCACTTTGCGATCGTTGGCTTGCGTTCTTGGAATTGCCATTTCCTCGTATGAATTGTTCTTTCACCTTTTCGAGTTCGACACGGTGTGGTGCTTCCCATTGGTTCATTCCTTTTGCACGCTTCGGGACCGAGCACTCCGAGAAAGGTGGTATGGAGATATTACTTGTTTAAGTAAATCTCTTGATTTTCGTGCAACGGTTCTTTTTACGATTATCTCGACTTGATTTGTATTTCCTTGCTTTCCCCAGGTGACTTAGAGTCGCCTTCCAATCATTGGATGACTCTTTGTCACTTCAACTTGAGACTGGCTTTACTTGAGTTGACTTGACCGATGCTCCACTCACCGCATCTCACCGCTTCTCCGAGAGAGTTCTGTCTACTCTTCTTTGCCATACTGTTGTCTCGCGGCGGAGTCTTCCTTCAGTCTTGATTGTCTTCTTGCATGTTAGGCGTGCCGACTTAACTCGGCTTGGCCACTCTATTTATTACAATACATTTACTGACAAGAATTGGGGTGCCAACTTTCTATTCTAAGTTTTACATGGCATTCATCAAAATCTAAACAATAAGATTCCTAACAATTTCCCCCTTTTTGATGATGCCAAAACTTAAATTAAGAAAAATTCAAACAGTTAAGATACATACAGATAGTGTATTGACATAGAATGTATGCGTAGAATCAATTCTTTTATTGATCATATCATTCTTGTTCCTTAACACAACTATTTACAAGGTGTATCGTGAGCACATAATTGTCTTAAAAAATAAAGAATTTATAGCTTTATTACGAAGACTTACATTGTATGTATTTACAAAAAAATACACGAAGGGGTAGACAACAACACTTCATCTTCTTGCTTCTCCTTCTCTCATCTTGATCAAGATCTTCTTCTCTTCTTTCTTCTTCTCTCGTCAATCACCGCCTTCTTTTTTCTTCTCATATGCCTTCCTGGCGCCTTCATCTCTTCTTATTCTTTCTGTCTCTCCTCCCATAGCCGAGTTTGTCTCTTGTTTTCTTCTTCTAGTCTTTTTGCATACTCGGCGTTAGTTTTAGCCACTTTCAAATTTGCCACTTGGTCAAGCCCAGCCAAGAGTAGATCCCTCCTTTCTTTCCTGGATCCACATATTCGATGTTTTGGGCGAGAGGCCTAGGAGTCAAGCTTCTTCCTCCATCGCCGCTTCTTCCTCTACCTCGGGCGTATCTTTACGGTCTTCTTCGGTGAGTGGCCAGGGAGTGACCAGGTGAGTGACTACCGGTAGTCTTCTGCTGTCGCTTCTTCACACAACGTGAGACCCTTTTCCAAGACAAGTCCCAAGCTTGAGCCATAGACATATTTGCAAAGTATCCCTCGATTCGAGCGTCTTAAATTCATCAATCGATCGTGGCTCTGTCCCGACATCCGAGATGGCATACGTGTTCATAGGAATTTTATTGTTTAGATTTTGATGAATGCCATATAAAACTTAGAATAGAAAGTTGGCACCCCAATTCTTTCTTGTAAAATGTATTGTAACAATTAGAGTGGCAAGCCGAGTTAAGTCGACCACGCCTAACATGCAAGAAGACAATCAAGACTTGAAGGAAAACTCTTGAGAGACATTTGAGTACGACAAAGAAGAGCGACAGAACTCGATGAAGAAGCAGTGAGATGCGGTGAGTGGAACATCGTCAAGTCAACTCAAGAGAAGCCAAGTCTCAAGTCAAGTGACGGGAAGAGTCATCCATGATTGGAAGTCGACTCTAAGTCACCTGGGGAAAGCAAGGAAATGCGGTCAAGTCGAGATAATCAAAAAGAACCGTTGTACGAGTAAATCAAGAGATTTACTTAAACAAGTAATATCTCCATACCACCTTTCTTGGAGTGCTCGATCCCCAAGCGTGCAAAAGAAATGAACCAATGGGAAGCACTACACCGTGTCGAACTCAAAAGGTGATAAAACAATTCATACGAGGAAATGGCAATTCCAAGAAGCGCAAGCCAACGATCGCAAAGTGACTTTCAAAAATGAGCCTATCTTCTTCAACGGGCAAATTTTTGAAAGTTCACTATAAAAGGCCGAGGAGGTTGTTTGAGAAGAAAGATGAATGACACACACGTGAGATATACAAGCTTATCAAAAATCGAAACATTCTCAATCCTCAAGCCTACATTTTGAAGTACATCAATCCAACACTTACCTCGTGAAGGAAAGAGAACTTCAATTAGTTGAAGAGGAAAATACTGAAAACAAGGGTCTACATTCCGGAAGGATTGTAGAAAGGTTCAAGGAGTGAACCAAGTCTTAAGCTTTTGGAGGGCTTCGTGATCAAATCCAAAGTGCTTGAGCAAGTGAGTCAGAGTAGCAAGCGCACTGCCTGTGAAGAAGCCGAGTCGCACGAGAAGCCGGTGAGTGATCAAGGCGTCTCAGATCGAGTCCCAAAGGATCAAGTCGGTTGTGATCAAGACTTGTATCCGGATCATTACCACTTTGTAAACCGATCATTACCTAGTGGATTCCTCCGGGAGTTGGAGAAGAGAGGAGTAGAAGAATTACCCCATCTTCGAACCTCTAGAAAAACTTTATTGTGTCATTTACATTTCGCATTTAAATTCTCGCACTTTTAATCGCTTATATCTCTTGATAAATTTGCTATCCATTTGATAATTTATAAGTACTAAATCAAGTGTAAAAACTTGCTTAATCAAACTTAAGGGTGTTAAGTCTTCCGCTGAAAACAAAACCACGGTTGAGTCAAATTATAGCCAACGGTGAGTTACTCTATTAATGACTCGGTGAGTGCATTTGAGCGATTAACTCTCTTGAGTGACTAAAAAGGACACATTTGTGTAGAACTCGTAGATTTAAAAAGACTAAATCGAAAATTTGGTAAGGTTTATTCAACCCCCCTTCTAAACCTTACACTTACACCCCTTGGGACCTACAAGTGATATCGGAGCGGTTGGTTCATTGGACCCTCCGCACCGGTTAGTTCTTGAACTAGATCTCCAAACTTTTCAAAGTCTCGCTTTAGTACTTAAGATTTCAAAATTCTTTTCTATCATTAAAAGTTATTATCATGGAAGCAAATATAACACGCATTCCTATGTTCACTATTGAAGAATTTGATGATTGGAAAATTCGTATGCGAGGCTCATCTATCAAAGATTACAAACGGTGAAGGAGAAGAAGATCTTGCTCCCGGACGATCATGGTTAAAAAACCAAGAACTCGAGTGGACAAATGATGACAGAAAAAGATACAACCTGGACAATGTAGCCAAGGACATTCTCTACAAAACCTTGGACAAAGCCATGTTCAATAAAGTCTAATCTTGCAAAACGGCTAAGGAAATTGGGACAAGTTGACTTTGATTTGTGAAGGCTCGGAGCAAATCAAAGAAAACAAACTATCGGTGGTGTACGAGAAGTTTGAAAATTTCAAAATGATCTCGAGGAGAGAACCTGGATAAACTGGATGCTCGGTTTCTGAAATCACAAATGAGTGTCTACACTTGGAAAGGAATATACACGAGAAGGAAATGTGTATGAAGATCCTAAAAAGTCTTCAGTTGAATGGGAAATGAAGGTCATGGCACCGAGACACTCCATGGACCTATCAAAGACATCCAATCATGAGTTATTCTCGGACCTCAAAGCCTACGAGTTTGAGTGAGAAGGAAAGACGAGGAAGAGGCAATTTGTACCCAAAACAATTTGCTCTAATTGTCAAAGATGTGAAGAGAGCCGAGGTCAAAGAAGCAATTGACCCGAAGAAATAGCCACGATGGTTAAAAGATTTAACAAGTTCTTTAACAAGAACTACAAGAGAGTAAAGGGTGAATCTTCCGGAAGACACTCGGCTCCTCTAAATCAAGGGAAGACAGGCCAACCAAGAGAACAGATCATCAAAAAGTTGAATATCAAAGGGTCGACAACTCAAGAATGGAAAGAGTGATCAAAAAATTGAATATCTATGTTGGAACTGTAGACAACCAGGTCACTATGCAATTGATTGCTCATATCCTGTAGTCAACAAGTACAGGATGAAGAAGAAAGGAAGGTCTTGAGAGAAAGAAGACGGGGAAAAGAAAAGGGCAATGATGGGCAGAGACTGGCGAGACAAGCCAAGTCGGGAGGGACGGTGACTCGAGAGAATGATGGCGACTACTCAAGTGACGAAGAAGAAGCCTTGATCCGCTTGATGGCCAAAGAACAAGATCAAGAAGATGAGGTACAATCTAACTCAACAAGCTCGGACACTAGTGATAGTGAGGCGTGTGACACACACACTTCATCACCTACAGATCTTTATGATTCATTAGGCAAAATGATGAAAGATTTTGAGCACATTAAATCCTCACACACACTATTGAATGAGGAAAACAGCCTACTCAAAAGTCAAAACTCACAGCTGACCAAGGAGCTGAGTACTCTAAGTCAAATAGATGTTGAAAATAAAAGCTTAAAGGCTGAAAATGCTAAATTAGTAGCAGAAATTGCTGCTATAGAAAAGAGGGAGAATGACCTCAAGAATGTTATTGCCTCATTCACTAAGGCATCTAAATCATTGGATGATCTTATTATGAGTCAAAAAGAATGTGGAGACAAGACAGGCTTAGGATTCAATTCCTCTATGCTATGTCAAACCTCAAGAGTAATTTTGGAAAAAGGATCTTCAAGTCATGAAGAATCTGAAAGATCCAAAACTCTAAATGTTGCACACACATTCACTCCAAAGCACAATACTAAGCAAACTGGCCTTGGTTACAAAGGAAAAGGAAAACCCGAGTTGAGAGTCTTTGAAAGGGACAGTGAGAAGAGATTCACCGAGTCCTCATGAGACTCCAAAGAAAAATACTGTAAAGAAGAAGCGAGCTACCAAAAATCCCAGAAAACTCATAAAAGAAATACATATGATGGGAATGGTAGAAAATATCCAAGCCAAGCTGATTGGAATAATGTGAACTATCAGCATAGACTTATGGAATATAAGCCCGGATGGCAAAGGCCAGAACTCAAAGCAAAGGCCATTCCAAAAGCATAAGAGCTTTCAAAGCACACATATGCACCTAGGCACTACACTCAAAAACACCACAATTACCCAAGGAAGGCAATTGCTAAAACATATATGCAGGCATACGAGACAAAAGAGGCATTTGTATGAACCTAGAATCCCCAAGCAATTTGCGGGATTAATTATGATTATGGCACTAATAGATGGCAACCTCTTAGAGTCAAATCATTTGGCTATAGGTTGGTTGGATCATCTTATAATTCTAACCCCTCGGGACCCGAGACAAGCATGGGTACCTAAAACTTAATTTCCTTGATTGCGGGTTCAAGGAGCAGTGAGTGCCAAGGAACCTGGTACATGGATAGTGGTACATTCCGGACATATGACAGAAATAAGAGGAATCTGTCAAAATTCAAGGAAGTCAAAGGAGCCAAAGTCATATTTGGAGGAAATGAAGCTCTGATGAAATAAGAGGCATTGGATCCATCAAGAGGAATGGATTAGAAATCACAGATGTTGCATATGTTGAAGGACTCAACTTCAACTTGCATCGAGTATCGATCGGCTCGTGACAAAGGGCTACAATGTTGGATTCAACATGGGTATATGCCAAATCAAGGATATTGAATCAAATGAAGTTGTCTTTGCAAGGATGTAGACGAGAAGAATATGTATGTAGTGGATTGGTCAACTGCAACACCCAAAGACTGTCTACTAGCAAAGAGCACTTTGAATCAAGTTTGTGGCACAAAAAAGAGTCACCTGAATTTCAAAACGATTAACAAGCTTGCGTAGTAATCTTGTGGAAGGACTTCCGGACTCAGTATACAAGAAGGAGAGTATATGTGACGCATGTCGAAGGGAAAACAAATCAAGTCATCATTCAAAGAAAAGACATGCCCATCCTCAACAAGAATATTGCATTTTGCTACATATGGATCTATTTGGCCCGAGTGGAACCGGCTAGCATAAGTGGGAAGAAATATACCTTGGTGGTAGTAGATGATTACTCAAGATATACATGGACAATGTTCATGTGTAAGAAGAAAGAAACTCTACAAAAACTACCCACGGTGATGAAGAGGATTCAAAACGAGAAAAGTCAAACCATTATCAAAATAAGATCGAGAGGAACCGAGTTTATCAATGGAATAATAACTCGTATTGTATTGAAAATGGTATTGGTCATGAACTTTGAGAGCAAGGACTCCAAATGAGAATGGAGTTGCGAGAAAGAAGAAATAGAACCCTCAAAGAAGCGGCAAGGACCATGTTAGGTCAAGGACGAGTTACCAAAAAGATTTTGGGTCAAGCAATCAACACGACTGCTACACTCAAAATAGATGTATGATAAATAGCGGTGACAAAGACTCCTATGAGATCCGGACGGGAAGAAAACCAAATGTTTCATATTTGAGAATATTTGGATGTAAAATGCTTCATTCACAACAATGGCAAAGACAATCTAAAGGCTTTTGATGCTAAAGCGATGAAGGTATCTTCTTGGGATACTCGGTGAAAGCAAAGCCTTCTGAATACTCAACAAAAGGACTATGGTTGCGGAAGAATCCATTCATGTGGTATTTGATGAGCCAAACATAAATGGAGAAGACATTGAAGAGTCGGCCGATAAGTGAAACATCCAACCATACGAGAAGAGTCCCTATCTTTGAAGCCGGAATTATCAATTCGGAAGAAGATGAGATAGTGAATCTCAAAAACGGTGGAAAATTTGCAGCTAAGTGATTACGAGAGAGGCGACCACGGCAACACACGCAAGTCGATGAACCCACTAACTTACTCCAACCCGATGTAAGATGGTGAGAGACCATCCACGAGAACTTGTCATTGGAGATATAAGAGAAGGTGTCGGGACAAGATCTAGAACTCAACAAGAAGCCATGTTCACATGCTTCATCTCACAAATTGAGCCCAAAGATGTGTCACAAGCATTGGATGACACACATTGGATTCAAAGGCTATGCAAGAAGAGTTGAATCGGTTTGAGAGAAATAAACTATGGGAATTAGTGCAAAGACCCATACATCAAAATGTTATTGGAACCAAATGGGTATTCGAAATAAAATGAACGAGGAAGGCTCGTGGTAAGAAACAAAGCAAGATTGGTGGCCAAAGGATACTTGCCAAGAAGAAGGGATAGATTTTGATGAAACATTTGCCCCTGTAGCAAGATTGGAAGCTATAAGGATGTTTCTTGCCTATGCGACTCACAAGAATTTCATTGTATATCAAATGGATGTAAAGAGTGCATTTCTAAATGGCCTATTGGAAGAAGAAGTGTATGTTGAACAACCTCCAGGATTTGATCGGAAGACTCTTGGAGACAAGGTATACAAACTCAAGAAAGCCCCTGCACGGATTGAAACAGCACGCAGAGCATGGTATGATACCTGTCACAATTCCTAAGCGAAAATGGATTCACAAAAGGAAAAGTAGATAGAACACTTTTGTAATTCAAGACAAGAAGAGTATCTTTGCTTGTTCAAATATATGTTGATGACATCATCTTTGGATCCACCAACAAAGTTTGTGTGAAAAATTTTCAAACCTCATGCAAAGTAAATTTGAAATGAGCATGATGGGAGAGGCGACATTCTTCCTTGGACTTCAAGTGAAAACATTTGAAGGATGGAACCTTCATAAGTCAAACAAAATACATCGAGATTTAATGAAGAAATTTGGTATGGAGGAGAAGTCTTACGTAAAAGTACCAATGAACACATCATCAAAATGGACATGGATGCGGATGGCAAGCCTGTAGATCAAACAAGATACTGAGCACTTATTGGATCTTTGCTCTATCTCACAAAGCGGGCGGACATCACCTTTCTTTGTAGGTGTATGTGCAAGATTTCAATCTGCTCCAAAAGAGAGCCATATGACAAAAACTAAGAGAATATTGAGATACTTGAAAGGAAGCCAAGAAGTAGGCCTATGGTATCCAAAGGAAGGTGGATTCAAGCTAATTGGCTATTCGGACTCGACTATCTTTGGATGCGAGTGGACAGGAAGAGCACTTGAGGCACATGTCAAATGCTAGGAAACAGACTAATTTCTGGTTTAGCAAGAAGCAAAACTTAATAGCCACCTCTGGTGAGGCGAATACATATATTTAGGCAATTGTTGTGCCCAAATCCTATGGATGAGACAAGTGAGAGACTATGAATTTGAAGAAAAAGAAATTCCAATCATGTGTGATAACATAAGTGCCATTGCAATCACTCAAAATCTGTGTTGCACTCAAGAACAAAACATATTGATGTCGATATCATTTCATAAGAGATCATGTTGAAAAGAAGGACATTATCTTAGAATATATCTCAATCGACAAACAACTAGTGACATCTTCACAAAACCATTATGTGAGTCAAGATTTGAAGAACTCAAGCATGAGTTGGGGTTAATTGAGTGGTGACATTGAGAGACGAATCAAAGAAGAGAATTAGAACAGAAAAGGAGTGAAAAAGAGCTGAAAACAAAAATCACCGAGAAATCAGTATGTAAAGAAAAACTGACTACACAAGAAATGTGATTTGAGTCACTAAGAGAAGCTGCGAGGAGTAGAGTTAAATCGGCTAAGAGATAAGTTTGAATAACTTATGAGCTAAGTGACAAAAACGCCATCGTTTTGACTAAGCGGGAATGTTTTAAGGAACAACGTCAAAGATAATGATGATGTGTACGGACATAAAGCGCACACTAAGCTTATGATTGGATATAAATGCTGCCGCATTAAATACGAGGCGTGAAATGCTCAATAGCGCGTGCGAAATCCAAGCCATTGATTTCGATCACGATTCAAAAAACCGTCGCACGTCCTTTCATAAACCATATTTAAACCATTTTCATCCGTTTCTCTCTCACACTTCTAAAAGCTGTTCAATCTCTTTCTCTCAAAAGGCAAAGGCAAAATACTCTCGAAACCCTATCAACCTTCAAATCAATTTCTGAATTTTTCTTGATATAATCCCGAGAAATGGCACCAACTTATGACTTTACCAAGCTAGGAAAGCAAATCCACACCGGTTCGACGGTGGATTTCGACGGAATGGTGAAGCGAGGGTCCGACGACACCCTGGTGAAGAAAATCGCTGAGAAGTTTTCGGGAAACGACCGGACTAAAACCGTTTCTAATCTTTGGAATATCCTATGACCTATGTGGAGGAGGTCGCACAATTCTACGTGAATGCTTTGAGATTCACGATGAAGGAATCAAGTCATCTGTTCACGGGAAGCGGTGACTATCACCGCCAAGGATTTAGTGAATATTGCTCACTACCGTGAAGGAGCAATCGAGATTAAGGAAGCGATGTCAACTTGGGCGACGCATGGAAAGAAATAGCCAAGTCCGACGGCGTTTCTTTGACAAAATAATATACACAGCAAACAAGAGCTGAAGGAGGATTATCACAAATTGTTGGACATAGTTGCCAAGTGTATCGACATCAAATTTGGCGGCTTTGACCAATCTGTCAAAGGCAAAGCTGATTGTGATGGCTGCAATCATCGAGAAAAGAGGATAAACTGGCTGCTGAGTTTATCTCAGCAGACTCTGCCGAACGTGGGGAACAAGTCCTTCAAAGAAGATGGGTCATTTGGAGGATCCTTGGATATGGCCTAGTGATTGGCCGGCTATTGGAGGTGAAAGGAGTCCCTCTTAGACATGGGAAAGCATTCCATGTTAACAAGAGGATGTTGAGCTAACCTCTCGGCGCTCGAAGCGAGCTTACGCCAAGAGAGCGACACCGATGAGGAGAATCGGTGACCCCTCAAGGCACTGTGCTTCCTCTCCACCAAGAAGAAAAGTCGCCCTGCAATGCCAAGAAGATCGCGCCCTGCGCGAGTCACCCGCCCTGCCACCGTGTCACCCGCCCTGCGCAGCGGGGTCGAGAAGGACTCACAAATACCTTCTCCGATCGTCAAAAGAAGGAGAATCGACAAGCCAAGACGGCAGCTCCTCGAAACAAACACCAATACGGCCCCGGCCGCCCAAGACTCGGAGGACACCGCCCGAACGAGAAATTCCCCTGGTACAAACCAGAGACGAAGAAGACTCGTCAAGCGGCCCGAGCAGGAGAAACCGGTGAGTCGAGTTACTCACCTAGCACATATACCCGAGACTACCGGAGAAGTAGAGTCTCCGGATGTAATTGATGAAACGACCAAGTCTCATTGAAGGTGATCGGCAGAGAGGCAACTCAAGACACTGTGTTGTAGCTCACACACACGGTGAAGCACAAGAAGAACCAGCCCAAGCGAGATAGTGATGTTATGATCCTATCTCCACCTTACCCGACATCCAAAATCGTCTGCGTGAGTGGAGAAAATGGAAGTTGAGCAAGTCAAGGAACAGTTCCAACGGCCGAGTTCATAGAAGAAGAAGAGGAAGCTGCTAAATTTCCTTGGATTAACTCTTTGTGCTCCCGACTCACGGATGAAGACAATGCATCGACGTATTCTGCGCAGATCTACAAGGACAAGGAGAGAGAAAACGAGTCAAGAAGCCGAAGCACGTGAGAAGGCAAGACCGCCCTATCTCGGCACCGCACGTAACATACACATCCTCTCCTTGATGTCTTCTCTCGATGCGGTGACGAGGAACAGGAGAATGCTTTGCCGCTACGAAGAATTGCAAATGCAGCAAGCATTGCATGAATCAAGAATCCTTCACGAGCAAAGACAAATGGAAGGACAGGAGAGTCCTCGAACACACGGTGAAATCGATCCAATGGGAGTGGTTTAGCAAATAGCTTGTTGTTGTTGTTATTCGCTACCACTTCCCCGACTCACTCGGAAGAAGAAGCGATAAGGGAGATGGCGATGAAGCGGGATAGTGGGGACCCCGGTCGAGCCAACCCCTGTTGAAGGTGTGCTACCACCGCCCCAACGGCTGAACCATCAATCGAAACAGTAGGGAGCTTGAGACGAGTGACCCCATTCAAGTCACTCACTCGGTGGTGCGCCACCGAGGGGGGAACTCTCCTCCACCGCAGCAAGGTCGGAGGATCTGCGAGATGACTCCACAAAGAATGCGGGAGGCGAAGTAGAGAAAACTCAAACACAAGAAGAACAACAAGTTGCCTTCAACGAAGCTCGGACGATTGAGACTGCTGTCTCGGTGAGGTGACAACCGCTCAAGACTAATGACGCGCGATGCAATCGAGGCACGAGGAAGGAACAACCTTGGGAGTTAACACTGGCGATGAAAGTGCAATCCATGGGGTTGAGACTCCAATGGATGCCATCAGAAGACCCTAAGACAGTGACATTTGTCGAAAGGGAGGACCAAGACCTCGCGGCAGAGAGAGACCGCTTTGGAGGAAATGAAGGCCACGGGAGGTTGAGACTTCCGGGGTAAAAACACCAAGTAGAGAACATCCTCCTGGTATCATCGACCCATCCGAGAAGGAGATCGGCGCACTTCATGATTCCCAGGACAACCACGATGTCACTTTTCCGGGATCGGAAGGCGAAGAAAAGTTCGAGTCATCCCCATGACAAATCCAAAAGACTCAATTTTGCGGATGTTCCAAGCACGAGCAAGTCGATCCCAAGACTACTCGTCAAACCTTTAATTTTGATGATGAGCCACCTATGGAAATCTCATCATCATCCGATGACGCTTCGATAAAGGCCGAGGACCGCCATCTCTTGAAATGGAGAAATCATTTTGAGACCAACGGTTGTTAAGATAATCGAGGCTCGGCCAGTAGGGTCTACTCCACAACAGTAACCCATTTGAACAACGGACTCATCGCACGGGCTCCTCAAGCTGCAGCAGGATCGATTCCCAAAAGAACTTCACGCGCACCGCTCATCATCGAGCAGATCCCGGTTGGCGGTGATGATTCTTTTTGTAGAATCTTTCCCTTCTCACCGGAGATACGAGAACTCCACGAAGAATCGTAAAACGAACAAGCATGTTATTACAAACCAGCCCTCTGTTCTTCCATCGACACCATTGTTCCGCCAATTATGACTTCGATGTTGTATGGCCATCACCGCAAGAATCACCAAGCTCGAGAAGTGTTCAAGGCACTCTTCGCAGAGATTGAAAGGATGGAGAAGCATCAGCCTCTTTGGACATGCGATCGACAATGAGAGATGCCACCCTTACGGTGATTTAAGAAGCATAACTTGATTCGAATAAGGGAATGGTGGCAAAAGACAAACAATGCGTGTGGAGCAGGTGAGATACTTGGACAATTGTTCAATAAGTTCTTTGGTGTGGAGAGTCGAAAATGCGATGCAAAGACAAAGCCGAGAGAACACATTGAGCATATGCATGAAGCTCACACTGCCGAGATCAAGGCTGCTGCGTGAACAACATACACATGATCTCTGAGCGTTTGGAAGAACACATGACAAGAAAATTCAGCCTTCTCATGGGTGAGATGAAGCGATTTGTGAGAATCCAACGCTACTAGATCGAATTCCGTCTTTGCCGCATACAACGCAGTGAGACTTGAAGCGTAACTCAACCATCGAAGACTCGACTTCATGCTTGCCAAAGATGTTCCCTCGGGGTTCCTCTATCCTTTGATGATGCCAAAAGGGGAAGAGGAATACCTTAAAGCAAAGACAAAATCTGAAACCGAAAAAGAAAGAGAGCGGTGAGTCGGGAAAATCACCGAGGAAGTCTTGAAAAGAAGAAGAAAGGAAAAATGTTGAGGAGGAAGGATCAACAGATGTGACATTGATGATTGCACAAACCCCCAACAAGGTCTGTCACGGTGACATTATAAGCAAACTCCGGTGACTCGCCACTCCAACACTCTTTGTATCTATGGCTGAGAAGAGAAAATCAATTGAAGCGGGGATGAAGGAAGTGGAAGGAAGAATGGATGCCAGGGTGATGAACATCTTGAAAGAACATGGAGGCATTCCGGTTGACAGAGACACCTATGCCATCTCGACGTCGAGACAGAGCCACGTTCAGTCGATGAATTCAAAACGCTCGAATCTGAGGGATACTTTGCAAATATGTCCATGGCTCAAGCTTGGGACCTGTACTGGGAAAAGGGTCTCACATTATGTGAAGAAGCTGACAGGCAGCAGACAACCGGCGGTCACTCTGCTGGTCACTCCGCTGGGCACTCAGTGGAAAGAAGAAGACTCAAAGTCAAAGATACGCCCAGGGTAGAGGAAGAAGCGGCGAGTGGAGGAAGAAGCTTGGACCTAGGCCTCTGTAGAAGAACATTGAATACGTAGATCCAGGGAAGAAAGGAGGGATCTACTGGGCTGGGCTTGACCAAGTGGCAAATTTGAAAGTGGCAAAAACTAACGCTGAGTATGCAAAAAGAATAGAAGAAGAGAACAAAAGACAAACTCAGCTATGGGAGGAGAGACAGGAAAGATTAAGAAGAGATGAAGCTGCCAGGAAGGCATATGAGAAGAAAAAGAAGGCAGCTGATGACGAGAAGAAGAGAAGAAGAGAAGAAGATGCTGATCAAGATGAAAGAAGGAGACGAAGGAGATGAAGTGTTCTTTGTCAACCCTTCGTGTATTTTATATGTAAATACATACAATGTAAGTCTTCCGTAATAAAGCTATAAATTTTCTATTTTTTTGTGAAGACAATTATATACTCGATACACCTTGTGATTGTGTTAAGTACAAGAATGATATGATCAATAAAAAGATTGATTCTGCGCATACATTCTATGTCAATACACTAACTGTATGTATCTTTGTTATTTGCATCTTTGTATGATTTAAGTTTTGGCATCATCAAAAAGGGGGAAATTGTTAGGAATTTTATTGTTTAGATTTTGATGAATGTCATATAAAACTTAGAATAGAAAGTTGGCACCCCAATTCTTGTCAGTAAAATGTATTGTAACAATTAGAGTAGTGGCCAAGCCGAGTTAAGTCGCCTACGCCCTAACATGCAAGAAGACAATCAAGACTTGAAGGAAAACTCTGTGAGAGACAGTGAGTACGACAAAAAGAAAGCATGACAGAACTCGATGAAGAAGCGGTGAGATGCGGTGAGTGGAACATCAGTCAAGTCAACTCAAGAGAAGCAAGTCTCAAGTCAAGTGATGAAGAGTCATCCAATGATTGGAAGCGACTCTAAGTCACCTGGGGAAAGCAAGGAAATGCGGTCAAGTCGAGATAAGCGTAAAAGAACCGTTGCACAAAAATCAAGAGATTTACTTAAACAAGTAATATCTCCATACCACCTTTCTTGGAGTGCTCGGTCCCTGAAGCGTGCAAAAGAAATGAACCAATGGGAAGCACTACACCGTGTCGAACTCGAAAAGGTGATAAAACAATTCATACGAGGAAATGGCAATTCCAAGAAGCGCAAGCCAACGACGATCGCAAAGTGACTTTCAAAAATGAGCCTATCTCTTCAACGGGCAAATTTTTGAAAGTTCACTATAAAAGGTGAGGAGGTTGTTTGAGAAGAAAGATGAATGACACACACGTGAGATATACAAGCTTATCAAAAATGAAACATTCTCAATCCTCAAGCCTACATTTTGAAGTACATCAATCCAACACTTACCCGTGAAGGAAAGAGAACTTCAATTAGTTGAAGAGGAAAATATCGAAAACAAGGGGTCTACATTCCGGGAAGGATTGTAGAAAGGTTTATTTGAACCAAGTCTTAAGCTTTTGGAGAGCTTCGTGATCAAATCCAAAGTGCTTGAGCAAGTGAGTGTAGTAGCAAGGCGGTGCCCTGTGAAGAAAAGTTTCGAGTCGTGAGAAGCCACCGAGTGATCAAGGCGTCTCGGATCGAGTCCCAAAGGATCAAGTCATTTGTTGTGATCAAGACTTGTATCCGGATCATTACCACTTTGTAAACCGATCATTACCTAGTGGATTCCTCCGGGAGTTGGAGAAGAGAGGAGTAGAAGAATTACCCCATCTTGAACCTCTATAAAAACTTTATTGTGTCATTTACATTTTGCATTTAAATTCTCGCACTTTTAATCGCTTATATCTCACGATAAATTTGCTATCCATTTGATAATTTATAAGTACTAAATCAAGTCAGTAAAAACTTGCTTAATCAAACTTAAGGGTGTTAAGTCTTCGTGAAAACAAAACCACAGTTGAGTCAAATTATAGCCAACAATTTGAGTTACTCTATTATTGGCTCAAAATCTGTTGAGCGATTAACTCTCTTGAGTGACTAAAAAGGACACAAAGTGTAGAACTCGTAGATTTAAAAGGACTAAATCGAAAATTTGGTAAGGTTTATTCAACCCCCCTTCTAAACCTTACACTTACACCCTTGGGACCTACGGTGTCTGTCTCTTTGGAATGCCTCCATGTTCTTTCAAGATGTTCATCACCCTGGCATCCATTCTTCCTTCCACTTCCTTCATCCCCGCTTCAATTGTTTTTCTCTTTCTGACCGATAGATAGAAGAGTGTTGGAGTGGCGAGTCATGAGGAGTTTCTGGCGATAATGTCATTTGTGGAGGACCTTGTTGGGGGTTTGTGCAATCATCAATGTCACATGTTGATCCTTCCCCTCAACAAGCTTTCCTTTCTTCTTTTTCAAGACTTCCTCACCTGATTTTCCCTTCTCACCGTGCATCTTCTTCTTCGAACCTTGATTTTAGTGCTTTGAGGTATTCCTCTTCCCCCTTTTTGGCATCATCAAAGGATAGAGGAACCCAGGGAACATCTTTGGCAAGCATGAAGTCGAAATCATCCGATGGTTGAGTTCATTTCAAGTCTGCTGCGTTTTATGCAAAGACGGAATTGGTCGAGTAGCGTTGGATTCTCTTTGAAATCGGCTTCATCTCGGCCATGAGAAGGTGAATTTTCTTGTCATGTGTTCTTCCAAACGTTTGTAGATCATTTGTATTTTGCTCACGCGCGGCTTGATCTCGGCAAAGTGTGAGCTTCATGCAAATGATCAATGTGTTCTCTCCTTCGTTTTGCATCGGCATTTTCGACTCTCCACACGGCTGACTTGTTGAACAATGTTCAAGTATCTCACTGTTCCACACGCATTGTTTCTTCTTTGTTGCCACCATTCCCTTATCATTTGTGATGCCTCTCAAGTCGGCCGTAAGGTTGGCATCTCTGTTGTCTAGTCGCATGTCCAATGAGGCCGATGCCTCTCCATCCGTTCAACCTCAAAGCAAAGAGTGCCTTGAATACTTCTTCGTCTCTGGTTTGTACGGGGAATTTAGTTGAGAGATGGTGGCCTACGAGTCTTGTGCGGCGGGGCAGTCTTGGTGTTTGTTTCGAGGAGTGGCCGTCTTGGCTTGTCAGTTCTCCTCTTTTTGACGATCGGAGAAGGTATTTGTGAGTCTTTCTCGACCGCCGCTTTGTAGGGGGGGGACACCGCTTCTTTGGGGCGGTGACTCGATGCGCGGGCGGTGACTTCTTGCAGGGGCGGGAGCATGTTTGGTTTTCTTTCTTGCAGGGGCGTGATCTTCTTAGCACCGCAGGGCAGCTTTCTTCTTGGTGGAGAGGAAACAATTTGTATCTTGGTCGGTGATTCCCCCTCAGTGTGTCTCTCTTGGCATAAGCTCGCTTCGAGCGCCGAGAGAGGTTTGCTCGAACATCCTCTTGTTAACATGGAAAGCCTTCCCATGTCTAAGAGGGACTCCTTTCACCTCAATAGCCGGCCAATCACTAGGCCATATCCTAGGATCCTCCAAATGACCCATCTTCTTTGAAGGACTTGTTCCCCACGCTCGCAAAAGTCCGTGTAGATAAACTCGCCCAGTTTATCTTCTTTTCTTCGATGATTGCGGCCATTACAATCAGCTTTGCCTTTGTGATTGGTCAAAGTCGCCAAACTTGATGTCGATACTTTTGGCAACTATGTCCAACATCTTGTGATAATCCTCCTTCAAATGATCTTTTATTTGTGCGTATACTATTTTATCGGCAAAGTCGGACTTGGCTATTTCTTTCCATGCGTCGGCCCAAGTTTACATCAGCTTCTTTAATCTCGGATGCTCCTTACTGGCTTTGGCGGCAAATGAGCAATATTCACCAAATCCTTGGCGAGAGATAGTCACCGCTTTCCGTGAGAATGAGATGACTTGATTCCTTCATCGTGAATCTCGGCATTCACGTAGAATTGTGCGACCTCCTCCACATAGGTCATCGGATATTCTAGCGTTAGAAACGGTTTTAGCCAGGACGTTTCCAACTTCTCGGCGATTTTCTTCACTAGGGTGTCGTCGGACCTGTTTCATCATTCCATCAAAATCCACCGTCGAGCCAGGGTGTGATTTGCTTTCCTAACTTGGTAAAGTCATAAGTTGGTGCCATTTCTCAGAATTATTTCAAGGAAAAACTCGAGAAAATGATTTGAAGATCGATAGGGTTTCGAGAGTATTTTGCCTTTGCTTTTGAGAGAAAGAGATGAACAGTTTTTAGAAGTGTGAGAGAGAAACGGACGAAAATGGTTTAAATATGATTTATGAAAGGACGTGCGGGTGGTTTTGAATTGTGATCGAAATCAACGGCTTGGATTTCGCACGCCTATTGAGCATTTCTGTCTCGTATTTAATGCGGCAGCATTTATATCCAATCATAAGCTTGGTGTGCGGCTTTATGTCCTACGTACACATCATCATTATCCGACGTATTCCTTAAAACATTCCCGCTTAGTCAAACGATTGCGTTTTTGTCACTTTGCTCATAAGTTATTGACTTATCCCTTAGCCGATTTAACTCTACTTCTCACGATTCTCTTAGTGACTCGCTATCGGTGACTTGGTGTAGTGACTTTCCGACGTCTGGTGATTTTGGTGATTTCCGTTTTGCTCTTTTTCACCCCTTTTCTGTCTCATTTCTCTTCTTTGATTCTTCGTGTCTCGGCTTAGTTCAATTAGCCCCAACTCATGCTTGAGTTCTTCAAATCTTGACTCACATAGTGGTTTTGTGAAGATGTCACTAGTTGTTTATCGGTTGAGATATATTCCAGGATGATGTCCTTCTTTTCAACATGATCTCTTATGAAGTGATATCGACATCAATATGTTTTGTTCTTGAGTGCAACACAGGATTTTGAGTGATTGCAATTGCACTTGTGTTATCACACATGATTGGAATTTCTTTTTCTTCAACTTCATAGTCTCTCATTCTTTGTCTCATCCATAGGACTTGGGCAACAATTGTTTGCCCAGCCTATGTATTCCGCCTGTTGTAGAGGTGGCTATGGAGTTTGCTTCTTGCTAAACCAGGAAATTAGTCTGTTTCCTAGCATTTGACATGTGCTGAAGTGCTCTTTCCTGTCCACTCTGCATCCAAAGATAGTCGAGAATCGAATAGCCAATTAGCTTGCATCCACCATCCTTTGGATACCATAGGCCTACTTCTAGGCTTCCTTTCAAGTATCTCAATATTCTCTTATTTCTTTGTCATGTGGCTCTCTTTTGGAGCGATTGAAATCTTGCACATACACCTACAAAGAAAGGTGATGGCGGCTGCTAGTTTGTGAGATAGAGCAATGATCCAATAAGTGCTTTGTATCTTGTTTGATCTACAGGCTTGCCATCCGCATCCATGTCCATTTTGATCGATGTGTTCATTGGTATTTTTACGAAGACTTCTCCTCCATACCAAACTTCTTCATTAAATCTCTAGTGTATTTTGTTTGACTTATGAAGGTTCCATCCTTCATTTGTTTCACTTGGAGTCCAAGGAAGAATGTCGACTCTCCCATCATGCTCATTTCAAATTTACTTTGCATGAGGTTTGAAAATTTTTCACTGACTCTTTGTTAGTGGATCCAAAAATGATGTCATCCACATATATTTGAACAAGCAATATACTCTTCTTGTCTTGAATTACGAAAAGTGTTCTATCTACTTTTCCTTTTGTGAATCCATTTTTAGTTAGGAATTGTGACGGGGTATCATACCATGCTGCGGGTGCCTGTTTCAATCCATACAGGGCTTTCTTGAGTTTGTATACCTTGTCTCCAAGAGTCTTGCTCAAATCCTGGAGGTTGTTCAACATACACTTCTTCTTCCAATAAGCCATTTAGAAATGCACTCTTTACATCCATCGATATACAATGAAATTCTTGTGAGTTGCATAGGCAAGAAACATCCTTATAGCTTCCAATCTTGCTACGAGGGCAAATGTTTCATCAAAATCTATCCCTTCTTCTTGGCAATATCCTTTGGCTACTAGTCTTGCTTTGTTTCTTACCACGTAACCTTCCTCGTTCATCTTATTTCGAATACCCATTTGGTTCCAATAACATTTTGATGTATGGGTCTTTGCACTAATTCCCATACTTTATTTTCTCTCAAACCGATTCACTCTTCTTGCATAGCTTTGAATCCAATGTGTGTCGTCAATGCTTGTGACACATCTTTGGGCTCTATTTGCGAGATGAAACATGTGAACATGGCTTCTTGTTGAGTTCGAATCTTGTTTTGACACCTTCTCTTATATCTCCAATGACAAGTTCGTGGATGGTCTCTCACCATCTTACATCAGGTTGGAGTAAGTTAGCCGGATTGATTGACTTTGCGTGTTCTTGTGGTCGACCCTCTCGTAATCACTTAGCCGCAAATTTTCCCGGTGTTTTTGAGATTGACTATCTCATCTTCTTCAATTGATAATTCGGCTTGGCTTGAAAGATAGGACTCTTTCATGCGGTTGGATAATTGACTTTTGGTGACTCTTCAATGTCTTCTCCATTTATATTTGGCTCATCAAATACCACATGAATGGATTCTTCGAAACCATAGTCCTTTTGTTGAGTATTTCGTAGGCTTTGCTTTGGTGAGTATCCTAAGAAGATACCTTCATCGACTTTAGCATCAAAAGCCTTTAGATTGTCTTTGCCATTGTTGTGGATGAAGCATTTGCATCCAAATATTCTCGAAATATGGAACATTTGGTTTTCTTCGATCCAGATCTCATAGGAGTCTTTTGTCACCGCCTTTTATCATACACTGTTTTGAGTGTAGCAAGTTGTGTTGATTGCTTGACCCCAAAATCTTTTTGGTAACTCTCGTCTTGACTAACATGGTCCTTCCGCTTCTTTGAGGGTTCTATTTCTTCTTTCTCGCAACTCCATTCTCATTTGTGGAGTCCTTGTGGCGATAGTTCATGACCAATACCATTCTCAATACAATCTTGAGTTATTATTCCATTGACAAACTCGGTTCCTGCATCCGATCTTATTTTGATAATGGTTTGACTCTTCTCGTTTTGAATCCTCTTCATCGGTGTGGTAGTTTTTGTAGAGTTTTTCTTTCTTCTTACACATGAATATTGTCCATGTATATCTTGAGTAGTCATCTACTACCACCAAGGTATATTTCTTTCCACTTATCTTCGGGCCGGTTCCACCGGGCCAAATAGATCCATATGAAAGCGGTACTGCAATATTCTTGTTGAGGATGGGCATGTCTTTTCTTTGAATGACGACTTGATTTGTTTTCCTTCGACATGTGTCACATATACTCTCCTTCTTGTATCTGAGTCCTGGAAGTCCTTCCACAAGATGACTTCTTGCAAGTTTGTTGATCGTTTTGAAATTCGGATGACTCGGCTTTTTTGTGCCCACCAACTTGATTAATTTGTGCAATCAAGGAAATTAAGTTTTAGGTACCCATACTTGTGCGGGTCCGAGGGGTTAGAATTGTAAGATGATCCAACCAACCTATAGCCAAATGATTTGACTCAAGAGGTTGCCATCTATCGTGCCATAATCATAATTAATCCTGGCAAATTGCTTGGGGATTCTAGGTTCATACAAATTGTCTCTTTTGTCTGTATGCTGCATATGTGTTTTAGCAATTGCCTTCCTTGGGTAATTGTGGTGTTTTTGAGTGTAGTGCCTAGGTGCATATGTGTCTTTGATGAAAGCTCTTATACTTTTGGAATGGCCTTTCTTGAGTTCTAGGCCTTTGCCATTTGGGCTTATATTCCATAAGTCTATCTTTGATGGTTCACATTATTCCAATCAGCTTGGCTTGGATATTTTCTACCATTCCCATCATATGTATTTCTTTTATGGGTTTTCTGGGATTTTTGGTAGCTCGCTTCTTCTTTACAGAGTATTTTTTGCGTTTTGGAGTTTCTTTGAGGACTCGGTGAATCTCTTCTCGGTTGTCCTTTCAAAGACACTTAACTGGTTGTTTTCCTTTTCCTTTGTAACCTAGGCAGTTTGCTTATTATTGTGCTTTGGAGTGAATGTGTGTGTGCAACATTTGGAGTTTTGGATTTTTCGGACTCTTCATGACTTGAAGATCCTTTTTACAAAATTACTCTTGAGGTTTGACATAGCATGAGGAATTAAATCCTAAGCCTGTCTTGTCTCCACATTCTCTTTGACTCATAATAAGATCATCCAATGATTTAGATGCCTTAGTGAATGAGGCAATAACATTCTTGAGGTCATTCTCCTCTTTTCTATAGCAGCAATTTCGCTATTAATTTAGCATTTTTCGGCCTTTAAACTTTTATTCTCATCGGCCTATTTGACTTAGAGTACTCGGCTCCTTAGTCGACTTTGAGTTTTGACTTTTGAGTAGGCTGTTTTCCTCATTCAATAGTGTGTGTGAGGATTTAATGTGTTCAAAATCTTTCATCATTTTGCCTAGTGAATCATAAAGATCGAGTGGGTGATGAAGTGTGTGTGTCTGATCACTATCATCGGTGTACGAGTTTGATGAGTTAGATTGTACCTCATCTTCTTGGTCGAGGTTGATCTTGTTCCTTGGCCATCAAGCAAATTAGGGCTTCTTCTTGAGTCACTTGAGTAGTCGGCTTCTTTGCTCTCTCGAATCATTGTCTCTCTTGACTTGTTTGTCTCGGTGATCTCTGCTGACCATCATTGCCTTTTTCTTTTCTTGTCTTCTTTCTCTCAAGACCTTTCTTTCTTCTTCATCCCCTGTACTTGTTGACTACAGGATATGAGCGATCAATGGCATAGTGACCTGGTTGTCTACTGATTCCAACATAGATATTCAGCTTTTTGATCGAGTTCTTTCCATTCTTGAGTTGTCGCCCTTTGATACTCAACTCTTTGATGATCTGTTCTCTTGGTTGGCTTTGTCTTCCCTTGATTTGGAGGGAGCCGAGTGTCTTTCGGAAGATTCACCCTTTCCTCTCTTGTAGTTCTTATTGAAGAACTTGTTGAACCTTTTAACCATCGGGGCTATTTCTTCCGGGTTAATGACTTCTTTGACCTCGGCTCTCTTCCCATCTTTAACAATTAGAGAAGTTGTTTTGGGTACAATTGTCTCTTCCTGGTCTTTTCTTCTCGGCTCAAACTCATAGGCTTTGAGGTCCGAGAATAACTCATGATTGGATGTCTTTGATAGGTCCATGGAATGTCTCGGTGCCATGACCTTCATTTCCCATTCATTTGGAAGACTTTTTAGGATTTTCATACACATTTCTTCTGTGTATATTCCTTTCCAAGTGCGAGATAGCTCATTTGTGATTTACGTGAACCGAGCATCCGGTTGATCCAGGTTCTCTCCTCGGGATCATTTTGAAGTTTTCAAATTTTGTACGACCACCGATAATTTGTTTTCTTTGATTTGCTCTCGAGCCTTCACAAATCAATGTCAACTTGTCCCATTTCCTTAGCCGTTTTGCAAGATTTGACTTTATTGAACATGGCTTTGTCCAAGGTTTTGTAAAGGATGTCCTTGGCTACATTGTCCAGGTTGTATCTTTTTTTGTCATCATTTGTCCACTCGGTTCTTGGTTTTTCAACCATGGTATGTCCGGGAGCAAAGATCTTCTTCTCCTTCACCGCAACTCTTCGCATTGTGTTCACCTTTAATATTTGCGAGAGGCCCATCTTCTATCACTATCCACATCTCATCATGTAATCTTTGATAGATGAGCCCGCATACGAATTTTGCAATCATCAAATTCTTCAATAGTGAACATAGGGATGCGTGTTAAATTTGCTTCCATGATAATGACTTTTTAATAAAAAGAGTTTTGAAGGTTTAAGTACTAAAGCAGACTTTGAAAAGTTTGGAGATCTAGTCAAGAACGGTGCGGAGGGTTCAATGAACCAACCGCTCCGATACCACTTGTAGGTCCCAAGGGGTGTAAGTGTAAGGTTTAGAAGGGGGTTGAATAAACCTTACCAAATTTTCGATTTAGTCCTTTTAAATCTCGAGTTGATTCTACACGATTGTGTCCTTGATGGACAATCGAATTAGTCACTTTCGGTAGAGTTAATCTCTCAGACTAAATTGAGTCATTGATGGAGTAACCTTCGGTTGTTGGCTATAATTTAACTGTTTGTGGTTTTATTTTCAGCGGAAGACTTAACACCCTTAAGTTTGATTAAGCAAGATTTTAGAGCTTGATTTAGTACTTATAAATTATCAAATGGATAGCAAATTTATCACAGATATAAGCGATTAAAAGTGCGAGAATTTAAGTCTTTGAAATGTAAATGACAGTGAAGTTTTTATAGAGGTTCGAAGATGGGGTAATTCTTCTACTCCTCTCTTCTCCAACTCCTGGAGGAATCCACTAGGTAATGATCGTTTACAAAGTGGTAATGATCCCGGATACAAGTCTTGATCACAACGGCCGACTTGATCCTTTGGGACTCGATCCTGAGACGCCTTGATCACTCGGTGGCTTCTCGTGCGACTCGGCTTCTTCACGGGGGCATTTTACTTTGCTACTACTGACTCACTTGCTCAAGCTCTTTGGATTTGATCACGAAGCCCTCCAAAAGCTTAAGACTTGGTTCAACCTTGAACCTTTCTACAATCCTTCCGGAATGTAGACCCCTTGTTTTCGATATTTTCCTCTTCAACCGATTGAAGTTCTCTTTCTTTCACGGTGAGTGTTGGATTGATGTACTTCGTAATGTAGGCTTGAGGATTGAGAATGTTTTGAGTTTTTCTAATATGCTTGTTTATCTCACATGTGTGTCATCCTACTTCTCAAACAAACTCCTCGGCCTTTTTTATAGTGAACTTTCAAAATTTTGCCCGTTGAAGAGATAGGCTTATTTTTGAAAGTCACTTTGCGATCGTTGGCTTGCGTTCTTGGAATTGCCATTTCCTCGTATGAATTGTTCTTTCACCTTTTCGAGTTCGACACGGTGTGGTGCTTCCCATTGGTTCATTCCTTTTGCACGCTTCGGGGACCGAGCACTCGAGAAAGGTGGTATGGAGATATTACTTGTTTAAGTAAATCTCTTGATTTACGGCAAACGGTTCTTTTTTGATTATCTCGACTTTTTGTATTTCCTTGCTTTCCCAGGTGACTTAGAGTCGACTTCCAATCATGGATGACTCTTTGTCACTTCAACTTGAGACTTGGCTTTACTTGAGTTGACTTGATCGATACTCCACTCAGTGCATCTGTTTGCTTCTCCGATAGAGTTCTGTCTACTCTTCTTTGCCATACTCGGTGTCTCGCAGCGGAGTCTTCCTTCAGTCTTGATTGTCTTCTTGCATGTTAGGCGTAGGCGACTTAACTCGGCTTGGCTCTATTTATTACAATACATTTCTGACAGAAGAATTGGGGTGCCAACTTTCTATTCTAAGTTTTACATGGCATTCATCAAAATCTAAACAATAAGATTCCTAACAATACATCAGTCAAAATGGATATGGATGCGGATGGCAAGCTTTGTAGATCAAACAAGATACGAGCACTTATTGGATCATTGCTTTATCTCACAAAGAAGCGGGCGGACATCACCTTTCTTTGTAGGTGTATGTGCAAGATTTCAATCTGCTCCAAAAGAAAGCCACATGATTGCGGCCAAGAGAATCTTGAGATATTTGAAAGGAAGCCAAGAAGTTGGCTTATGGTATCCACATGAAGGTGGATTCAAGCTAATTGGCTATTCGGACTCGACTATCTTTGGATGTAAAGTTAACGGGAAGAGCACCTCGAGGCACATGTCAAATGCTTGGAAACAGACTAATTTTCTGGTTTAGCAAAAGCAAAATTCAATAGCCACCTCTACTGATTGAAGCAGAAATGCGGGCAAATTGTTGTGCCCAAGTCCTATGGATGAGACAAAGGTGAGAGACTATGAAGTTGAAGAAAAGGAAATTCCAATCATGTGTGATAAAACAAGTGCAATTGCAATCACTCAAAATCTGTGTTGCACTCAAGAACAAAGCATATCGATGTCGGATATCACTTCATAAGAGATCATGTTGAAAAGAAGGACATCACCTTGGAATATATTTCAAGCGATAAACGGTTGGTGACATATTCACAAAACCATTATGTGAGTCAAGATTTGAAGAACTCAAGCATGAGTTAGGGTTAATTGGTGGTGACACTCGGAAGACTCAAAGAAAAGAAATGAAACACGAAAAGGGAAAAAGAGTGAACTCTCAAATCGGCTAAGTGAATCGACCATATCGGAAAGACAACTATACCGAGTTAGTGACGGTGAGTCACTAGGAGAAGCTGTGAGAAGAAGAGTTAAATCGGCTAAGGGATGTTTGAGTCATTTATGAGCAAAGGGACAAAAACGCGATCGTTTTTACTAAGCGGGAATGTTTTTAAGAATGACGTCAAGATAATTATGGCGTGTCCAGGCAAAAGCCGCACACCAAGCTTATGATTGGATATAAATCCGCCTTTGCATTAAATACGAGACTTTAAATGCTAATCGGCGTGCAAAATCTAAGCCGTTGATTTTGATCACATTTCAAAAACCACCCGCACGCCCTTTTCATGAACCATACTTAAACCATTTTTCGTTTCTCTCACACATTACCAAAAACTGTTCACTTTTCTCTCTCAAAAGTAAAGGCAAAAACTCTCTCAAAAACCCTATCAATCTTCAAATCATCTTCTAAGTTTCATTCGGTGAAATCTTGAAAAATGGCATCTACTCACGATTTTGTCAAGCTAGGAAAACAAATCCACACTTTGGGTCTCTTTGTGGATTTCGAGGGTATGGTCAAACAAGGGTCCGATGACGCCCTCATAAAGAAGATGTTTGAAAAACTCAAACGATCAGGCTAAAACCATTTACGACGATGGACTTTCCGATGACCTATGTGGAAGAGGTCGCACGATTCTACATGAATGTTGAGATTCACGAGGAGGGGATCAAATCCTCTGTTCACGGGAAGGAGTTCATCATCACCGCCAAGGATTTGGCGAGAACACGCTCGTTACCGGCGGAAAGAGCACCGAGAAATCAATGAAAGCGATGTTGACTTGGCTGCTACTTGGAAGGAAGTAGCAAAGACCGACTATCTTTGAAAAGATAGTCTACACAACTAACAAGAGGTCTTGAAGGAGGACTACCACAAATTGTTGGACATCGTTTCCAAATGCATAGACATCAAATTTGGCGGCTTTGACCAATGTCAAAGCGAAATTGATCGTAATGGCTGCGATCATTGAAGAAAAGAAAGTGAATCGGGCTGAGTTTGTCTACGGCGAGACTCTGCCGAGAATGTAGGGAACAAATCCTTCAAGGATAATGGAGCATTTGGAGGATCCCCTGGGATACGGTTTGGTGATTGGCGGTGATGGAGGTAAAAGGAGTCCCTCTTCGACATGGAAAAGCGTTCCATGTCAACAAGAGGATGTTCGAGATCAAACCTCTCGGCGCATTTAAGAGAGCCTACGCTAAGAGAGGATACGAGTGAGGGGAAATCGGTGACCACGAAGATAAAGTTGTCTCCTCTCCACCAAAGAAGAAGGATGCCCCTGCGGTGCTAAGAAGAAGATCGCTACTCCTACAAAGAAAGAAAAACAAATATGCTCCCGCCCCTGCGGTAAGTCACCTTCCCCCTTGCAGCCGTGTCTCCCCGCCCTTGCGATCGCGAGAAGAGAAGGAATCCCAAATACCTTCTCCGGTCATTAAGAAGAGGAGAAGCGATAAGCAAGACGACCAGCTCCTCGAGAAGAAAACAACAAAGAGCCCCCGCCGCCCAAGACTCGAAAAAACCTTGTCGAACCATAAATCCCTCCTGGTTCAAACAAGAAGAAGGAGAAGAATTTTCAAGTGTTCGAGCTTGAGAAGTCGGGCCGAGTCCGTCACTCGGTGGAAAAGATACCCGAGGCTCTTTGGAGAAGTAGAGTCTCTCAGTGATTGATGAAACGGCCAAGTCTGCTTTGAGGTTGATCGTGGAGGCAACTCGATGACCCAGTGTAGACAAAACAGGCGAGAACAGGGGCACAAGCGAGACAACCAAATCACTGTTAACGGGGTTGTCTCCACCATGAATAAGAGAGGCGGCCGAAGGTGTCGGCGGCGAAGTCGCTACCTTCAATACTTGGAAACGAGGGCCAACAAGAGGATGATGAAGGCGATTTAATCATGCACTCTCCATTGTATCCGGATCCAAAATCGTCTGCGCGAGTGAGAAAATGGAAGATGAGCCTATCCAGTGCGGTTTCAATATCCGAGTTCATTCTTTGAGGAAGAAGAACTCTTGATTTCTTGAGGTGGACACGGTGATGCAAGCCCTTGACGAGGATAATTGCATAAATATCTTTGGAAATTCGAAAAAGAAAATGAACGGGCTAAAGCGGTGAGGACGCAGAGGCACGTGAGAAGGCCAGCATCTACCCTATCACCGGCACCACAGAACATACACATCCTCACTTTGACGTCCCTATCGGCCAAGTGATGAGGATCGGACCTGCTTTGCTTCCACGAGAAGAGTTGCAAATGCAGCAAGCAATGGAAGAATCGAGAATCCTTCATGAGCAAAGAATGATGGAGGGACCAGGAGAGTCCTCCAAAACACACGGTGGAGATAGACCCAATGGGAGTGGTGCAAAGCATATTGCCACCGTTGTTCTTTGCCACCACTTCCCAGCTCACTCGGAAGAAGGAACTAAGGAAGGCGGCGATGGCGGGATAGTGGGGACCCTGTCGAGCCAACCCCTAATGAAGGTGTCTTACCACCTGCCCCAACGGCTGAATAATCAATGGGAACAGTAGAGTCCGGAGACGAGTGACCCCAATCAAGTCACTCGGTGGTGTGCCGGTGGGGGAAACTCCCTCCATTGCGGCAAGGTCGGATGATCTTGCGGTGACTCCACAATGAATCTAGGAGGCGAAGTGGAGAAGGAACAAACACAAAGTACACAGCAAGTTGTCATCGGCGAGGCTCGAGACTTGATTGGTATGCGCTCTCGAAAGGCTAATGACGGCTGCCGCGATGCGATCGGCACGAGGAAGGAACAACCCGGGAGTTAACACTGCGGGTGACGAAAGTGCAATCCATGGAGTTGAGACTCCAACGGATGTCACCGCATGAGAAGACCCTAAGACAGTGACACTATCGAATGGGATGTCCAGGCCTCATTGCGAGTTGAGGCTTGAGCGCAGGAGGTAATGAAGGCCAACGGGAGGTTGAGACTTCCGGGGTAAAGAAGTCAAGTCTGAGAACATCCCTCCTGCTATCATTGATCCATCGAAAAATGAGATAAGTGCGCTTCACGATTCCTAGGATAATCGATGTAACCTTTCCGGGATCGGAAGAAGACGATAAAGCCGAGTCATCCCCGGTGGGTCGATCCAAAAGACTCGGTGAGGGTGTTCCAACCACGAGTAAGTCGACCTCAAGTCTACTCGTCAAACTTTCAACTTTGATGAGCCACCCATGGAAATCTCATCATCGTCCGATGACGCACGATAAAGGCCGAGGACCGATCAACTCACGTGGAAAAACGGTGAGACCAACGAAGGCTGTTGACATGGTGAGGCTCGGCAAAGTCGGGTCAACTTCACAATAGACCCCACCAAAGCAGAGTCCATTGCGCGGGCTCCCAAGCTGCAGCGGAGTTCGACTCCACAAGGAACTTCACGAGCACCACTCATCATTGAACAAATTCCGGTTGCTCGTGATGATCCCTTTGTAGAATCATTTCCCTTCTCTCTAGAGGTACCCGACCTCCCGAAGAGTCGAGAAAGAGTTCTCGAGCGCTTCCCACGGACAGATCTGTCATTCCATCGGATACCATCGTTCGGTGACTATGATTTTGACGCTGCTTGGCGTCACCGCAACTTGAGAGGGAAGCAGATGAAGTTCGGGAGGTGTTCAAAGCATTATTTGTTGAAATTGAGCGGATGGAGAGGCACCAGGCCTCGATGGACATGAGACCGGATAACGAGAGATGCCAACCTTACTGGCGACTTGAGAGGCATAATAGTCGAGAATCCGGGAGTGGTGGCAATAGCGGCAAACAATGCGCGTGGAACAAGCTAGATATTTGAGAACATTGTTCACAAAAGGTTGGTATGCCGAAGTGAGAATGCGATGCAAAGACAAAATTGAGAGAACACATTGAGCACATGCATGAATCTCACACTTTCTTTGAGATAAAGCCGCTGCGTGAGCAAAATAAGAATGAGCTCCTGCGTATGGAAGAAAACATGGATCGAAAATTCACCTTCTCATGGTGAGATGAAGTTAATTAAAGATGAATCCAATGCTACTTTCTCTCGAGTTTCGCGCCGCATACTCCGCAGCAGACTCGAAGCGAACTTGGCTATCAGCAGACTCGACTTCCTGGTCGCTAGTTTGTTTCGGGGGTTCCTCTCTGCTTTGATGATGCCAAAAAGGGGAAGAGGAATACTTAAAAGCGAAGGGAGTGAAGTTGAGAAGGAGGGACCATTTGTGAAGGAAAGACGGTGAGGAAGTTTCAAGAGAAAAGAAAAAAGGGAAGTTTGTTGAGGGAGAAGGATCGAGAGATGTGACCTTGATGATTGCACAAACCCCCAACAAGGTCTTGTCATAGCGATATTATCAAGCAAACTCCCGATGACTCTGCCACTCCAACACTGTTGTACATATGGCCGACAAGAGAAAAAGATTGAAGCGAGGGATGGAGGAAGTGGAAGGAAGGATGAATGCCCGAGTTATGGATATTTTGAAACAACATGGAGGCATTCCGGTGAAGCGGGGACACTTATGCCATCTCGGATGCGGGGAATCGAGCAAGATCGAGTTGATGAATTTAAAACGCTCGCATCTCGAAGGATACTTTGCAAACATGTCCATGGCTCAAGCACGGGACTTATCTTGGGAAAAGGGTCTCACACTATGTGAAGAAGGCGACAGCGCGAGACTACCGCGATCACTCTGTTGGTTACTCTGCTAGTCACTCACCGGGAAGAAGAAGACCCCGAGTAAAATACACGCCCGGAGCAGGTAGAGGAAGAAGCGGTGGTGGAGGGAGAGGTTTCGGACCTAGACCCGCCCAAAAACATTGAGTACATAGATCCAGGCAAGAAAGGAGGGATCTCTTTGGGCTGGTTTTGACGAAGTAGCCAATCGCAAGTGGCTAAGAACAATCTTTGAGTATGTGAAAAGAATTGAAGAAGAAAATAAAAGACAAACTCGGCTATGGGAGAAGAGACAAGAAATAATAAGAAGAGATGAAGCTACCGGAAGGCGTATGAAAAGAAGAAGAAAGCGATTGAAGATGAGAAAAAGAAAAGAAGACCGAGAGAAGATGTGAGTGAAGAAGAAGAAGAAAAGAAGGAGGAAAGCGAAGGAGATGAAGTGTTGTTGTCCACCCCTTCATGTATTTTACTATGTAAATACATTTTATGTAAGTCTTTCCGTAATAAATCTGTAAATTCTCTATTTTTGCGTAGACATAGATGTTTGCTCACGATACACTTTGTAAACAGGTTGTGTAAAGGACAAGAATGTTATGATCAATAAAAGGATTGATTCTACGCATACATTCTCTGTGAATGCACTATCGTATGTATCTTTGCTATTTACATTTTGAATGTTTTAAGTTTTGGCATCATCAAAAAGAGGGAAATTGTTGGGAAATTTATTGTTTAGATTTTGATGAATGCCATGTAACACTTAGAATAGGAAGTTGGCACCCCATTTTCGTTGTAAACGCATTGTAATAAATAGGGCTGGTCAAGTGAGTTAAGTCGGCTATGCCTAAACATGCAAGAAGACAATGGAGACTAGAAGGAAGACTCATTGCAAGACAATTTGAGTATGGCAAAGAAGAAGAAGACGGAAATCGACTAAAGGAGCGGTGAGATGCGGTGAGAAGAGTATCGTCAGTCAACTCATGATAGCCAAGTCTCAAGTTGAAGTGGAAGAGTCATCCAATGATTGGAAGGCGACTCTAAGTCACCCGGGAAAGCAAGGAAATGCGGTCAAGTCGAGATAACTAGAAGAGATCCGTTGCACGAGAAATCAAGGGAATTACTTAAACAAGTAATACCTCCATACTACCTTCCTCGAAGTGTTTCGGTCCCGAGAAGCGTGCAAAAGGAATAAACCAATGGGAAGCATCGCACCATGTCGAACTCGAAAAGTCAAGAACAATTCATACGAGGAAATGGCAATTCCAAGGATCGCAACAAGACAAGCCAACGACCACAAGTGACTTTCAAAAATAAGCCTATCTCTTCAACGGGGCGATTTTTGAAAGATCACTATAAAAGGCGAGGAATGACTACGAGAGAAGATTACTCGAACCACGAACATTCAAGCAAACATTTGAATCAGTAACCTAGGATATTCTCAATTCATTCAAGATTAATCCTCAAGCCTAAACTACGAAGAAAATCAATCCAACACTCACTGTGAAGGAAAGATAACTTCAATCGGTTGAAGAGGAAATTGTTGAAGAATCAAGGGTCTACATTCCACGGAGGATTGTAGGAAGGGTCAAGGTCGAACAGGTCTCAAGTTTTTGGAGGGCTTCGTGATCAAATCCAAAGAGCTTAAGCAAGTGGGATGTAGTAGCAAGGCACCTGCCCTGTGAAGAAGGCGAGTCGTGCGAGAAGCCACTGCGTGACCAAGGCATCTCGGATCGAGTCCCAAAGGATCAAGTCATTTTGTGTGATCAAGACTTGTATACGGGTATTACCACTCAGATATCTTGATCAATACCTAGTGGATTCCTCCAGGAGTTGGAGAAGAGAGGAGTAGAAGAATTACTTCATCTTGAACCTCTATAAAAACTTATCATGTCATTTACATTTCAGCACTTTAATTCTCGCATCTTATTTATTTAACTCTTTGATATATTTGCTATCCACTTGATAATCTCTAAAGTACTAAACCAAATTTAAGGGTGTAAAGTCTTTCTGCTATAGTATTAGTAGTATTAGTTGGTTGTTATGTCTTGATCACGAGTAGGATTGTGCGTTTGATTGATCGTCAATTATCTTAATCATATTATTACAATTTGATTAAATATCAATTGTAGCATGGTGAATTCATAATCATGATAATCACTAGATTTGATACAAGTTACGCATGCAGACAAAAATACTAAATTGAATTTGAATTGAGAAGGATAGGAGAAAAAGAAAGAGAAAGCGGAAAAAGTAAGAAAAAAGAGAAGAAATTAGTAATAAATGTTTTACCTTGTGAATTGGAACAACACATGTCTTTCACATTTTGTACTTCCATTACCATCATGAAACTCATCAAGGGTTATGTTCTTCTCTTTAGAATTCATCATCTGATCACTCAAGAAAAAGAAAATAAAAACTTACCAAAAGGCAATTTTGCAAATTTTCAGAATTCACACTTTGTTTTGGTGTGTGTGTGTGTGAGAGAATGAATGAAGTTAGCAGAGAAAGGTAATCTTAAAGAATGGAGAGGACTTATTACTTCGGTTGTGTCGCTTTCAATTTCATTCCAATCCCAAAGTGCGGGCGTTCTTCACTCTTCACTAACTACATATATAGCCCACTTCTAATTATGGATCACATTAGGTTTTGCAAGAAATGTAAATATAAAAAGAGCATAAAACTGAAAACGAACTTTAAAATCTAAAAGTAATAATATGATTTCTATTTACTTGTGTGGTATTTACTTGTGATTATATGTTTGGTTGATCGTCCATAATCTTAATTGTGTTTAAATTTTAGCTCATGGACAAATTTAGCTTCCACACACATATTCGTGTCATATTCCTTGATTATGTGTTTTGTATATGCATCAATTTGATTAGTTTGAGAGCTTTTACTTGCGTATCCGGACTCTAATATCATTTAAAATTATTTCAAACATAGGCTCCTCTTCGACCACATGCATTCCAATGCGGTTATTTTGTGATGCGATACATGATGCAGATTGTAGAAGATTCAACTACAGACATGACTTTATTGCGGTCAATGGTAAATTATATTAAAATTTGGCATTCTCATGTTTTTTGCAAATGTTTAATAATTGGAGACAATTATATAACCTATGTTTTCTCACAGTTCTCAAATGTTGAGCATTCTCAAGTTCAAATTGATGAAGTACGATCGGAGTGGGCATAATGCGTCCAAGACTATATACATGAGTGAATAGGTATTTTGTTCATAGTTATAGGAAAATTTTCACTATTATAAAGACTGTACACATTCTGTAATTGATTAATTTTGATTCCTTTTGAGCTCAAAATTCAAAATCCACAATGGAATATGATTTTAATGTAAACTGATGTATATATACTTCTTATTTGCGGGCATGAACCTGTTATGTGGACATGCACTACAAGAATTCGCTAATACACAACGGATATAATCTGTTGTGTATTATAATAATCGGCCGTTATCGTAGATGTTGTAAAAAAGTCCGCTCAATGACAACGGTTTAAATCCGTTGTCGTTAATAATAAGACAACGGTTATAATCTGTTGTCATTGAGCGGACTTTTTTTACAACACCATCTACAACAACGGTTGATTATTGTAATACACAACAGATTATATCCGTTGTGGTTTTGAAGTATTACAACAGTTTTACAAGCCATAATAAGCGTTGTAATTTTGGACTGCAACTAATGTATTTTCTATTTGGTATCTATTATTTTTCACCTGTGGTAATATAACTTTTGATTTCATATATGCAAAAAACAAAACACATTACAAGAAAGCAACATATAACTAATTAAAACAAAACATGACATTCAAGTGATTGTATCTAGTACATGTTTGTAAATGTTTAATAAAACAAATATATCGAAACGTATCTAATTGAGAACATTTGTCAGTCATCGGAGACACCTGAAAGAAGGAATTCAAATAATTCATAGTAAAACATTTTGGGCTAATGTTGTAAGATTCTAGTCAATTCTTATTACAAGAGATTATGAGTTATATTCACTTCTGCAAATTTACTAGTAAAATTTGTTGTGGAGTTCTGCTCAGATCGTGAGAAAACTAGAGCAAGTTCAAAACAAGTAGAATTAAATCCTAAAGCAGTAACATAGAAGGGGGAACAACACACCCCTCAGAATAAAAGAAGAAGAAAGCAAACATACACGTGCGCATAACCACCTTTCGGTTTTCATCTTCATCCATGGTGTGAAAGCCCTGCCGACGCATCCGTTTCCCATTCCTTTTCATCAACTCTTGCATCTGCCATGGCTTCCTCTTCCTCTCCAAGACTTGCTTCTGCCATCTTTTCAAATTTAGTTGCTACATTATCAAGCCTTGCAGCTGCCATTGCTGCTTTTTTAAGTGTAGTTGCTCTAAGTGCAAAGCTGGAATAAGAACAACCATAGGACAGAGAGTCCTGGTTCTTAACAAGTAATGGGAATCTAATTAGCCGGGTAGGAGCGAACCACTTGGGCGAATTAATCCTCCTCTTGCTTTCCACATCAAATGGATAAAAACAGGGAGAGAGAGTTTCGGTTCCATAGTAAAAAAAATTGGACAACTACCAAATTTCAACAAGATGATTGAATATGCTTAATCAACTTAATCAATAAATCGCCAATATAACCAATAAACCACAACAACAAAAAACATGCAAAAATACATCCCAGCCAAATACGCAGAAAAAAATTACAAACCTTCTTCTCGCAGACTATTCTAAATCCACATAGAAATAATAAAGCCCAAAAGACACAAGAAAAATGTTCACAAACAACAAAAAGATATAAAAATTAAAAACAGAACAACTAGGACATAGCGCAGACTATTCTTTACGCTAAGTTTGCCATCAACCCCAAACAATACGCACCTAGTAGCAAGATTCGCAATTATTTCTGTTTGCTCCCTGCGGAATGGCGGCTGCTTGTGATTGTACAGACTCGGCCCACAATCTCTTCAAGCTTTTGTTTTTGATTTTCTGCAAAGCAGAACTGGGAAATGAAAAACCCACTAAGCCAAACAAATACAAACAATTTTAAACGTTTATGATGATATACATACAGGCACCACAATCCTTTAGTCAAATAAACTGAAGCCCATATCCTGCAAGCAAGTTGAAGACAAACGTTGATATGAGTATTAGTAGACATGATATGAAAACATAAAAAAGGAGATTTATGAATGATACAAGACAATGCACTAATTGCAGCTGTTTAACATGCCACTATGCTAGGTAACAACAGATAACTATTTCCTATGAAAAACTCAAGACAATGCTCAGCACCACCTCTCCGCTAGATATAGTTGCAGATGCAGCAACTGCAACAACACCAACACCAGCAGGTACAGATGCCTCATCTCCAGCTGCAACTAGCTCTGTAATGTTTTTTCCCTTGTGTCAAAAGAAGCTAATCCTATCATCATTAGCTTCAACTCCAACTACAAACAGATATATATAAAAATAATAATTATAATCAAAAGTAATAGCTAGTTACTACGGATGCTTATGAAAGGCGAAATATTCCCAAAACAAAAAAACTCAAGACAATGCACAGTTAATGTCGTCGCCCTTGTGCGTAGAAAAGAGCTAACTAATACTATCACTACTACAAAAATCCTGATAGACACGGTTTTAAACCGGTGTCTATTAGTAAAACAACGGTGTTAAAGCCACTGGTGTTAAAAGTCTGAACTTTTTGACACGGTTTAAAACCGTGTCGTTTCCTTGAAAGACACCGGTTTTAAACCGGTGTCTATTAGTAAAACAACCGGTGTTAAAACCACTGGTGTTAAAAGTCTGAACTTTTTGACACCGGTTTAAAACCGGTGTCGTTTCCTTAAAAGACACCGGTTTTAAACCGATGTCTATTAGTAAAATAACCGGTGTTAAAACCACTGGTGTTAAAATTCTGAACTTTTTGACACCGGTTTAAAACCGGTGTCGTTTCCTTGAAAAACACTGGTTTTAAACCGGTGTCGTAGATATAAAATATCCGCTTTCAAAGACCATGATGTTAAAAGTTTATGTATTTGACACCGATTTGAAACCGGTGTCTTTTGATGAATAGACACCGTATCAAAACACCAGTCTAAAACCGGTGTCGTTTCATCCAAATACACCGGTGCAAATATGCAAAAAATCCATATAAATAAACAAAATTCATTATAAACTCCAATTCTAGCAACCATCATAAGTTCACTACCAATTAAACACGAAATCCATTAATACTAAAGTCACCAATAGCCAAAATCCAACAAAAAGTACTAGTAGCGAAGTTTCCTTTCGATAAATTAAAAAATTTATAAATTCATAATCGATTTCATCAACCAACAAAAAGACTATATAATTCAACTAAAGGCAACAAAATCCATATGATCAACATAGCTCATGTCATTCAAGCTTTCAAAAATGCTCAAGTTTCTCCTACTCAGCCTTTAACCTTTGTTTCTCGTCACGAAACTCATTCTTCTCAGCCTACAAACATACAAACAAAATTGAATGATTTAGCCATTAATGAACCAACCCTTCTCAGCAATCAAAGTAAATTATGCACAAAATATACAGACAGTGCATAATTTAGTCAAAGAATAGCAAAGGAATATGACTTTCAACAATTTACGTGTTAACTTCACAAAACATATCTAACAATTACATCATTAGAGTTCCACACTCCCTGATAAGCATCACCATGCATATACTTCTTATGATTGCTGATATATTGTTGCATGCAACACATAGTAAGACTTGTGAATTCTTAAGAAGAGTGCTTTTTTGTAATCAGACATGGTTTTACTTACCCGCCGTATCAATCATGTCATCCACCATAACTGCAAATCATTTTACATCACCAATTAGATTCATTACCTACGAGCAAACAAAAAGTTGTGGAACCAAGAAATAGAAAACAAATCATAACAATGATTGAGAAACGAGTTCTACATTTCCAAGGAGTTCTACATTGCCAAAAGCAAGATTATTTTACCATCATATGCAGCCATAAAAATAAGAATAAAAAAATCAGCTTAAATGCCCATATTGAGAGGGGTTGAAAAGAGAACACTTAGATTATCACTTGGCACTTGAACAGATCTCAAAAAGTTGAATAACACAGGAAAATAGTTGAAAGGAATTATGCTTCAAAAAGAAATCTAGAGATGTTTCAAAAATTACAAAAAGACCCATCAAGTTTGATTTTGTCTTAAATTTAAGGGAGCAACTGTAATATTTTTATAAACGTCAGGGGGGTTGTTGAAATTTATTTTGCTTATGAAGATTAAAATATAAAATTGAATCAAACTTCAACGGGTTTTTTGTAATTTTCAAAAACCTTCAGTTTTTTTTTTTGTAATTAGCCAAAACTGTATGTTTTTTTTTTTCTGTAATTATACCTTCTTTTTTCGGGGGTTGGGGGAGAGGGTGAGATATGTAATTTACCTCAAGACTCCAGCAACCACTCGCAAAGTCATAAAGAGAAACAGGCCACTCCATACACCAGCAAGGCCAAACGAAGGAGCAGTTAGCAGTACGAAGGCTGAAGAGATCAGTCCAACAAGCCCCTGGACAATCAACATAAGACCAAATAAATTAATTTGTTGAAAACATTAGTGGTGAGGCATCTGCAAAAAGCAATATAGCATTACTATGGAATATGCAGCAAATCCAAAGTCTGAAACCCCGTAGTATAGACCATCAAGGACAAAAGCAATAGCATTCATGGGCTGAGACCCGGCAACAAACTATAAAATAAACAACAACAACAAACAACAACAAACTAAGCCTTAATCCCACTCGTGGGGTCGGCTATACGGATCATATCGCGCCATCGTTTACGGTCATAAGCCATATTTTCGTTTATTTCTAGGTATAACATGTCATGTTTAATAGCTTCTTTCCAAGTCTTTTTAGGCCTACCTCTCCCTCTTTTGATTTGTGTGAGTGATTCTCTACCTTCTAAACGTCGCACGGGTGCATCTAAAGGTCTCCTATAAACATGTCCAAACCATCTTAATCGTGTTTCTCTAATTTTTCGTCTATTGGTGCTACTCCCACTTTGTTTCTAATATGTTCATTTCTTATTCTATCTAATCTAGTGTGTCCGCACATCCATCTTAGCATTCTCATCTCTGCTACCCTCATTTTTTGTTCGTGTTCATATTTAGTCGCCAACATTACGCTCCATAAAGCATTGCGGGCCTTATGGCCGTTTTATAAAATTTTCCTTTCAATTTTAATGGTATTTTACGGTCACAAAGGATAGAAGATGCACTCCTCCATTTATTCCAACCCGCTTTGGATCTATGTGTGACATCTTTATTGATTTCTCCGTTCTCTTCAATTATAGATCCTAAGTATTTAAAACTCTTTGTTATACTCACTTCATGTCCATCAATTTTAACCTTCGTCTCATTGTTCCTGTTGTTTTTACTAAAGTGACATTCCATGTATTCTGTTTTAGCCCTACTTATAGTAAAACCTTTTGATTCTAGTGCTTCTCTCCAAACTTCCAATTTTGCATTTACTCCTTCCCTTGTTTCATCAATTAAAACTATATCGTCCGCAAATAACATACATTCGGGGATGGATTTTTGTAAGTGTTTAGTGATTTCATCAATTATTAGGATAAAAGGTACGGGCTTAGAGCGGATCACGATGCAAACCTATAGTGTTTGGGAATTCACTAGATATTCTGTTGGTGTCGATACATGTTGTTATACCATCATACATATCTTTTATGGCATCTATGTAGGCTATTTTTATTCCTCTTTTTTCCAATACGCGCCACATTATATCACGGTTGACTCTATCGTATGCCTTTTCAAGATCAATAAAAACCATATGTAAATCTTGTTTTCTCTCATTATATTGTTCACATAATCGTCTAATTAAGTGTATAGCTTCAATTGTGGATCTTCTGGCATGAAGCCAAATTGATTATCTAATATACTAGTTTCATTTCTTATTCTTGCTTCTATAACTCTTTCCCATAGTTTCATTGTATGACTTATTAATTTAATTCCCCTGTAATTTGCACAATTTTGTATATCCCCTTTGTTTTTATATATAGGTATCAATATACTTTTTCTCCATTCATCGAGGCATTTTCTTAGTTTTTAGAATAACATTAAATAATTTAGTAAGCCATGATATTCCAACTCCACCTAAACATTTCCACGCTTCAATTGGTATATCATCAGGCCATTTGCTTTGCCGTTTTCATTTTGTTTAGTGCTTTTTGTTTCATGAAGTTGAATTCTACGATAAAAGGTACGGTTTTTATTCGATTCAGATTGGCTTTAATTCCCTAATGTGACTTCATTCCTCTTCGGTTCATTAAAAAGATTATTGAAATACCTCCTCCATCGATCTTTTATGTCCTCGTCTTTCACTAAAATGTTTTCATTCTCATCTTTTATGCATTTAATTTGGGTGAGATCTCTTGTTTGTTTTTCTCTAAATTTTGCTATTTTATATATATCTTTCTCTCCTTCTTTAGTATCTAGTTTCTTATAGAAATCTTCATATGCTTGGTTTTTGCTTCATATATTGCTCTTCTTACTTCTTTTTTGGCGTCTTTATATCTTTTAAGGTTTTCTTCGTTTTTACAGGAATACAATACTTTGTAACTAGTTCGTTTTTCCTTTACCTTTTCTTGGATTTCTTGATTCCACCACCATGACTCTTTATTCCATTTATTACCATTTGACACCCCTAATGTTTCTTTTGCGATCTTTTTCATTTGAGTAGTTACATAGTTCCATGTTTTATCGGCTTTGTCTTCCACTTTCCAATCAATGGTTTCTACTAGAGATTTGACAAAACTATCTCTTTTTCTATATTCTTTAAGTTCCACCACTTAATTCTCGGTATGTTAATTTTCTTTCTCTTTAAGTGTATGTTAATAAGTTTGATATCCAAAACTAGTAGTCTACATGTTGGGTGGTGAGGCTTTCTCCAGGTATTACTTTGCAATTTTTGCATATTTTTAAATCGTTTTTCTGGTTAGAAAGTAGTCGATTTGTGATTTGTTAGGACCACTTTTAAATGTGATTAAATGTTCGTCTCTCTTTTTAAAGAAGGTATTACCTATAATAAAATCATAAGCAAGCGCAAAGTCAGGATGGTTCTACCCTCATTATTCACGCGAGCTAAAGCCGTATCCTCCATGGACCCTTTCATAATCTTCATTATCCTTCCCAACATGTCCATTTAAGTCTCCACCTATGATGACTTTTTCATTTTGAGGATTGATTGCATTAGAGTTTCTAAATCTTCCCAAAATTTAGCTTAGTAGCATCATCTAATCTACTTGAGGTGCATATACACTAACAATATTTATAAGTTCGATTTACCTACTACAATTTTAAGGGATATAATTCTATCTCCTTTTCTAGTTACTCCTACTACTTGATCTATGAAGAGAGGATCTACAATGATACCCACCCCATTCTAGTTCTATCCTTTCCACTATACCAAAGCTTATAACTTTGTGTAGTATCTAGTGTCTTGCCTTCTCGCCTACCCATTTAGTCTCTTGGATACACATAATATCTATGTTTCGTCTTTTCATAATATCTACGAGCTCTATAGTTTTACTGTCAAAGTACTATGTTCATTTTGCCAATTCTATACTTTCTAATTTTCTTATTATCATTTGTGTTCCTCTTATTAGTGTGTGAGGGCTCTTGTGTATTTTTCACTACACCCAAGCCTTATGGAGGTGTAGCGGTCCTTGCCAAGACACCATGATCGGACCTGGCGCACTTAGGGGAGCATCAAATTTTTATCACGATGTCTTATATGATCCATACCATAAGGAAATGACAAGAGTTTTACTGGTTGTCGACCTAACGCAACCCTCCTCCTTTATCCGGGCTTGGGACCGGCAACATATAGACGGGTTGCCCCCATATGCGGCGGAGTTAACAAACTATAAAATAAAAAGAAACAAAATGTGATGAAACATATTTAACTTAAATCATTTTTGTACCTTTGGTAAAGATTTTACACGAGAACAAATTTATGAGAACCAATCGATGAATATACAACCTTGCATGATAAAACTAACAAGTGCGTAGCATTTTATTATTTTATCATCACTTATTCAGCAATTCAACAAAATTTCATCACCATATTTTCATGTCTCCAAAATTAATGAAAATTACAAAGAAAGAGTACATTACCAGCAATATCAACAGTATGCTCGAAGACCTTGTGATTAGAAACAAGTGTTTTTATGTCTTGAAAAGTTACAAGTGAAAAAATGAGACAGAGTGGCTTTGGGCCAGAAAAGAGTAGTTAGTGAATTGAGGAGCAAAGTCATCCTTTTGTTTTTCTCAGTCCATATTTTATTTTTTTATTCAACTAAAGCGGGGGTAGGAAAGCCAGTTGCCACCTTCCATTAGATTTTCTCACATTCAATAGCCAGTTAGCCACCCCGGGCTGTTTAATTGTAATTCTGAAACTTCAAGTGGTAGATTTAAGAATTAAGAATTTAGGCATATGTTCTAACTTCTAAAACTATCTGAAGAGTTTGTTCTGCAGGTGAAACAATTTTCATTTATCATCAACTAAGAGAAATTCATTTTTTTTAACCATGAGCAAATGCATTTTTGAAAATGAAAAAACAATAGCATACCTTGTGAAGCTGCTGGACAACTTCCTGCTGATCATTTTCACCAGGAAAAAGGTAAGAACTTTATCAAATTGGTCATGACCTGCTTGATGAGCAGTAACCTACAACATGCAGAAAAAGTGTTGTCAATTCATAAATGACCTGGTGCTAATATATAAGCATGACACGGTTCATATTGAAAAAGGTTTCGTTCCTATGCTCTAATCATCATAAAGAGAACACTCAAAATTGCTCAAGTGAATTGGTTATGGTACACCAGCTAGACCAACCTGTTCATCTGATGTTTAGCACAAAAACATTAAAAAATAAGAATTTAAAATAGCAAGATCCAAGTTTGAGTTGTTTCACATTGTTAAAATAGCAAAAAGCACAAAAACAAGAATTGAAAATAGAATCTTCTTCAAATTCTCACCATTTCCCTGACTAGTCTCTCTATGCAACCCACCTTCACTAAATGAATAAAGATATCCATAATCATACCCTGATAATCCACTTCCATAAGAACTAACAGCATAACTAATATGAAATCAAGGTGAAGATTCTTAGAGAGCCTAAAATCGAGCCCTTTCAATATGAGAAGGCCTTCTTCATTTAGCTATATTAACAGGTGTAATGAAGCATAAACCAGGACAGCCATTAAGCAGAGCTGTATAAAACATAAAAATATGTTTTACAGGGATCGAATATCCATTTTGTTTTCTTACTTGGTGAAGGAACCTTGAACGAGTCCACATCGGTGATACACGGAATGGCCATTGATTTTCGACCTGCTGCGACACCAAATAATAATATAATATAACAGTTTTTTCCATTTTTTTGACTCTGAGGCCGATCTTAGCAATTAGCTCATGCAAGATGGTTAGTTCAAGAGGTGGTAGTTTAAAACAAAGGAATTATTATTTGAATGACCAGGTATTGCGTAACTCAATAGATATAGCTCAGAGAATCTGAAAAATGATGAGTTTTCCATGTACAAAATTTAAAGAAAGGTCTGAAAGTAGGTATTTATGCCAAGAAGTAAGGATGAATACTACACTAACAAAATACAGAAAAATGGCAACAGAACGAATCGAATTCTATGGTGACTAATTCAATTAATCAGAAAAATACCCAAAAAATTATCAACAAAACAGCAGTAAAATTTACCTGCAAGTTTCTGCAACTCTAGGATCATTATCCCCCAACGCCTCCATCTGCATCTTCAAACCTTCCTTATAATACTCGATCGACCGATCCAACTGTCCCAGCATCGAATGCGTATCTCCTAACTGCATATACCCCGAAAACACCGCCAGCGCGTGATCCGCACCCCTCGGCACCTCCGGAACCTTAATCGCCCTCTCCAGATCCGGTACCGCCTCCTCGAATTTCCCCAGGCTACAGTAAATCGCCGCCACGACGTATTTTTCGAACCTCTTCGAGGCACGCAACGCGTAGTCCAAGGGCTTACTCGGGCCTTCTCCCGACGCAATCATGTCCCTGGCCAATTTCAGCAGAAAATGGCCGAGATCCGGGTTGTCGAGCGAAGATTCATTAATCAGGCTTTTCTCTGGAGGGGATTTTTTATAGCAGAGCCCCGATCTGGGGAGGGTTTGGCGCGTGAGGTGGACGGGGAAGGAGATGGGGGTCGGCGCGTGGCGGGGGAGTTGGATTTTGGTTCGGATCTGATGGTCTCCAGACGGATCGGAGTGTGCGGTGGCTCGTCGGGGACCGTAATTCGCAGCGGCGGAGCATCCGGTGGCGTTTTAACGGATACTAAACCCGGCATTTTTTGGGGGAAAAGTTTCGGAAACTGAAGCACAAAATAGGAGTTTTGATAGCGAGAAAAAGAGTTAAGGAGGATTAATTAAAGAGGAATAATTAATGAAAACAGTTAATTATGAGATGGGATTAATGCATGCCACCATTTTCAAGTGTCGATGGTGAGAATGGTGGGGCTGACTGTGGAAGACAGATTGAAAGATTTGAGAAAGAAGAGAGGTATAGATGGTTTGGGGCAATAAAAACTATTGTTCATCTTACACTAAAAAGTAAACCCTAGCTAATTAATTAGGGGCAATAAAGACACCGGTTCTATAATCGGTGTCGAAAAATGTGATTTTAAAAATATTATAGACACCGGTTCTATAACCGGTGTCGAAAGATCTGGTGTGTAATCTAAAATATTTATATAAATAGACACCGGTTTCTAAATCCCGATGCCAAAACCGGTGTCTATTTGGGAAACTGTTTAACAATAGACACCGGTTCTAGGAAACCGCTGTTGTTTATCAAACGACAGCACTGATTAGACACCGGTTTATTACAAAACCGCTGTTATATAGGAAAAGACACCAGTAAAGTCTTAAAACCGGTGTCTTTTTGGTGGTGTCTATCAGCAGTTTTCTTGTAGTGTATGAGCCAAATGTAGCAATGGAAGTTCAACAACACAACGAGGGAAACAAGGCAAAACAGATTTAGTAATTAATTGTTCAATTTGACAAATCAAAGCGATGCGATCGTAATACAGAACCAATAACCTTAATTAGCGATAAGATTATTTACAACAAATATCAAGACAGATAAATCATATACCAAATCAGCAGCCACAGTATTCCAAAATTTCTCAAAAACCCTAAAACAACAATGGTGAATAGTATTGCGCATCACAACAGGAAATCCACGAAACCCTAAAAACTAGTATCCGCCAAAACTTGTTGGATTTAACCACCAATCCTGGGTTAATGGAAGGAAAAATGAGAGTTAAGATGAATATGGCGAGTCGAGATGTGGTCTGTGGAGTCGCGCGGCCCGACGGCGGCGATAGCTGATTGTGAAGGCTCGACCGCCACAACGGCAGCGGGGGCAGCTGCTCGCAAGGCTAGACGGCACCAACGGAGGGGCGGCTGCTAGACGGTGTCGGCGAAGGCGGCTAAACGATGCCCGCGACGGAGGAAGGAAAAGTGGGAGTTAACTGCTGGTGGTGCGTGAGAGTGAAGACTGTGGCGAGCTCTCTTCTCTCTGTTACGGGTAATTGGCACTGTGCACCCTACAATTACACCCATTTGGTACTATACACCCTAAAATTAAACTTTTGGCATATTGCACCATTAAAATACACTCAGCTTGGCACTTTGCACCTAAACACATTTTAGGCTAGATTTGTGATTAGAATATTAATAGGCAAAGGGTATATTTGTCTCTTCAGTATGTTTTTGTCATGCTATAACAGATTAACAGCAAACAATTTTCTCTCTTTAATTCATTTTCTTTCCTTCTATTTATTAATTGCCCCGTTAGTTTATTTTGAAATTTCAGTTAAACCAGACCTTATTAATAGGCAAAGGGTATATTTGTCTCTTCAGTATGTTTTTGTCATGCTATAACAGATTAACAGCAAACAATTTTCTCTCTTTAATTCATTTTCTTTCCTTCTATTTATTAATTGCCCCGTTAGTTTATTTTGAAATTTCAGTTAAACCAGACCTTATTAATATTCCATGTCTTTTGAAGTTAGTATCATAGATTCATAGTACTGATTGAAACTTGTTGTGGTTAACCAAATTTTTTTTAAGTGGCAGAGGATTTGATTTCTTTTTCCCAATTCAGTATATTCGAACGAATCAAAAATATAGTACTTCAACTTAGGAATCATTTATATAAGAAATTGACAATTTTAATGGGGCAAAAACTTGTGTAAGACGGTCTTACGGTGCGACGTGGTACTTTTAGTGTAAAAAGTGATACATTTTTCTGAATACATTGTCTGAATGAACTGAAATTAAGTGTATTCAGACAAAGTATCAGATTGTACACTAAAAGTATCACTTTTTATACTAAAAGTATAACTTTTTTTACCCTAAAAGTGCAATTTGTCGTACCGTGCGACCGTCTTACAAGATATATTCTTTTTGAAAAGTTTTGGGATAAACATGATTTTTTTTAATAATTTAGCAAAGTTGCTAAAAACTCCATATGATAAACAAAAATCGTTGATAATCCTTCGAGAAGTTTTTTTTTTAGGGAATCCTTGAGTAGTTTTAAATTGCTAATAAAGTTGACGGATGTATTATGCACTCGCTGAATCTACCAAGGTGAGAGGAAATTGACACTTTTTGATCAAAAAACCCTTATTGACTATTATTTATGCCTCCATATATATATATATATATATATATATATATCAAACAACAATTTTCTTATGTATATTTAAAATCAAACAGACGCTTTACAGAAAAATAAAAATTTAATTGGTAAAATGATTTTTATTGATTTCATTCAGTAAATAAAATTCTTTTTTCTATATATTTATTTATTGTCCCGTTTGTTTCTTTTTTTCTTTTTATTGATTTATTTATTTGAATAACCTATGAATTTTTGTCTTATGAAAATTAATTAAGAGACAAATATACCCTTTGCCTATTAGTATTCTAATCACAAATCTAGCCTAAAATGTGCTTAGGGTGCTAAGTGCCAAGGTAAGTGTATTTTTATGGTGCAATCTGCCAAAAAATCAAATTTAGGGTGTATAATGCCAAATGGGTGTAATTATAGGGTGCATAATGCCAATTACCCCTCTGTTTCTCATATGTTTATTTTTCTTTTAGAAGTCAAAAGTTGTGTTTAAGTTGTTTGATTAAGTTACTAATACTCAACCTTAAAATTGCTAGTTTTTTTTTTAATATTTATGTTTAAGTTGTTAAACTAAAATGTCTAACTTTAAAATTGCTAGTTATATTTTTAGACTTATTTTTAAGTTGCTAAACCAAAAGTTTTAACCTATAAAGTTGCTAGTTATATTTTATTATTATTTTTTTCAAATGAAATAAAATAAAGATTTGATAAAAGAAAAATTACAACTCCCAACACTTTTAGAATTATGCTAAAGTTGCTAAAATAAAATTGATAAGTTAACTAAAGGTGATAGTTATACCATGAGATAAAGAATTGATAACAAAATAAAAATTAAAACTCTCAGCACTTTTAGAATTATACTAAAGTTGCTAAAATAAAATTGATAAACTAACTAAAAGTGCTAGTTATACCATTAAAAATTTAAAATAAATAATAAATAAGGATATGAAAAATGCCTATAGACTCTGGTTTATAACTGTTGTTAAAATTGTTGTCTTTAAGAAAAAATAATGACGCTAATTACAACGGTGTAACCAACCGTTGACGAAAAGGATGAATAAATATTGTCTTTTGAAAAATATTAGGCTCTAATCGACAATGGATTACAAAAACATTGTCGAAGACCCAAGAAACTGTTGTCAAAAAAATAAAAAGACCACTAATAGACAACGCTTCAAGAAAGTATTGTCTTAGGCTCGAGTGAACTGTTGTCGTTAACTAAAAAATCCGCTCATCCACAACGGTTTAACGAAAATCCGTTGTGAATACTTATAAGGACAACGATTTAGCTAAACTCCGTTGTCTTTGGGGTGTTGTTGTTGAGCATTTTTCTTGTAGTGATGGTATTGGAGTTCTTTGTAGCTGCCCATCAATAGAAGAGTTAGCGTTGCTTTGAGAACACTTGTTACATGTTTTGTTAAACGCTTGTTAGGCGTTATGTTAAACACTTGTTAGATACGTTTCACGAAATAGTTGATATTATTTTGTTAAACACTTGCAGACATGTACTAAATACAATCACTTGACTGTCAGTTTTTGTTTTAATTAGTTATATGTTGTTTTCTTGCATTGTGTTATGTTTTTTGATGGATGAAATCAAAATTTATATTACGGTAAAAAATAGCAAAGACAAATAAATCGCATTAGTAGGTATTACATGTTTTTTTTGATCAGTTTTGTTTTAAGGCTTGTAGAACTGTTGTAACACTTTAAAGCCACAACAGATTTGATCCATTGTTGAAAAAGTTATAAATTATAACGGTTTTAAAACCTTGTCGAACTGTTGTGATAATTCAAAACGACAACTGATATTAACTGTTGTGGAAATCCGTTGTTGTGTTTCATAATTCAAAAACATCTACTAACCATTGTCTCAACCGCTGTCTTTTAGCATCTAAAGAGAACGGATACCAACCATTGTCCCAACTGCTGTCTTTTAGCATCTAAAGACAATGGATTTTAACTGTTGTCTTTCTTGTTATCGACAATGGTTTGAAACCATTGTTGTGAGGCCCCGGATTTTTCAACCATAACGACACAGTCGCAGACATTTGTTTCCCGATAATTTATTCTTATATTAATTATTTATTTTACAGTTCGTATTATATAAATGGATTTAACATCAGTTATCTATTTCACCTTAATTTTGTAAGAAGGGTACTATTAAAAGTCCATCTTGATCTAAACAAACTTACTTTTAAATATTTAGATTTTGAATTAAAAAAACAATTTGAAAATCTTCTATACGATAAACTCAATATTTTTACTTAAAATCTATTATCTTTGTTTATAAATATTGTGTTATAAAATTTTTAAAATTCTTTCAGCATAAAATATTTATTTTTATTGTGTAAATTTTGAATTTAAATATTTATCTATATTTAAAATATTTAAGTTGCTTGATTGGTCATTTATTATTTTCAATTCTATGTTTAATGATCGCTTGATTGATATTGCTATTGTGTATTTATTAGACACCTTAGAATTTTAAGAGACCTATTTTTTTAGTGGCATATATCCTATAGAAATAAGAATTTGATTTAGAATAAGTGATCTTGAGACTTATAAGTGATTATGAGAATCACTATTTATTTTTGGAGATTGATATTATACACCTATTATCATCCATTTTGGGACAAAAAAATATATGGATACCACATGTGACATAGGGGTGGACGACCATGTGCAATTTTTTGTGAGAAATACCTCTTAATTCTTATAGATATACACAACTATACCCAAAAATCCTACACGCACATTTTTAAATCATTCTTCTCCCAACATAACCTACTATCTACCAACATTCCCCTCAAAATTCCCCAACACCCATTATTCACTAACTCCTACACCACACCCATACTTTGACAACCTAATTGTCCCCCATGCAACAATATTATACAAGACAAAACAAACATCCTCCCTCCCTCACTCACACAATTCGCCAACACTGAAAAGAAAATAGGAGAGAAAATTTCATTTCTTCTCCTACACATCTCTATCAAGAATCCCCAACATACTCTCATCTGCTATCTTCTTCCTTTCTTCTTCTTCTTCTTCTTAAATACTTAACAAAAAAACAAGAAAATCCTCCCCATATTCCTCAAGAAATTTTTCGAACCATACCAACAAGAGGTAAGAAATTTGCATCTTGTTCAATCACTTCTATTATCTTCAAGCAATCTTATCCCTTCTAATTTTATTTTGTAATTTCCATTTTTTAGGTACTTAGAGGACCTCAACTTGAAAAACTTTAGAGACTTGAGACTATCTTGAAGAGGACTTCAAGATCTAATTGAAGAAACTAGACTACAAGGTAAGAATTTGAGTTTGTCGCACCTTCTTCTTCTTCCCCTTAAAAATCGAATTTCGACTCCACCATTTTCATTTTTGGAGGTTTAGGGGATGACCTTGGAGGCCTTGTTTGAGGGTGATCAAGATATTTATTTTTGAGACCTCCTACTTGACAAAAATTCCCACTATACAAGGTAAGTGTAGTACTTGACCATTTCTTTCTTCTTCTTTCTTCTTGTTTTAATTCTCCATTTTTTTGGTATTACTTGACTTAGGGGCTGACCTAAGTGAGGTTGACATTCTAAGTTGTGATTATATCTCTTCTGCTCACCAAAACAACCAACTAGACAAGGTGGGTGGAAAAATCTTTTAGCCCTCTAGTAAATTTTGAGAAAAATGCATGTAGTATTTGAAAGACTTGATATATATATATATATATTTATGTGATGCATGTACATTTTAAATTGTAAATTCTAAAATTTCTCAAGTGATGTTCAAAAATTTCCAATTAGTGCAATTTAGATGCATGCATGTGCAATTTAATGCTTTATATGATGAATTCTTGTATGATATGTATATGCATGTTCATACACTTAAAAATTCATGTTTTAATTTCGTTATAATCTGGAAATTTCGTGCATAATTGGTTAAATTACAATTTTTGGCCCTTAAATGCAAAAATAGCAAATTGGTGGACTTAATTGTAGGAATTACAACTTAAGGGATCCCTCTGTAATTTTTTATTTTTGGGACTGTACTTGTACTTAAAAATGGTATTTTGACATAATATTAAAGTTTTAAAGGTTTTGAGATAACAAAAATTAACCCTTGAAAGCCCAAGGACTAGATTGTAAAATTTTGAAAGTTTAAGGGTTAAAATACAAATTTCGAAACTGTACCAACACCACTTTTGAAATTTCAAAATTTCTAACTTCTAAGGATTGGAAAACATATATTTTAAATGTATTCCAAAAATCAAAAGATTTTGTGTTAAGAAATGCAATTTTTGTAAAATTGAGGGACCAAAATGTAAAATACTAGACACAAGGACCAAAATAAAATTTCCAGGACTTATACAGTCCATGTATCTGGAAACATACCTTTAACTATAATTTTATAATATTTTGAACCCATGGTTCAAATTTTATAATAATTGGACCCCTAATAAGCCTTAAGGGCAAAACTTAAAAATTGGACTAGAATGGAATTTTTAAACGTTAAGGGACTTAAACACATACCTTTTCAAAACTGCTTTTGTCCCAATAACCCAGTGACCTTAGTGATATTTTAAAATTAAAATCACATTAAAATTTCTTCCGGTTTGTGAGATCCGAATATTTTAAACTCGGGGCCCAAAATGATAATTTCGACAAATTTAGGACCAAAATAGAAATTTACCAAAAATTCGACTCCAAACTTTTTAAACCATGATTCTATGGACAATTTGGAGAATTTAGGAACTGACCTTATAATTTTCGAGGTCGGTATAAAAACTTATTCAATTGTAAACCCGATAAAGTCTAGTTTTACCAAAACGGGGCCAATTGTAAAATTTTCTTTTAACAAGGACCTAAACTTAATTATTTTCTTCTATTATAGCCCTGGTATTACTGACTTATATATATATTTTTAAATTTATTTTTCTTAAAAATTCTCGTGACTTAACGGATCCCTTTGACCGGATAATACGCGTTACGTGGGGCGACTTCCTCGCCTTATGACCTTGAACTTACAACGGGACTTATATCCCATCTAAATTACCAACCCCGAAGATTAGTTATCTTTCCGATAATTCACTTCATTCAATAATTACTCTGCCAATGCCGATAAACGCCACGTGCAAATTCTCGCATGATTATACTTGAACCGCCTTCTTGAATTGTTATACTCGACTGCCTTGTTGACATTTTATATCCGTATATATATTCTTGCTTGAGTCAACTTGGTGTGTTGAGCTCACAGTCAGAGTGGACCAGTCAAGGATGGAACCGGGCAGCTCGGCTGCTATTCCACTCTCCGGCCCCATCGTCCTAATCCCACCATTGGCGGACAGAGTGTCCAATAGGAGAAGTGGGTCGTAGTACTTGAGGTATAATCGCGATTATGACAATCCGTGCCTTGAAAATCTTGCAAATACTTGTTGGATTGTCGTGCCTATGGAGCGATAAGGTGACAGGCCTTGGGCCATCTTGCTTGGAGAGTCACAAAGTAGAACGAAGAAATCGCTGTCTGATCCACACGATTCTGGAGTTACTCGGACCGAAATACTTGCTTGGGTTGGCGCTACATTTAGTACGCAACCACTACTTGACTTGTTGAAATTCACATATAGTGCATGTATGTACATGAACTCCTTTCATCACAACTGTATAAGTATATTATTTTTTTAATATCATGTCGCTTGCGAACTGTATGTGATGCATGCATCATAACTCACGCATTTTTCACATAACTGTTTTCTTGCATCTATATATATCGCCACACTTTCACACGATTACCCATCCAACAACATTACTACTTAGAAAGAGTCTGAACATAACAAAACCAGGAAACCGGGTTGCGTCAATTGTACTTGATCCACATAACTGGTGTGTGCAGTGCTCCAACTGGATCAGGTTCTAAATCTCACCATTGGTTATATGGAAATGGGATTGGGACTATCTATTTTTGGATAAAAGATCGGATTATAAAATAATTTTGGCATATAGGGGTTTCGAACATGGCTTAGCAGACTAGTACTACACTCTTAAGTATGGAAATATTGTTTGATTTTGATACGCACAAAGACCTCGGCTATTTGTAATTTGATGCTCCATGGGTAAGTGAATTGAGGGGGAGTTTGACTTGACGAGGGAGATGTTAGGGAAGATGCAAATTAGGGATGAGGCTAATTAGAATATTTTGAATTCAAGGTTGCATTTTGTGAATGAAAATTTGTCGTATTGGATACTTTGGAACAAACTTAGATTGCTAAAGACTAAAGAGGCGTGGAACTTCTAGTGAACATAGACTAAAATAAATTCTTGTCTAAGCAAAATAAATAAGAAGTTGGAAATATTCTGGACCAAGAAAACCCGAGAATGTTTACATATACTGATGTACAATCAAGAGTATATAAAACCTCTCCTTGATAAAAATGATGTTAATGTTGTGATACAAACACCATGACCTTTGATCACGGATGTAAGACTTGTATATGAGAAAGCTGGCATGATAAAACTCAGTTGATATATAATGTTTCACTTGTCAGTTGCAATGGTCTATAATTTTTGTTTGCAAAAAATGAGTTTGAGCTTCATTTTTTCCATTCAAAAATTTCAGGCAAATGGAGTAACCATTTAAGAACCAGTATTTTCATCTATCAATCTAAAAATTATTTTAGTTTCTAGCTTGGGCCAGCTATAAAATGACCTTATGTAATGTTGCATACATAAAAATGAGAAATAAACTTGTACAAACTTCATCACCTTTCGAAAAGATATAACCTTGTGTAAAGTGGTCAACAAAGAAAAACAAAATCTACCAAAATATTGAGATAATATTGACAACGTAATATTTGTATTATTTGATAAGCAAAATATTGAATGGAGTAAAAATTTTATGTGAAAGGAAAGAAAATCGGAGCAAATAAAAGCATAAAACACTGACACCTTTTCCTGTAGCAAGATTACTGCAATTGCCCAAGAATTACAAAATTCCTTGTACTGTGGTACATGATTACTGCAATCACAAAAGGATTACTAGAATTGCTTGTCCTTTCTGGTATCTGATTACTGCAATCTAAATTACATGAATAGTTATACTGTCCTATACTTGATTACTAATGTGACAAAAGAATTATAAACTTATTACTGCAATCACACATGAATTGCAGCAACTCCATGAACTGTCCAATATCTGTACATTAATAATCATTCTAGTATTCTTGGTGGCAAAATCTCGCCTTTGGATTTCACTTACCAAACAGGTTTGAATTGGAACAATTGATATCAAGTTTCTCTCTCATATTTAATTGCATTCTTCCGAAATATTGCAACAACTTTTGTTTTCCAGAGCCACGCCACCAAATTGCCCACTCACAAAATATTTTTTACACAACATCCGAGTCTAGATTGTCTCCTCTGTCTGATATAAAACAACCTCTCTCCCTACATTTTCTGCATTTTTTTCTTTTGCAAAGTTCTATTTTCTTGAAGTTTAGACTTCTACAAGAGAATGGCTATTTCAAGCTCTCAAGAGAGAAACATGGGGAATGCTGATGCTCCAAATCCATCTCTGTTGGATTTGTTGAAGAAAATTCTTCTTGATTTTGGGAATGAGCTTCTTATACCCTGTGATTCTATAGAGGAACTTCTGCAGAAACTTGATGTAAACTTCAACTTCTCTTTCCAAATTAAATTGTATATTTTTCTTGTACATGTTTATGTGTTTATGCAAAAGGTTATATATACGAAATTTCTCATCATGTATGCTTAATTCTGCCTGTAAATGTCTAGTTGTTGATTTTCGGTGTCAGAAGTCAGAAAACATTCTTTAATTCGAGGTTGATGATATTTTCTTGTATCAACTAAATTTTGATTCTGCTTATAAATCTGGCATTCATGTTGTTACAACCCAAAACTTCCTTTATTTCTGGGCGGATGATCTTTTTTTGATTCAACTAAGTTTTGATCTTTGATTTGCTGTCCATCAGAAATTAGAGAATCTTTTATCAATTATATATCAAGATTTTAGGGAAATGTTTGAAGTAGCACTTCAACCATCAAAAGACGCCCTAATTGCCGATGAATTTACAAGACATGCTGAAATGGATGTGCGAGTTTCAGTGGCCTCTTGTATCAGTGAGATCGTCAGAATATATGCACCTGATGGTCCATACGAGAAAGAACAAATGAAGGTAATTCTAAATATGTTAAGATGTACTCTTTACTTTTTTCAATATTGATGCGTAACTAATCGGAATTTTCATTTGTTTGAATGCAGGAGTTTTTTCAGATAGCTGTTAGTGCTTTCGAGAGCTTGGCTTGCATGTCTGGCCGAGCCTATTCAAAAGCCGTGTCTATACTCGGAACTATGTCATATAGCAAGTCATGTGTGCTCATGTTGGACCTTCAATGTCACGATCTTGTCCACCAAATGTTTCACTTGTTCCTTAATGGCATAAGGTAAGAGACCACCAGTTTATCTTTTCTGTTTCTTTTTCCTCTAATTTGCCATAACATTGGTTTCTGTACATTTGTATAATTTTAACTTAAACGATTTCCTTCCTCGCATTTTCTTGACATAGGATTACAATTGTTCCTGGATATAGAATTACGGGAGTTATGGACTTGATATGCTCTTTTAACTTGTGTTTGATTTGGCAATTTCAAATAATGATAATGAATTTATTTTGGTTGCCAAACCACAGGTTAGTCACAGTATGGTATATATGGTAGAAAATAACTTTTTAGACATCATCACATGCCTCGGCAGCATGAGTTGTGGTTATATTTAACCATAATTTTTCATAAATTTGATTGTTCCTGTTGGCCTTATAACATGCATTCGATATGACATAGACAGTCTCTGTAAAATAGCCTCACCCTACCAACATGCTCAGGAATAGGTTATTTTTCACTAGAAGCTTTTGAGTATAACTCTATATTTACGTAGTAAGATGAAATAATATTTCATTGAGTTTCTTCCTTGAGTATTTGAAATGGTCCTAGCAAGCTATACTGTTTGTACATAATCTTCTTAGGACAGAACTATAACTAAGTATAACCTTGCAGACTAACATGGGTTTATGTGTAAACATTATTAACCAATGACTTGGTGCACCCTAATGTCTAAAAATATGCATATCACCTTACTTTAGATCATTTTGACGGTTAGTAATTGCATTTCATTGTCAACAGAGAAAAGGGATGGCATTGTGACGTGCCCACTATAAATCCTAATGTGTACTCGTGCTAGTATTTTAGGAGTATGCATGATAATGCGGTATTGCTAAAGCAAGGTGGCTAGTCTAGAACACTCGGAATTTGTATTATTGTTCCTATCTTTTCATGTTCAATCGTATTCTTATTGATGCACGTATTAAAATCCATTTTTTCCTATCTAGATTCTTTTATTTACTTGTATGGGATGGGCCAGCCCTGGTGAAAAGGTCATGCCAAGCTGCAATTTTGGAGGCCCGAAAAGTCGGGTCATCTTGTCGGCCTGGTCATTTCATGTGTATTTTTATGGGTTGGGTCAGGCCAGGACCGACCTCAAAATTAGTGGTCCATTGAAAATTTTGCCCCATCTTGGCCGGCCCAAATTTTCTCTTTGGCCCGGCAGGCCAGCAACGAGCTGGCCCAGCCTAGACCATTTGACAACTCTATGTACGGGTGATGGTTGTAAGGCTTGACTCCCTTTGGCTTCTGACTCTACAAAGCAATGATTTATATAAACTAAAATGATTAATCAAACTTGTAATATGTCATTCATTGCACTTGCAATGAGGGAAGCTGGCGTAATCCATCAGTTGTGCTAATCTTTATGCTTATACATATATACATATGTGTGTGTTTGTGTTTGTGCGTTCTTAATATTTACTTATAAAGACGGTGAAGTTTATAATTTGATTTTCTAGCATAACTTTTGTCTGTGTTCGTGGCATAACTTTCAAATATTGATCTTTTATTATTTGCCAACTTTAGAACCAGTCACTCCGATGCTATTTTCTCAAACATGGAGAATATTATGACGGCGATCATTCGTAGCAATTACGACTGCGATGAATCCACATTGGAGCTTGCTAAGATCCTTCTTGCTAGGTTAAAGAAGGAAAATCAAGTAACGTCTCTTGGATTCTAGTTTTCTACAATTTTCATGCAATATCACTGTCTTCTGCTCTTATTAAGAAGGATTCTTCTTTTTCTTCAGAATGTTTCATCAGTTGCTTTCCAGCTGGCAGAGAACACGTTTAAGAATTGTTCCAATGAGCTGAAAACATATCTTCTGGAAGCTATTAGATGTTTGGGAATTCCTGTTGAGGATTATGCTGAAGTTGTTGTATCACTATTCCATGATGCAACTCAAAGGGAAAACATGGTGTGTTGCTCTAGTTGTAAATAATAACTCAAAATACATGATGCATTCTGTATTTGATTAGACCAAAAACGATGTATTTGTTGCTTTGTTTTCTGTTTGCTTGACCTTAAGCTTTACTAGACACATCTTTAATTAATAGGACAGAAAGTGATTTGGATACTTTCTAATATATTAATAGCTTAACTTGACGCACACAATTAAGCTTATGTGTTTCACTCGCGCATATATGATGATAGATGCGAGCATCAGTCATGCTTCTTGTTGTCCCTATAAACTCAAATTGAAGACAATAGATTTTTGAAGGGCAGCGAAATTAGTTCAATTCTTCACCTTAAGCATATAATTAGGCTTATTAATTTAGTTTTAGTATAGAAACATATTCAAACCTGGCCATTTATGTTGACTAAGGTCGAATAGTTATATGAAACATGGTCTTTTATATAGATAGATGCTTGATAATGTTCCGACTTCCAGAATGAGAGGGTCTACAGTCATGTTTTTGGCTCTGCAGTTTCCTCTCGATATCTGCCTTCGGAAATGGATGGATTAATTTACTAATTTTTCATTCCGATCTCGCAATGAGTTACTTTAGTCAAACTGCACTTCTTGGACATTTATAGTTTAAGCCTATTCACTCGACACGTTAAAAGAGTATTAGTAAAATTGTTAAATGCATTATTGTGGTTTCCATTATTGTTATTCGATTGGCAACACAAGCAGTTCCATATATATATCTACCGACGGACAACATCCGTCATTAAATAACGACGGAAATTAAATCCGTTGCTAATTAACTACGGTTTTATTATTCGTCGCTATTTGTAATACAAACATTAGTGTTTTTGCGTTACTAAATTACTGACAAAAGTAATCTGTCGCTAAATTGTCTTTAATTTGCCCGCAAAAATTTGGCGCTATACTTACCTATGAATTAACGACGGCATTTTTTCCATCATAAAATCCGTCGTAAATCCATGGTCATTTCCATATTAATTTTAAATATCAATTTGTGGCTGCATTCCGTCATTAATTCTGTCGTTATTTAACTACGGCTATAATCTGCAGCTAATATCTGTAGCTAGTTTGCGGTTTTCGTGTAGTGGATATCGAACATGACTAACACAATAGTTTGCCAATGGGATGCAGAATAATTTGGAAAAAGGGCAAGGATCTTCCACCAAGGAAGCTCCCGCAAAAAAAAGTAGGGGCAAGGCTGTTATTTCCGAAGACCTAACAGGAAATGTCCTTATCAAGGTAACAAGTGACACATAAATCCTTATGTAATTTATGTATGCTACTTGTGTTTTCCTCTGTAATAAGTCTTTAACCTTATATTTCTATCATGAGATGCGCAGACATTGGCTTCTGAGTCTAGACCTGTATCGTTTAAAAGGGAAGCTCATTCCGGAGAAGTCTCTAACCCACTACACAAGAGCAAGAGTACCACATCTAAGCAAGAGGTCTGGTCTTATTATCTTTCTAAACTATCATATGAATAGTTTTATTTGATGATTCAGACTCTAAGTTTGAGAGATATGTGATATATCACTTTAAATGATGTTCAATTATATGTCACATTATAATAAGTTTTTCAATTGAATAGACAAAGACTAGATGAGTAAAAAATCTCAGTGGACAGGAATAATGAAATTAAGTAAATACTTGTAAAACAAAATAATGAGTCTGAAATGATCTTGCTATTTTTGAATTGGCTTTTGCTATTATTATTGATGCAAGAACAATTATGTGCATTTTGTTGTACACCAGAAGAGAGTTGCTCATTGATGATGGTATTCAATTAATACTATGTTAAATCTAAAAGTAGGATTTTTACCTTCATTTATGTCTTTCACTTGGTGGTGGCTTTATTGACATTTGACGACTTTTTAACTGACTGAACAATCAAAAAGTATTATGACACTTGGATTATTTTCCTTCCTTCCATTGTAATAGTTTGATAAAACCTTTAGTGTACTACTAAAGTTATTGATGTCACAGTAGCAAGCCTATACTTGTAAATATTTTGATATATTAAGAAAATTCAACCTTGTGGATGTTTCCACAAAAATAAAATATATTATGTTTCCTCACCTGGCAATGAAGTAACCATCATAAATAAACAAATAAATAATCTCTAAATCCATGGTCCATTCCATGAGTTCCAATACCTTCTACATGAGCTATCGTTATATAGTTCCTAACTGGTTATATCAACAATTCTTTCATTATATTTTTCATCTGACTTTGGGTGTTGAAAAGCACAATGTTTGTGTACGAGCGCACATAGATACTCATGTCTGGAAGTATTTTGTGCACTTATTTATGTCATGTGTTGTGTATAACAGATTAAGTTCAACTGTAAATATTGTTGTTTAGGCTTCCAAGGTAAGGGATGCGAGCAAATGTTTTGGGGACGAGTTGGTTGGTTGCAGGGTAAAGGTTTGGTGGCCAGTGGATGCTATGTAAGTTCTCATGATTGTTATCATCTGACACCAAGCAAATGATATCTAGCTGATTTATGTGTCCTTTTACTGATTGCATTATCTTTTAATTCTTGGATTTGTCTCCATTTGTAGGTTTTATGAAGGAAAAATTACATTTTTTGATCACTTGAATAAAAAGCACCAGGTAAACTTACACTTAGTGAATCACTTATTCCGCTCGGTCAATTTGTGGATTCATAAACATAATTTTCTCTAGTTATTAAACAGTTTAAACACTTGAAAATGCAGAATGTCATGTATTTCAGCTCCAAAAAAATGCCATGTTTTTGGGGTTTGCTTAAAATGAATAAATCATTGTTTTATTATATTTGGATTGGATCTTGCATTGTGTTTTTTGAATCACTTTTACAAGCTCTAATTGTTGTCGTTTCATGACTTCATTTAGGTTGACTATGATGATGGTGATAGTGAAATATTAGACCTTGCGGAGGAATGCTGGCAATTGATTGGCGGTAACAATTTGTCCCTTCATGTTGTTGTTGTATTTAAATTCTTATGAATTTTGAAATTAATTTTAATATGTAACATGTGTGTTTGTGTTTACCATTTAACAGAAGGAGCAGAAGACTGATACAACACCTAGTGCCACATCAGAGACGTAAGCTTCTCTTTTAGTGATTTGGGCTTTACTATTTTCATTAAAAAAGTGGTAATGGTCCAAGTTGGACAATTATGTTTTGTGAAAATGAAAAATAGCCGTATTTTTCAAAAAACGTATTTTTAGCCATTTTGACTAAAAACTAAACGGTCATGCTTTCGTTTTGATTCTCTGATATGAGTCTTGGTTATTTTTCAAAAATGATGATGTGCAGACATTTTAGGTTTCTATTCTCGGTATCTAGACACATGTCTATATAACGAGAAATAGACTGGTCCCCGAAATTGAAAAGAAGAGTAAAGTGGATATATGAACTCAAAAATGGCTAAAAGACGTGTTTTTGAAAAACATGGCTAAAGAATATTTTCTTTATGGAGAAGTGACCAAAAAAATCGTGAATTTTAGGAAAGAACTCTAATAATCTTGAAACTTTTGTTATCGACGTTTCAAAAATTGTGCATGCTTTGACAAAATTTGTTTCTTCAGTCTACACTTGCAATTGGGAAATCATGTATATTGTTGAGCACTTAATTTTACTCATAAGTTTGTGAATTGTAGAAAATTTAGTTTTTATGTGAAATGTTGTCCACTTCTATGATCACGCCGTTTATTTGCTATTCACGTCTTTGTTTGACTTTATTCTTCTTGTATGACTAAGCTACTGTACGCTGGCAATTTATCCGTTTTTTGGCATCTTCATCTTATCCTGATTTCTTGTATTATCGTTATTTTTCCATAAATGTATTTTATTGATTCCTTTGCTAGCTTAAATTGGATTTTACTTTATTATTTTTTACTTTGCGTTTAACTACTCTTGATATCTAACACAGTTTTTTAGTCTCAAAGACGAATGTTAAATTTTGCAGTAAATTCTTAAGAGTTACGTATAAATAACATACAACTTAATCAAGTTCTTGAAAAGGACTATCTCATGGTAAGGATTATATATATATAAAAATAATGTCTTTGTGATTAAGTTGTTTGAAAGGACTCTCTCATGGTAAGGATTATATATATATATATAAATAATGTCTTTGTGATTAAGTTGTTGAAAAGGACTATCTCATGGTAAGGATTATATATATAGGATTTGGTTCAAATAAGACCACCCTCTCAGGTGAGGCGAGTGTGGACTCATCATATCCATTAATTGTTAAAAACAAATGGATGTGATTAAATAAATTTTTTCCCATTTTTTCCGTTATTTTAAGCGTAAGGTTGTAATTTTTAATTCAAATTAATGCTTTCAACGGTTTTTCAGGTGTTCGACTTTTTGAAACCGTTTTTTATGGGAGATTGAACCAGGATTTAATGGCGTAATTTAAGGAAGCGAGTTTTCTTTCCAAATTTTTTATTTTACAAAGATATAGTATAGGGTTCTTTCTCTTTGCTTAATTAGCTATTAAATAATGCATATTTAGTTGTTTTGTTGGCACTGCTTTTTTTACGAAAACAAGACATAATTGAATATAATGTCTTGCTTGTTTAGTTATACTACACTTTGCATAAATAATTTCAATATAATGCATAGTTAGTTATGAAAATGAGATGTTACTTTTGGAAATTATGAAATGGGATGTTACATAATATGTGCGCATATTTAGTTATACCACAATGCATAGATGGTTTCTATATAATGCATAGTTAGTTGATTTTTCAAAGATAGTTTATGACGCATTGCATAGTTGAGAATATGACCTTTGTGTTTTTAATTTTTAACACTATATAAATACCTACTAGATAATGTATAGTTAGTTGATGTTTGTTGCATGTTTTCAAATATGTAATATCTTATAGTAATTTATGCGAGTGTTTCTTCACAAATTTTTTTCTTTGTAAAATATGCGAGAAATCGTTAATGGCGTGTTTTTTCATTGTTGTTTTTTCATTTGGAGCAAATTGCATATTCTTCTTTTTTTTTTTTCACAATTTCGAGTTCTTCATAGTTTTTTTCATTTGCGTTAATGGAGGAATTGTGAGAACGAGAGAGAGAGAGAGAGAGAGATTTGATTCCATTTTTGTAACTACCTTATTATGTTATTTAGTCTATTAACCTTATGTTGATTAAATTAATATTTTAATCTAATTTTTATCCATTAAATCTCACCCATTGATTAATGATGGGAATGGAAGCTACTCCTAAAAACGGCTGCAAGTGCAAGTGCACCTAACGTTTATAGCAAAGCTAAGCGAGTATCGAGTGTCATTCCCACGAGTACTATGATTACTAGTAATTACCGTCTTTTTATTATCTAGCCTACAAATTGTCAAATAGTTTGTTGCAAAATAAAAAATAAAACAAAAGCAAATAAAAGTGGAAGAGGCAACTAAGAACACGAAAGATATCGGATACACTCGGATTGGAAGATGTTGGATATAAATATGCTTGAATGTGAATCCCTCTAGAACGTCTTTGTGATTTTACCAAAATAACTACAACCATAACCCTTAAGTTTTAACCATCCCTTAACATATTTTCATGCTTTGGACCGTAGGCATTCCTAAATTAAGTTAAACCCTTTCTCAAGGCGAAAAACTCCTAACCTCAAGTTGATTAATCAAATCTCTTTCTAGTTAAAACCCCAAGATTGCATTAACGATTTGTGAATTCCCATATTAGGTTTGACCCTAATCAGGAAGATTTATGTCGTCCCCTATATCTAGGATTGCATGCAACTCCTTTCACTTATGTTGGTTCTATTTCACCATGAATCTCTCTTCAAATCAATATGCGCATATACCAATTCGAATAAACAAGCATAACATAAGTGACTCGCATAAAAACATAAGAAAATATATTAAAACATTCAAACCAATGATCACAAATAAGTTCTAGGGTTCATCACATTCAAACACTAGCGATTTAACTCATGATGGATTTGAGAATGAAAACAACAATTAAACAAGAAGTTTCTTTCGAAATCAACATGAATACTTGAAGTTAAAACTTCCAAAACCAACATAAGACTCCCCTGTTGGAAGTATGATGATGAAGTGGTGGAGTTCATCTTCTTCTCCGAGCGATCTTCAATCCTTGTGCCTTAGCGCCTCTCCATGGTGATCCAAGCCTTCTAACTCTCTTCCTCACTACAATATATGTTTCTCCTCTCCAAAATATGAACTTTCATCCCTAAAATCTGATTTCTATGTATATCAATGAATGAATCTCTCCTTCAACCCATACTCTTGGCTTTTATAGACATTATTTTGGAGAAAGTATTCCTTAATAATGTCATCTTTTGATAGTTTAATGCTCAACTTTATGAGTTGGGTTGTTGGGATCATTATTTCCATGTGATCATGTGGGAAAGTAAGGAATTAATACAACAAAATGAGGTGTAAATGTGCTCAAAAGTTGTCAAAAAGCTTGGTTGGTGAGTTTTCCATAATTTTCGCATGGAAAAGTTGCAAAAAGGTGCCCCGGACACGGCCATGTCGCCCGAAACGCCCTGGCCGTCTTTGCTTGAATTTTCTTTGAAAATTGGTCGACGCATGACCATGTCGTCACGACACGGCCAGGCCATGTTGTACGACATGGTCAGAGTGTTAAACAACACGCCAGGCCGTGTTCGAGGTGTCAAGCCTAAAAATTGTGATTTTTCGCCTGTTGAACATGGCCGTGTTGCCGACACCCCCTGGCCGTGTTCGGCTAAAAGGCCCCGAAATGACGCATTTGGCTTGGGATTTCGAGCGTTTTTGCATCCTTAAACCCCGGTATGTTTTGACATGAATCCATGGTCCAAAATTCACCAAAATTAATATGAATGGTCAATCTACACCAATAAAAGAACCTCACGATAGTATGAACAATATACAATCAAAAACTAACGAAACTAACAACAAAATAACTCAATTTCTACTCAAATACACATATAAAACATGCATAAAAAGACACTTATCAATTAATAGTGGGGATGGTTGAGATTAGTCCATTGTGTCTCACCTAGAGACATTGTCTCATTTAATCCTCCCCTATATATATATATATATATATATATATATAAATATATAATGTCTTTGACAACTTGTTAGGCTCTCAACGGTAATAAAGACGTTACCTATTATTTATAACATAAGTCTTGCTCTTTCAATCTTTAATCTTATATTTCGAAACGAACCCGTAGAATTAGATAATCCACAAACTCTTATTCCTCTTTACACCATGCTAAAGTTTAGACGTTGAATAAATTTCTTATATTATGACAATAACTTGTTTGATTTTAGCATGCCCTGGACTATCTAGTTCTTAGTGCAGCTAAAGCTTAAACCAAAATATTTTTCCATTTTGCACACATAGGTTCGAAAAGAAGATGGTTCCTTTTCAGAAATCTGGTTGCTTGTTTGATTCCATGCTAAGTTCTAAGTTGAAAAGTAGCTTCTATTTGAGTTATATTTTGAGTCGTTGTGGTGGATTTCAAATCCATTGTAAAATGATACCATCAAAACTAACTCAATAAATTAAATTTGTTATTATGATTTGAAGTCCATAGCTCCAAATCCATCAATCGAAATGGATCCTTAAAGTACCGTTTCTTTATTTGTGCAGTCGTATTCCTTATAGAAGTAGATTCCGGGAAAACCAAATATTAAAAGAAGGATTTTAGCAAGTCACTCACTAGTACAAAACTGACTATTTGCATCGGTTGTAAATGACTTTAAGCATCGGTTCCAACGGCGATGTATATGAAGGCGATGCTTATAATCACATGTATAGGCATCGGTTGGAACCGATGCCTAAAGTAAACAATAGGCATCGGTTGCTAAGCAAAAGCCGATGCATAATGTTCACCAAAAGCATCGGTTACTAAGCAAACAAACGATGTATAAAGTCAGTTTGGGCATCGGTTGATAACAACAACTGATACCTATTGTTACTATTTTGTTAAATACATTTTTTTTTTCAATTTCCGACCTCCCTGGACATAAACTATTTGCTCAATCAAAATCTAGACCACAAATAAAAATACAACCCAAAAATTCATGACATTTTTTAGTCCATAAAGTTTATTCAGTAATGGACACAATGGAAAACAAAACTAATTATAAAATCACAATCCAAGCTCGAATTGCATGATATGAAAAGCCCAACTTAAAAGCTTGGAGCAGCCACATTAACATTCATTCCTTTGTCAATAATTTGAGCTAACCATCATAATGACTCATTATTGCCTCCCATCCTCAAATCCACTTGATCACAACCTTTAATCCCTTGCAAATTCTAAGATTTCTTTCTTTTAGCTTGTTGATTAACATTCCCCTGGTTTCTACCTTTCCTTTTCCACACTGGCATCGTTAGTTTCTACAAAAGAGATAAAAAATTGAATCATTAAGAAAAATAGACCAAGAAAATGATGAATATATTATTACAAAAGAAGATGAGAACTTACAAGTCATTCATTTTAGCATCAAATTGGTTAGCATCAAATTGAGAACATTTAGTTGCCATTCCAGCCATGACTTTGTAATATCCCGTATTTTTCAAATATTATTATTATCTATATTATAATTATCTTATTTATTTTATTTCAAATATTAATAGTTATAATTCAGTCATTATCCTTTTACAGTCTAGATTATTTGTAAAATCAATATGGATAGAATTTCACTCCTATTAGATGATGGAAAAATCAGATTTTATCCTATCATTTTTCAAGTCCTACTCATCATCAAACACTAGAAATTAGCCCTATAAATACACAGTCTTCTCCTAAGAATTTTTCCATGTGCTTTTGCATAAACCGAGTCTAGATAATAGTCAGTCCCAAAATTTTAGTTCTCTTCTACACGTCCAACAACAACCCAATCTCTTTCTATTTTGGTGACTGGTGAGGGGATTTGTTTGAGAATATATATATATATATATATATATTTATGTATGATGAAGAATGGGGGATAGGGGTATTGTAGGTGAGGTGACGAGAAAAAAAAATAGAGCAATGAAAGGGCAGTGGATTGATAAGAAAAGAAACAATAAGAGAGAGAAAGAAATAAGAAAAGAAGAGGAAAAAAGAAGAAGAAGAAAGAACAGGAGAGGGAGTTGCAGAAAGTGGGATTGAGACGGTATTATTTTTGGAGAAAGAAAGAGAGAGTGATGGACATCCGTGAGTTTGTGGGCAGGGTTCAATAAGGCTTCCAAAGCCCAAAATGGGAGTTAATCCCACTTTTCAGAAAATTTCAGTTTTACTACACAAGGTTATCAAGCTTTGCAAAACAGCCCATGATACCAAAAGTTGACTGATTTGGCCGCTTTTTACAAGCAAGCCTATTTCACCAAATATTCAAGCCAAACCCGGTATTTCTTATTCAATCTTAGTTTTCAAAATTTCCTTTTATAATTATCCTATTGACTCTATTATTTATTTATTTTATATTTTATAATTCCTCGTAGGAATGAGGAAAACGAGGAATATGATTTACTGCATTTTTTTTTACATTCTATGCACAAGACGCCTACAATTATTTTAAGGTAGAGATTTTTAATTCTTGTCTTTATATAATATTTCACGTGAGTATTTTCATTTATATATGATATGCAAACGAACTAGTCGGGGGACCGTAAATAGGTCAGGGATCAAAAGTATCCTCGTGGTGAACCGCGATCTTTATATTAGTGGGGAAATTTGTAAGAAGGTTCGGGATCAAAAGTATCATCAGGGTGAACCCGCAGTACTTAGTCAGGGGCTGTAAGAAGGTCCGAGATCAGACGTATCCTCGGGGTGTACCCGCAGTACTATAAAGTAACTGGCCTGTCAAAGAAAAATGATAGAGTAAAGTACATGTTGAATGTTTATGATTATGCGTATGTGTTGTATTTAATCTTGACAAACGTGTCCATACGGAGCGAGTTGAAAGCTCACCCCATATTTATTAATACTTTTCAGGTTGAGGAGTCCGAGCGAGGATCGGAGGCGGTGAATGTGAAGTCAATGATTTTTATTTAATTTGAATTTTTACGAAAATCTTATTTTATTAATGAGTTTAAGCTGCTGTTAATAGTTAGTATTTTATTTTTGAAGGACAAATATTTTAGCTTTAATTTTATAATTAGACTATATTTTATAAAATTAGATTAGCACAGCAGAAGTGTGATGGTTTTTTTTTTTTGGGTTTATTAATAAAATGGTTCCACTGATTTTTTTTAGGTGTATCTTATTCATACGCTTTTAAATATAATTTCTTATTAAATTACATTATACTTATAATTTTATAGTTCAAAATTTCAGGGCGTTACAACTGCAGAAGGAGGAAACAAATTAAGTACAGACAACAAGTTATGTACCAATAGAATGAGAGCACAAAAGACTTAACAAATGGACCAACCACTAAGTATATATTATGGCTAATATATACTTCGACTTTATTTTCTAAATAAAAGAATCAATTAGCAAGTCTCTCCTCAATAACAAGAATCAAATGAAAAAACAATGTAAATCAAAAAACTCTTTTCCAGATCCCATATGGTTTTCCTGCAATTAGGCAAAACAGAAACCTCATCCCATCCAACATACATAATATGGAACTTCACAATTTTCTCTTTTTGGCTTGTTGATTTGATGCAACTGAAAATTACATCTCATTCCATTGACCACTTAAACATGTAGAGAGCCACATGTTTTGTTCTATGTTTATATGTATATACTATATATCTAGGTACATATATGATATATTACAGATTATATATTATTCTCAATCAATATACGAAATCTCCAAAACTTGAGCCAATTTTGAGTCCACTTACTCTAAAGGATTAAAAATATAAGAACCATTTAGACATGTCAAATAGTTCGTATACAAACCTTCCTCCCGAAAACCAAAGTGAAATGCACGATTTAACCAAATAATGGAACATAGGATAGCAAACTTACTTCTCTCTTTCATGGGTTAATTAAAACTTAGAAAGATTCCTCATTCATAACCTGGTATCAAGTGGAGGATTTTTAACTTAGAAAGAAATGTAAGAACAAGAGAAGAAGAAATTAAAAGATCCCAAACATGACATGTGAAGGGAAAAAAAAAACTTACAGTATAACGATGCCCCCCCCCATTTTTTTTAAAAAAATTTACACTATATAATTTCAAAAAAAAAAAATATTTTAAGTATATTTTATATGATTTTCTTATTTGGCCCACCCCATTTTCGCGTATCGGCCCACCCCGAAAAATTTCCTGGCTCGCCCTTGATAATGATGTATTTATCAAATATAGCTAGCATTAATTAGCATACCTAACATCAACAAGAATTACACGCCCATAGTTCGCGTATCTCGTCTATTTGCTCTGAGTGTACGATTTATCTCCAAATGAGTCATACAAAAGATTCATAAGAACTTTTAATTATACTAATTAAAAACACTTAGTAAGTAACTATACATTATTTTTTACGTACCTTATCTAAAGAAGAAGCATCGGACTTTTTCGTGCATATCTCCCACATAAATCTCATAACATAATATCCACACTCACTGCCTCTCGGCTGTTGAGGACACTACAAAATAATATAGTAGATAGTGATCTAAACAATACATTAATTAAACACTACATGTTTAGGCCCTGATATCAGCAACGACAACATGATGTACTTGCTCTTCATACACAACCAAGGAGAAAGATTGTGTAGGTCCCAAGGGGTGTGAGTAAGGTTTAGAAGGGGGGGTTGAATAAACCTTACCAACTTTTCGATTTTAGTCCTTTTAAAATATTACAGAGTTAACACACAGCTAAGTCCTTGAGGGACAACTAAGTTAGTTAATCAGCAGAGTTAGCCACTCAACAGACTCGATAGAGCTGTTGATAGAATAACTCAGTTGTTTAGTCTAAACCTTAACTTGGTTGTGATGAGTTTTTCAAATGGAAGACTTAACACCCTTGAATTTAACTTTATTTTAACACTTGGTTTTAACACTTTGTTATTTATCAGTTGGATAGCAAATTATCGTGAGATATAAGATATGTATGAAGGAATGTAAATATCTTTGAAACATAAATGACACAAGTAAATTTTATAGAGGTTCGAAGATGGGGTAATTCTTCTACTCCTCTCTTCTCCAACTCTGGAGGAATCCACTAAGTAATGATCAGTACAAAGTGGTTATCGCTTCAGAGACAAGTCTTAATCACGCAATCGACTTGCTCCTTGGACTCGATCCGGAGATGCCTTGGTCACACATCCGGCTTCTAGTCCGACTCAACTTCTTCTGCAGTATTCTTTGCTTTGCTATCTTGACTTACTTTCTCAAGCTTCTTGGATTTGATCACGAAACCCCCAATAACTTGAGATTGGTTCGACCTTGAACCTTCCTACAATCCTCCTTGGAAAGTAGACCCCTTTTGATTCTTCAAAAGTTTCCTCTTCAACAGGTTTGAAGTTGTTTTTCCTTAATGACTTGGTGTTGGATCGATTTCCTTCGAGATTTAAGCTTGAGGATTTTTGCTTGTATAACTTGAGAATATTTTGCGAGACAGTTTGAATATTACTTGATATCTCGGTGTGAAAGGTAACATTTTCTCAATGTGATTCCTCGGCCTTTTATAGTGAACTTTCAAAAATCTACCCGTTGAAGAGATAGGCTGATTTTCAAAAGTCACTTTTGTTCGTTGGCTTGTCTTGTTGCGATCCTTGATGTTGACATTTCCTCGTATTTAATGTCTTAAAAGCATTAATCAACGTCTCGACACTTGGTGCAAGAATAAAGTTACTATTCGAGTAACATTCTTGACTTTCATCAACGGATCTCATTCATTGTCTTGACTTGGCTTATAATCATAGTCTTTTATTCCCCAGGTGACTTTGAGTTAGTTTCCAATCAATGGATGACTCATGTCACTTCAATTTGATACTTGACTTCTTGAGTTGATTTGATCGACTCTTCATAAAATACATTGTTTTCACGGTGATACTCCTTCGATCGAGTCCTTGATCTTCTTTCTTGGCCATACTCGGTTGTTCCTCGGTGAGTCTTCACTTGATCTTGATTGACTTCTTGTATTCCCAGGCATAGTTGACTTGACTACCTTATTCAAATTTCTATCTATTACAATACAAATTACAAAGAAAATGGGGTGCCAACTTTCTAGTTTAAGTTTTACATGGCATTCATCAAAATCTAAACAATAAATTTCCCAACAATTTCTCCTTTTTGATGATGCCAAAACTTAAAAACATTAATCAACATGTAAAACAAAGATGATACATACAGAGACAATGCAAGTAACAAAGAATGTATGCGTAGAATAAATCATTTTATTGATCATAGCATTCTTGTCCTTTACACAATTTGTTTAAGCATGGGTGTATCGAGCATAATCATATCTAAGCCAACTTCAAGCGTCTATGCTAAGATACAAAATAGAGAGAAAATACAACAAGAGTATTTATTGAATGTACACATGACTTACATACATATGTATTTACAAAGGTAAAATACACGAAGGTCTAGCAAAGCAATACTTCATCGCCTTCTTTTGCCTCCTCCTTTCCTCTTGACTCTATCGTCACGACTCTCTTCCTTTTCTTTTCCTCTTTCATTTTGCTTTCTTCTTTTCGTAAGCTCTCTTGTGATTCCATCTTTTCTTTTTTTTCTTTCTTTCTTTTTGCCACGGTGATCTTGTCTTTTGTTTCTTCTTCAATTCTCTTCACATATTCAAGATTCTTTCTAGCCACTTCCAGATTAGCTCTTGCATCATACCGACCGGTAGATCCTTCCTTTCTTTCCGGATCTACGTATCAATATTTTTGGGCAAAGGTCAGGTCGAAAACCTCTTCCTCCACCACTTCTTCCTTTTCCGGGTGTATCGTACATGAGTCTTGTTTTTAGCGGTGAATGGGTGGCTTTGGTAGTCCTTCCGCCTATCGGCTTCTTCACATAACTTCGACCCTTCTCCCGATCAGATCCCAGGCTTGGGCTAATGGCATGTCCTTGAAATAGCCCCGGATTCAAGAGTTTGAAATTCTTCAACCGATCCTGGCTCGTTTCCATCATCGGAATGGCATCTTGGTCCATTCTATTTGGAATGCCACCATAAGCTTTCAAGACTTCTAGTACGCGGGCATCCGTCTTCCTTTCAACCTTCTTCATCCCTGCTTCCACAATTTTTCATTTCTCGGACATAGGCACGTGAGAATGTTGGAGCGGCGAGTCACGGAAGTTTCTTGATTATGTTTTTTGTGACATGACCTTCTTTGAGGGTTCGGCAAGCATTAAGGTCACATCCTTTGACATTCTTGGATCTACTCGGATGTTGACACATCGCCGCTCTTGAGTTGTCTATTCTTCAAGATCGGGCAGCTCAATTGAGAAAGGAACGTTTCCTCAAACGCATCATCTCGCACATATGGGATCGATTTATTAGTTGTTCGTGCCTTTGATGATCCTGGTTGAGTCGATTCTCGCTGCAGACTTTAGGAGCCTCGCGCGCAGTGACTCGGTCTCGGTGGGCCTTGTTGAGTGGATTGACCGGTGACCGAGCCTCAACCTGTCTTAACAGCCGTCGGCCTCCACTAGATTCTCGCTAAATGAATTTCCTTGTCCTGTTTGCTTTTTCGGCGTCATCCGAGGATGATAAAACCTGGGGGTTTGGTTCATCATCGAAGTTAAAAGTTTGACGAGCAGCTTTGAAGTTAGGCTTACTCGTCCGTGGAAGAACATCTCTCGGTGAGTCTGTGCGGCGGGTGGACTCAACTTTGTCTTGAGATCCGGGAATGTTGTGTCGATTGTCACGAGAATCGTGAAGAGCACCGATTTCTTCTTCTAATTCAAAGAATGATGACTTGAGGAATGCTCTTATCTTCTTGATTTTACCCGGGAAGTCTCAACCTCTCTTGGGCCTTCAATACCTCCGGCCAGGTCTCAATGCGGCGAGGTCTTCGGCAATCCCTTCGACGACGCAGTTGTCTTAGGGTCTTGGACATTGGCATCCGAAGGGGGTCTCAACCCTTGGATTGCACTTTCAGTGCCAGTGTTAACTCCCGGGGCATTTCCAACCGTGCCTCGACCGCATCGCCAGCGGCGTCCTCGGCCTGCAGCGGTTGTCACTTCATTTGGGACAGACTCAACTATCCGAGCCGTCGGTGTCAACTTGTTGTTTTTTTTTTCTTTTTTCTTTCTCCACTTCGCCTCCTTCCTTCATAGTGGAGTCATCTGCGCAGACATCCTCCAACCTTGTCTTAGTAGTGGAATGAGTTTCCCCCTCACCGGGGCGCACCACCCGAGCGTCGACGATAGGGTCACTCTTCTCTAAACTCCCGGCTACTTCCATTGAGTGCTCGTAGTGGGCGGGTGGTAAAACACCTTCAATAGGGGTTGGCTCAACTCGGGTGCCCAAGTTCCCAGTTTCATCTCCAAGTCCCTTAGACCATTTTTGAGTGTGTCGGGGACGTGGTCGCATCAATAAATGTGGCAATCACGCACCACTCCCAACGGGTTTATTTCGAGGAGAGATTTTGAGGACTCTCCTGGTCCTTCCATCAATCGCCGCTTTCGTTCATCACTGGATTCCTTAGAGCTTGCCTTTGCATTTGAGACTTTTCTTGTGCAAAGGCGGGATCAAGTCTTCATCACTTTCGAAGAGAACACATCAAAATGAGGGTGAGTGTGTTCTAGATTTCGATGAAAGGACATATGTTTGCCTTCTCGGTCACGGGCTTGCTCTTGACTTTGTCTTTTCGTCCGCCTTTATGATACGGAGGATGTCCATGCAATTTTCTTCATCAAGAGCTGTCGTGCGGTGGTAATCCCTAGGAATTGCATTAATTCCTCTTCCTCTCTATAAACTCGGGCGTCGAACTGCACCTAGAGTTGCTTAGCTTCCATGCCCTCCATTCACGCACGACGGACACGCTGAATATCCGGATGTACGGGTGAGTACATGATGACATCATCATCGTCATCTTATTCTTGTCCTTCCTTTTGGGAATGGAAGGTAGCATACTTGCTCTTCACCTTGTGAAAGATCGGGGCGGGTGGAGACACAACCTTTTGAGGGGATTCTGCTTTGTCTCGCCGCTTCTTTTCTCTTGTTTGTTATCCCACACGGTGGTCTTCTAATCGCTCTCTTGATCACCTCGGCCAGACTTAGCGATTTCATTAACAAACTCGGAGATGGACTTCTTGCCACGGAGATCTCGGAAACTTTTTCCGGTGAGTTGCAGATTCATTTGTCTTCTCAAGCTCCGAAAGCTTGAAGATTCTCTTTCCTCTCTTTGTCCTAACCAGAGGAATTTCTCGGTTCGGATTCCTCTTCTTCGGGTTCTTGGCGGCTTGGGCGAGCATCTTTCTTGGATTGAGGAGCCTTTCTTGGCTTGATAGTCCTCTTCTTTTTGATGGCGGAGAAGGTATTTGGGCTTCCTTCTCCGCCTCTTTTTGCATGGGCGGGAGACATTTCTGGGGCGGGTGACTCATTTCTGGGCAAAAGGCCCTTCTTCTTTCTTTGTCAGAGGGGACTTTTCTTCTTTGCTTTGTAGGGCAACTTTCTTCTTGGGAGGGAGGCGGACAATTGTTTTCCTCAGGGTCGGTGATTCCCCCTCATTTGTGTCCGCCCTCTTCGCATGGGCTCTCTTGCAGGCTCTGGAAGGTTAGCCACGAACATTCTCTTGTTTACATGGAAGGGTTTTCCATGTTGAAGGGGATTGCCCTTCGCTTCCATCAAATGCCCAATAATTAGGCCATAGCCAAGTGATCCTCCAAAGGATCCATCTTCTTTGAAAGATTTTTCACAATGTTCGCGATCGCTATACATGAACTCATTGAGTTGACTTTCTTTCCTTGTATGATCGCAACCATGACGATCAACTTAGTCTTTGATAGTGGTTAAAGCTACCAAACTTCATGTCGACACATTCGGAGACGACATCCATCACTTATGGTGGTCGTCTTTTCAATTTCTTGTCACCGTTGTGTAGACCATCTTCGCACACCCTCGGGTTTGGCTACTTCTTTCCATGCAAAGACCAAGTCCACATCAACCGTATATTTCCGTGCTGCCCTCAGACGGTAATAAAAAGTGCTCCGCAAGGTCCTTAACAGTGATCATGATGTCCTTGTGGTGGACGGAGGACTTGATACCTTCGTCCTGCACCTCGGCATTGACATAGAACTGCGCCATCTCTTCTAGGTAGGTGTGCGAGTATTCTATCGTCAAAAAAGCTTTAAGCCCATATTTTTCCAACAGATCAACGATTTTCATCATTAGGGTTGCATCTGAACCCTGCATAACCATGCCTTCGAAATCTACAGCCGAACCAGAGTGGATTTGCTTTGATAACTTGACGAAATCAGTCTTTGATGCCATTTTTAGAAGTTTCTACCGATTAAATCTTGATGAACTTGCTTGAGAATTTGTAAGTTTTTTGAGAAAAAAAAAACGACTTGTTATCGAATGTTTGAAAATGAACAGTTTAAGCGTGAGAGAGAAAAACTGAGAGAAAGAGTATATAAGGGTTATGAAAGGATGTGTCTTTGGTTTTTGAATTGTGATCAAGATCAACGGCTCAGTTAGCACGTCACATCGCATTTAATTGCTCACATTTAATGCGCAGCATTTACATCCAATCATATGCTTTGTGCGGTTTTTGATCAGTATCCGTCATTATTACACCGACGTCATCCTTAAAAACATTCCCGCTTATTAAAACGGTTGCGTTTTTGTCATTTAGCTCATAAATGACTCGAAACTTACTCTACAAATGACTCAACTCTTCTTCTCTCTTTTCGTATAGTGACTAACCGCCGCCTAACTCGTCTGGTGACTTTCGGATACTGGTGATTCACTTGGCTAATTCATGAGATTTGTTCTAGTTTCATCTTTTCACGTTCCATCTTTTCTCATTGAGTCTTCGAGTGTCAATTCAGCTCAATTAACCCTAGTTCATGCTTAAGCTCTTCAAATCTTGATTCACATAAGGGTTTGGTGAATATGTCGCCTAACTATTTATCGGTTGAGATATATTCCAAATTGATGTCTTTCTTTTCAACATGATCTCTTATAAAATGATATCGACATCAATGTACTTTGTTCTTGAATGCAACACGAGGATTCTCGAGTGATTGCAATAGCACTTGTATTATCACATAATTGGAATCTCTTTTTCTTCAATTTCATAGTCTCTCGAGTTGTTGTCTCATCCATAAGACTTGGGCAACTTGTTTTGCCCTTGCACTATGTACTCAGCTTCGGTGTGGATGTGGCTATTGAGTTTTGCTTCTTGCTAAACCAGGAAACCAATCTGTTTCCAAGCATTTGACATGTACGAAGTACTCTTTCGCATCAACTCTACATCCAAAGATAGTCGAGTCCGAGTAACCAATAAGCTTGAATCCACCTTCCTTTGGATACCATAAGCCAACTTCTTGGCATCCCTTCAAATATCTTAGGATTCTCTTAGCTACGATCATATGGCTTTCTTTTGGTGCAGATTGAAATCTTGGACATACACCTTTGCAAAGGTGATGTCCGCCTACTTCTTTGTTAGATAGAGCGGTGATCCAATAAGTGCTATGTATCTTGTTTGATCTACAGCTTTACCATCTGCATCCATGTCCATCTTGACTGATGTATTCATTGGTATTTTCACAGAAGACTTCTCTTCCATACCAAATTTCTTCATTAAATCTCTGGTGTACTTTGTTTGACTTATGAAGGTTCCATCCTTGTTTGTTTAACTTGAAGTCCTAGGAAGAATGTCAGCTCTCCCATCATGCTCATTTCAAATTTGCCTTGCATGAGATTTGAGAACTTATCACACAGCTCTTTATTTGTGGATCCAAAGATGATATCATCCACATATATCTGAACAAGTATTATACTCTCTCCATCTTGAATTCTGAAGAGTGTCCTGTCCACTTTGCCTTTGGTGAATCCATTGTCAGTCAGAAATTGAGACAATGTATCATACCATGCTCTTGGTGCTTGCTTCAGTCCATATAGAGCTTTCTTGAGCTTGTACACCTTATCTCCAGTGGTCTTCTGCTCAAAGCCTGGAGGTTGCTCAACATAGACTTCTTCTTCCAACAATCCATTTAAAAATGCACTTTTCACATCCATTTGATATACAATGAAGTTCTTATGTGCAGTATAGGCAAGAAACATCCTTATTGCTTCTAGTCTAGCAACAGGAGCAAATGTTTCATCAAAATCTATTCCCTCTTCTTGGCAATACCCTTTGGCTACCAATCTTGCTTTGTTTCTTACCACAGATCCTTCCTCATTCATCTTGTTTCTGAAGACCCATTTTGTGCCAATGACATTTTAGTGTGTTGGTCTTTGCACCAATTCCCATACTTTGTTCCTTTCAAATTGATTCAGCTCTTCTTGCATGGCTTGAATCCAATGTGTGTCTTCCAATGCTTGGGACACATCTTGTCTCTATTTGGGAAATAAAACAAGTGAACATTGCTTCTTGTTGAGCTTTGGATCTGGTTCTTACACCATCTCTCACATTTCCAATGACTAGCTCTGGTGGATGGTTTCTCGGCCATCTCACATCGGGTTGAAGTAAATCCGTGGTTCGATCGTCTTGCGGTGTGTTGTCTTGAGCAGACTCTTTTCATCATCATTCAATTGCAGATTTTCCTCTTTGTCTTTGAGATTCAACTATCTCATCTTCATCTTGGTTGATAACTCTTTCTTGGCTTCAACATAAGGACTCTTCGCATAGTTGGCTGATTTAGCTTATCAGCTAACTCTTCAATATCTTCTCCATTCACATTGGGCTCATCAAAAACCACATGAATGGACTCTTCTGTGACCATAGTCCTCTTGTTCAAGATTTATAGGCTTTGCTTTCAATTTGAGTATCCCAAAAAGATACCTTCACCGACTTTAGCATCAAAAGCCTTTAGATTATCTTTGCCATTGTTGTGGATGAAGCATTTACATCCAAATATTCTAAAGTACCCAACATTTGGCTTTCTCTCCTGTCCATATTTCATAGGGAGTCTTTGTCTCATTGTCTATTAATCATGCATCTATTTTGAGTATAGCATGCGGTGTTTATGGCTTCGACCCCAAAATCTTTTAGGTAGTCCAACTTGCTAACATAGTCCTTGCGACTTCCTTGAGAGTTATGTTTCTTCTTTCTCGCTACTCCATTCTGCTGCGGAGTCCTTGCTGCGAGATAATTCATGAGCAATGCCATTTTCAACACAATACCGAGTTATTATCCCATTTACAAACTCGGTTCCTCTATCGATCTTATCTTTATAATGGTTTGACTCTTCTCATTTTGAACTCTTCTCATCACCGAGGTAACTTCGCAACGTTTCTTTCTTTTTGCACATAAAGATTGTCCATGTATATCTTGAAAAACCATCCACCACCACTAAAGTGTATTTCTTTCCACTTATCTTTGGTGGTTCAACAGACCAACAGATCCATATGTAACAGATGCAATATTCTTGTTGAAGAAGGATTGTGCTTCTCTTTGAATGATGATTTGACCGCTTTCCCATCTTGCATGCATCACAAACACTTTCCTTCTTGTACATTGAGTCGGCAATCCTTCCACAAGATGACTCTTTGCAAGCTTGTTGATTGTCTTGAAGTTCGATGACTACCTTCTTGTGCCACATCCAACTTGATTTGGGCACGCTTTGCTAACAGACAAGTGCTTGGTGTTGCAAAGAGACCAATCTACCACATACATGTTCTTTTGTCCGGATCCTTGCAACACCATTTCATTTGATTCAAGTATCTTTAATTTGGCACACTCTCATATTGAATCCAACGTTGTAGCCCTTGTCACAGAAGTGGTGATACTTAAAGGTTGAAGTTGAGGCCTTCAACATATGCAACGTCTGTGATTTCTAATCCATTTTTTCTTGATGGATCCAAAGTGCCTCTTATTTCCACTTTGGAGCTTCATTTCTGCAAATATGACTTTTGCGCCTCTAATTTCCTTGAATTTTGACAGATTTTTCTTGTTTCTGTCATGTGTCCGGAACGACCACTATCCATGTACCAGGTTCCTTGGCACTTTTGTTCCTTGAACCGCAATTAAGGAAATTAGTTTTAGGTACCAAGCTTGTCCGGGTCCCGAGGGGTTAGTCTTTGTAAGATGATCCAATCAACCTATAACCAAATGACTTGACTCTAAGAGGTTGCCATCTATCGTGCCACAATCATAACTCACTTTGGCAAATTTCTTGGGGGCTTTAGGTTCATACAATTGTCTCTTTTGTTTATATGCTGTGTGTGTGTGTTTTAGCAATTGCCTTCTTTGTGTAGTTATGATATTTATGAGTGTAGTGCCTAGGTGCAAATGTGTGTCGATGATAGCTCTTTTGCCTTTGGAATGACCTTTTTTGAGTTCTAGGTCTTTGCCATTTAGGCTTGTATTAGTAGGTCTTTGCCGATATTTCATATTATTCCAATCACTTGGCTTGGGTAGTTTCTACCATTCCCATCATGTGTGTTTCTTTGATAAAACTTAAGGGGTTTTGGCGCTCTGTTTATTCTTTACTGAGTACTTCCTATTTGGAGTTTTTGAGGAACTCTGCTTTGGATTTCATCGTTCTTTGTCCTCTCAAAGATACTCAATCGGGTCGTTTTCCTTTTCCTTTATATCCAAGGCCAGTTTGTTTGTGATGCTTTGGAGTGAATGTGGGTGCAACATTTGGTGTCTTGGATTTTTGAGATGCTTCATTACTTGAAGATCCTTTTTCAAAATCACTGCGGGAGTTTGTGTACAAAGGAATTGAATCATATGCCTGTCTTATCTCCACACTCTTTTTGGCTCATAATAAGGTCATCCAATGATTTAGATGCCTTTGTAAATGATGCAATCACATTTTTGAGGTCATTTTCCTCTTTTCTATAAGCAGACTATCTTTGATATTAGTTTAGCATTCTCGGCCTTGACTCTTTGTTCTCATCGCCTATGTGACTTAGAGTACTTAGCTCCTTAGTCACTTTTGTGAGTTTTGGCTTTGAAATGGTTGTTTTCCTTGTTTAATAGTGACTTAGAGTAGTTAGCTCCTTAGTCAGCTGTGAGTTTTGGCTTTTGAGCTGACTGTGTACAAAGGAATTGAATCATATGCCTGTCTTATCTCCACACTCTTTTTGGCTCATAATAAGGTCATCCAATGATTTAGATGCCTTTGTAAATGATGCAATCACATTTTTGAGGTCATTTTCCCTCTTTTCTATAATGACTATCTACGATATTAGTTTAGCATTCTCGGCCTTGACTCTTTGTTCTCATCGCCTATGTGACTTAGAGTACTTAGCTCCTTAGTGTTTGTGAGTTTTGGATTTTGAGTGGGCCATTTTTTCCACGTTTAATAGTGTGTGTGAGGATTTAATGTGCTCAAAGTCTTTCATCATTTTGCCTAATGAATCATAAAGATCAGTGGGTGATGAATTGTGTGTGTGTCACAATCACTATCACTAGACCGAGTGAGATGAGTTAGAGTGTACCTCATCTTCTTGGTCGGAGTTGATCTTGTTCTTTAGCCATTAGACAGGATCATTGCTTCTTCTTGAGAATCACTTGAGTAGTCGGCTTCACTACTCTCTCCGAGTCCGTTGCTTCTTTCGACTTAGCTGTCTTAGCAGTCTCAGCAGCCAACATAGCCTTTTTCTTTTCCTGTCTTCTTTCTCTGAAGACTCTTCTTTCTTCTTCATTCCTGTATTTATTGACTACTGGATATGGACAGTCAATAGCAAAGTGTCCTGGTTGTCTGCAGTTCCAACACAGGTTCTCAGCTCTTTGATCAGCTCTTTCCGTTCTTGGGTTATCAACTCTCTGATATTCAACCTTTTGATGGTCAGCTCTCTTGGGTAGCCTATCTTCCCTTGACTTGGAGAAATTTGAATGTCTCTTGGAAGATTAACCCTTGTTTCTTTTATTGTTCTTGTTAAAGAACTTGTTAAATCTTTTAACCATCAGGGCAATTTCCTCCTGGTCAATGGCTTCCTTGACCTCATCTCTCTTCCCATCCTTGACTATAAGTGCAACTGTTTTGGGTACAATTATCTCATCTTGATCTTTTCTTCTCAGCTCAAACTCGTAGGCTTTGAGGTCTGAGAATAGCTCATGATTGGATGTTGTTGTGAGGTTCATTGAATGTCTCAGGGCCATGACCTTCATTTCCCATTCAGCTGGGAGGCTTCTCAGAATCATCATACAAATTTCCTTCTATGTATATTCTTTCCCAAGTGTTGATAGTTCATTTGTGATTTCAGTGAATCTAGCATCCAGCTGATCCAAGGTTTCACCTGCAAGCATTTTAAAATTTTCAAATTTCTGTACATCAACGGACAATTTGTTTTCTTTAATTTGCTCAGATCCTTCACAAATTAAAGTTAATTTATCCCAGATTTGTTTTGCAGTTTGGCAAGATTTGACTTTGTTGAACATTGCTTTGTCCAAGGTTTTGTAAAGTATGTCCTTGGCCACATTGTCCAAGTTGTATCTTTTTCTGTCCTCGTTTGTCCTCTCAGTCCTTGGTTTTTCAATAGGGTGGTCTTGCCTCAAACAACAACTTCTTCTCCTTGATTTGTTGCTCTCCGTCTGGTCGTGTTTACTTTCGTGATTTGCGTGGCCCATCCTCTATCACTATCCATATTTCATCATGTAAAGCGAGATAGATGAGCCTCGCATACGAATTTTCAGTCATCAAATTCCTCAATAGTGAACATGGGAATGCATGTCAGATTTGCTTCCATGATAATAACTTTGCTGAATAAAAGAGATGATTTTTGAATGAGCAAGTGTTAAAAATTTCTTTGAAAGATTGGAGATATAGTTCAAGAACCGGTGCGGAAGGCTCAATGAACCAACCGCTTGTAGGTCCCAAGGGGTGTGAGTAAGGTTTAGAAGGGGGTTGAATAAACCTTACCAACTTTTCGATTTTAATCCTTTAAAAATATTACAGAGTTAACACACAGCTAAGTCCTTGAGGGACAGCTAAGTTAGTTAATCAGCAGAGTTAGCCACTCAATGACTCGATAAACCTTAACTTGGCTGTGATGAGTTTTTAGCGGAAGACTTAACACTCTTGAATTTGATTTAACTTTTTTTAACACTTGGTTTTAGCACTTTGTTATTTATCAGTTGGATAGCAAATTATCAGCAGATATAAGATATGTGTGCAAGAATGTAAATATGTTGAAACGTAAATAACACAAGTAAATTTTATAGAGGTTCGAAGATGGGGTAATTCTTCTACTCCTCTCTTCTCCAACTCCTGGAGGAATCCACTAAGTAATAATCAGTACAAAGCGGTTTATCGTCCCCAGAGACAAGTCTTGATCACGCAATCGACTTGCTCCTTGGACTCGATCCGGAGATGACTTGGTCACACACAGTGGCTTCTTGTCCGACTCAACTTCTTGGGCAGGCGGCCGCTTTGCTACTTCATCTTACTTTCTCAAGCTTCTTGGATTTGATCACGAAGTCCTCCACTAACTTGAGATTGGTTCGACCTTGAACCTTCCTACAATCTTCCTTGGAAAGTAGACCCCTTTTGATTCTTCAAAAGTTTCCTCTTCAACAGTTTGAAGTTGTCTTTCCTTCATGACTTGGTGTTGGATCAATTTCCTTCGAGATTTAGGCTTGAGGATTTTTGTTTGTATAACTTGAGAATATTTTGCAGGTTACGGTTTGAATATTGCTTGATATCTCGGGTGTGCAAGGTAACCTTTTTCAATGTGATTCCTCGAGTCTTTTATAGTGAACTTTCAAAAATCGCCGTTGAATAGATAGCTGATTTTCAAAAGTCACTTTTGTTCGTTGGCTTGTCTTGTTGCGATCCTTGATGTTGACATTTTCTCGTATTTAATGTCTTGCAAAGATTGCAGCGTCTCGACACTTCAGTGCGGTGCTTCCCATTGGTTTGTTCCTTTTACACACAATGGGACTAACACTTTATTTTCGACAACTTTAGCGAGGTTACTATTCGAGTAACATTCTTGACTTTCATCAATAGATCTCGTTCGGTTGTCTTGCTTGATCATTTGCGATCTTTTATTCCCCATGTGACTTTGAGTTAGTTTCCAATCAATGGATGACTCATCCGTCACTTCAACTTGAGACTTGACTTCTTGAGTTGACTTGACCGACTCTTCATACGGATGTTTCACGTACCGATACTCCTTCAATCGAGTCCTTGATCTTCTTTCTTGGCCATACTCACTGTTCCTCGGCGAGTCTTCACTGATCTTGATTGACTTCTTGTATTCCCAGCATAGCCGACTTGACTCAAACTTTATTCAAATTCTATCTATTACAATACAAATTACAAAGAAAATGGGGTGCTAACTTTCTAGTTTAAGTTTTACATGGCATTCATCAAAATCTAAACAATAAATTTCCCAACAGATTGTAAATTGATAAAAGACATCGCCAAGTCTTTGTGGTCGACTACTCATGTTACCATGGGGGTTCATTCCATTCGTACATAGTCAAGCCTAAGATTCTGTTTTCACAACCAAATTCAGAAACATTCGATTAATGTTTCTCCATTGAGGTGAATCGGCCAGGTGTCTTAGTTTTCCATCTTCTTTCCTCCCTTCAAAGATGCCACGCTGCATATTATTCGCATCATTTGCATTTGAAAACAAGCATTTAAATCTTGGTATCACTTGGGCGGATACCACAACATCTTTCTTTGGTGGACCTTTCTTATCCCTCGCTCCATCATTGACACCTTTTCTTTTATACCGTGATGCCCCACACTTTGGACTAACATTCAAGTTCTTCAATTCTTACTGACAAAGATACACAATCATTTGGACACGCATGTATCCTCTCAATCTCCATACCTAGTGGGCACACCATTTTCTTTGCCTCGTAGGTTGAACTAGGAAGCTCGTTATCATCGGGAAGCATATCTCTTAAAAGCTCTAATAACCCCGTGAAACTCTTGTCACTCCATCCATTCTTTGCTTTTAAGGTATAAAGTTTAAGCATGGCAGGTAACTTGGTAAATTTACTACATCCAGGAAACGAGTTTTCAAAGATCAACAAAGAAAATATCAAATATGTGAGGAATTTTGTTAAAATCTTCTTCAAAATCATGCATCATTGCATCTATTTGATCATTCTCGACATCATTATCGTCTATCTCTGCATGAATACCATCATAATTACTATCCTCATTTTCAATCAGATTATCACCGGTCCTCGTACTAGGAGGAATACTTTCACCATGCATATCCATCGTGTATACCCTTCCTTAAAACCATGACGCATCAAATGACTCTTCACTTGCTCGAACTACAAAACTTTCTCGATTCCTACAAATCACAACATGGACACACAATCATTTCCTCGCCATTTTTAATTTGATTTTCCTCAGAAATTTTATAAAATTTTCAACCCCTTGCAAATATTCAAGTGTATTCGTCGACCATACATCCAACTACGATCCATATCTACCATGTATAATACTAAATTCAATAACTATTTAAAACTGAAATATTCCTTGAGCAATATAAATTTGTAACATATCATTCATTATAATGTACATGCATGGATCCCTAAAATATATTAACTAACATCACCCATCATCTCCTTAGAACAAACATATACATCAAAATTCATCCACCAACAATAAATATCAATATGCAATCCCTTCCACCATCCATATCATATATATACCAATACACACACATGCAATATATATAATATATATCTATACATACATTAAGTTTTAGAGGTTACCTTCAAACTAAGAAGTGACAACTAATATGTAATCATAACTTTCCGTAGTGCTTCTCTTGGCTTAGCTCTGCATATGAGAAAACACGTGAAATAATCAACAAAGCCATCGTTTCACAAGCAAAAAAAAAAAATTAAAACCAAGCTTGCATTCCATCTACATAACAAGATTATGAGCACAAAATCATGAGTAGAGTTGCACGGACTGTTTTGTCATTTAATAATTTTTTAACACATGCTAGTAGCTACAAAACTGCAGACACTGAAAAACTTCAAGTAATGATAGCACAACTGCAAAAATACATAAGCTTCACATGGCCAGCAACTAATTTTATACAGCCCCAGCTACTACTACTGACACAAAGTTTCACAGCTTTATTTGTGCATTAACAACCTACTCCACTGGTAATACAAAATAGAGGACAAACAGAAGCTTCATCCAAAGTCACAGCTAGTGTTTGGCGCATTTTAGCATTTTATAGCAAACTGAGTAATGAATGTGGATGTGAATCATGAGCAATTTCCAACAATATGTTAGGTTGCAGATTATTTTGATTATCAAAATATTATGACATAATCAAAAAACAAATTCCAGGAGTTTCTGCTTTAAAAAATATATATATTGAGGATAAAAGAAACTAAAATACTTCCCACGACCTGAAATCAAACTAGCATATTCAGTGACTTTTGTCCATATTATCTAATTTGTGCCAAACAATCTCCAGTGACTATTTAAATTTTCTGTAAAAACTTGAATAATCACGGTCTGATAATCTTAAAAAGCAGAACATGCTTTACTCATCAAAGATCTTCATGTAATTACACCAGATAACCCCGAGCTCATGTTGAACCCTAACACCAATCTCCACTAAATTGTTCCAAAACCATAAATAAACAAGACCTACAGCTGATCATCAGTTCCTCCAAAATACCATAAATAAACAAAACCATAAATAATGTGTCACAACTCACAAATCGTTTAAATATACAATGTATTTATTGCTATAGAAAAAATAATTAAAAAATAAATAGAAATGATCACAATCTGTTTGAAAAATTGTCACAAAGACTACTGAGAAATTAGGGCAGCGAATAATTTCTTATAGGTCTTTGCAAGATAAGAGGATGGGGAAAGCAGTTCCAAGCAACGCCACTGCGGCGGCGGCACCGACTATCGATAGTTTGTTCCGTCGGCAGAAACATCACGGCGGCGGCAACCACCGTCAACTGCTTCCTCTCTCTAATTTGAAAAATGCCAATTGAAATCGCGGTGACGCTACCACCGAGAAGCGGGAAACTAGCGGCGGTCGGCGGGTCATGCGACGGAGATGGGTGTATTTGGGAGCTTGGGGAAGATGATGATGTTTGGATTTTGAATGTGCGATGGAGACGGGACGGACTTTGAGTGCAGACTAGGGCTTCTTTTTTTGAGGAAAAGTTCAGCTCAGGGAAAGAAGATGGAAAAATTGAAAAACTTAAAAATTAAAAATTAAAAGACTTTAAGTATCGGTTTGTTTTAAAGAACCGATACCTAAAGTATTTTTAGGCATCTGTTTTTAAAAAGGAACCGATACCTAAAATTATTAAATTAATTAACAAAATAAAAAATATTATATGCATCGCCTCTTTATTGACAACTGATACCTAAAGTGTTTGTTTTATTTACAAATTTGCCACCGCCCACTTTAGGCATCATTTGTCATTGGAAACCGATTCATATTGGACGGTTTATATAATTTTTTTGTACTATAGACTGATGCGACAAACATTATCTATATTATTCATATAGGGATAATGTGCAACAAAATGTGATATATGTATGTGGGAAGTGCTAGATGGCCAGATTATGGCTGGCCATAAAGTAGGTAAATTATTTTTAATTAACATTTAATAATGTTTAAGGCAAAGAAAAGACTGTACAGCCCTTAAACCATTATTGACACCACTTGAATTTCCCTTCAGCCCACATTCTTGAGAAAAACAATGTAATAATTTTCAAGTCAATAGTGACTTTTCCCTTAATTTCCTCCGACAGTTCACATTCTTCTGATTTTACCTTTAGCTATTTACAAGTGTGCTATATACACTTGGGGATATAAAAATCTGCTTAAGCTTCACTGCCTTTTGCATCTTCGGTTACAAAAAGGTGTTTTCTCTTGTCTTTTATCCATAACTAATTACAAACTCAATTTTAACTTTGATTATAGCATAAAGTAAGATAATCATTTATATATTTGGTATATTCTTATGTGAAATGTATTTATAGTTATATTTATTTTACATAAAATTAAAATATAATAATTTATATTATATTAGATTATAGCTTAATATAATTAAAAATAAGTATTTAATAATAATTAGTATATTGATATATGTAATTAACCTTCTTTTTTTTTTTATATAATATTCTCATTATAATAATAATAATAATATTCTTTTTTTTATATTATATTAGATTATTTCGATGTATTACACGGATAATTACAAAATGTGTTATGTGTACTAAGTGTTATAACATATTTTAACAACACTTCAAATTGCATGAAAAATGTGTGATGCCCCGATGTTTAAATAATGATATGTATTTTTTAAATAATAAATAACTTGGGAGCCACACCTAAAAGGGAAAGTTTTCGAAAAACAAAAACATTAGGAAACATTAATAGCATTAAAAAACACATAAGGATTTATTACGTAACGAAAAATTGAGTGCGAAAGTGAATTTAACAATTATAAGAAAAAATCATAATTCATCATAGCAAGTCAACTAATATTTAACAAAAGTGATACTTGTCCAAAAGCTAATTTTAGATCTTTAGCATGAAAATTAAAAACTTTAAACACATATGTTCAAAATAGATTCTAGAATATCCGTTCGCATAAAATAATTATTTATTTTTATTGAAAAAAAAAAGAATAAGTCACGTCATCATGTTCACCTTCACCATGACAAACTCCTTGAAATTCATTTTCATCTTATTGTGACTTAGCTAATAGTTCAATCGCTCGATTATAATGAATTTCATAATTCAACTTTTCATTATAATTTGGAATAATTTAATAGTATCACATATATATCTTGAATCATATAGTTCAATTGTTCATTTATAATTTGGATTAAATTAATAGTATTGCATATATATCCTTAATCATATAGTTCAATTGTTATTGGAAATAAATAGAATGATCGATATTCTTTTTATATCACGAATCATATAGTTCAACTGTTCAATTATAATTGGTAAAACTAAGAGTATCACTTTAATTTATATGTCGAGATTCATGTAGTTTAATTATAATTTGGATTAAGTTAAGAGTACTATTGTTTTATACAATTTAAATATCATACAATGATATCTTATGAATATATATAAAAATGGTATTATGTTTGGAGTTGTTTTCTTAAATATCTTCATTGTTCTAAAATATTTTCTAAAAATAAATACATATTTTTTGTTATTTTTCTTTTTATATATCGAGATGTCAATGGTAAGGATGACAATTTCGATCATGGCCCAACCCATTTGAGTTGCCTGTCGGTGACACGCGACGGGGTGGGACAAGTCTAGGTATCTATTCCGCCCCAAGTACCCGCCCCGCTTAGAATTTGTATTTTTAATATATATTTTGCATATATAATATATATTATAATATAATTTTTATGTATTCTTATATTATCTAATATTTATAAATTGATAATGACAAAATTTGTAATAATATTTTACAAATATATTATAGATATATTTTTTTTCCTCTTTCTTCATTGTTTTGTATTTTTAAATTAATTCATCTTTGGGGATAACAGGTCGACCAGCTCCACCTCGTTCTAGGCACAGAGCAGGTCTGGGTCTTCAGGTATTGACCCATCCTATTGCCATTCCTAGTCAATGGGATAAGTGAAAAATCCGATTTGATTGTCGGAGTGGCCAAATTGTACCTCACCCATTCGAAAACTTATAATTTAGCATTTAACAGTTTGATTTTCATTTAGATGATATTTTTATTTCAAATATTCCTACTAAAATATTTTTATGTGTATTGAATTTCGTATGCAAATTTTAAAATTTTATGACAGAAAAATTATAATATTTTTATATTTTTTTTGATGGGATAATATTTTTAAAATTAATTGGACTTGATTCACGTGATTGAATGTTAAAAGCAATGTTTTTAAACCGGATAGGACATTGAACCGTAATAATAATCTGGGTCATTGGGTCACTAGTTCAACCGGTTTAACCGTCATTAAAAAACCGGTTGAACCGCATATGTATATATGTGTACACATGTACAAGATAAATACATTTATAAATGTTAAAAAACTAATAAATATAAATACAAATAAAAGCTAAATTAAAAATTAAATATCCAAATATGTATATAAATCGAATACACGGAGAAATTATATGCAAATTTACTAAACATATTTCCTTCAACTTTTGAAATAAAACAAAAAATATATATTTACTAAAAAAAACAAAAAAAAAAAGATGTTTTTGCCTTTGAACCAAGCTAATTGGGTGCCGATTTTCGGATTTTTCATCGGGTTTTACCGGGTGGCAATGGTTTTTATCCACCAGGTTTACTATAAACCGGACGGATATGTGACGGTTCGGTTAAACGGTCGAACTTGCGGTCCGGTCGGTTTTAAAAACATTGGTTAAAAGGGACAATCCATACGAAAAATGATATATTTCTTATTCAACTAATAATCCATCAATTAACTTGTCAAATAAATAATTTTCTTGAAAAGGTGAAAAGATAAGTTAATGAAGAGAGAGAAATTTATATCTCAAATTCGAATTAGTGGATCTTTAATATTTAGGTGGCTCTTTCAAGAAAAAAAAAGTATTTAAGTGGGAAAAGGTAGGTTAGTCAAATAAAATATTAAATTACTATATCACCCTTCTCATTAACAAGAGAAATAATAAAACTACCTTTATAGCCAGCCATAATATGGCCATTTAGATTTACCCTATGTAAGATTCATTTACAAAATTTTCGGGATACACTCTAATTCCTAAAAGAAGTCAATTCTCAAAGTTTCTCTTCATTAATTCAGTGCTTTTTCTATCCTCTTCATTTTGATTGGTTTCATTTTTTTCTTTTTCATTGCGATTCATCTATATTTATATCTATATCTATATCTATTTATATCTATATCTATACTTCTATAAAAGTGTGAATAGTTTTCAAGGTTTCTTGAAAAAATTGATTTGCCAAAAATATCCTCATGGCAGTTACCTCTAAGGGCAATTCAGTAGTTTTCTATATTGATTTGTTTTTAATTGTTTAATAATATGATAAGTGTCTCTTTGTATTCTAAATTCTTCTTATTTATGACATATCGAAAGCTTTCTAACCATATGTCATATGCATATATAAAGACTTTATATATGAAAATTTTAACCGTCTAAAACAAAAGGAAAAAGAGTGTAATTTTACAGTGGAATGAAGAGAAAAAAATAAATAAACAAAATTAATTTATTTTTTTTATTATAAATAAATAGCGGAGACAAATATATTTTTTAACCTTAACTTTTTGGTTGCAAATATAAAATCATAACTTTATCATCTATCACTCTCACTATATTGTGGGATAATATTTTGTTCGCAGTGGAATATATGACGCATTCTTTTGTAGGAGAAGATAGGAGTTTGAAACTATTGAGAATTTCAGGGAAGTTTATGCATTTTTCCGTGGAAAAATATTTAGTTTTAATATTAGTGAAATATAAATTATTACTAAAATTTTGAATTTTTTTGTTCTCCTAGCTTTGATCATTAATATTTATCTATGTTTTTCGGTAATAATGGATTTACAATTTAACATGATTTAGATTTAATTATCAATTAATTCAATTCATATATTCTTTTGATTAAATAAATTCAATCTAATTGTGATAATGTAAAACTAAACTTTAAAACAAATATATCATAAGAATATCCTCAAACAAAAAGAAACAAACTGGCAGAGAGTTATATGTTTCAAATTAATGAAGTTAGATTTTAAATTTTAAGGTGTAATGAATTAAATAAGAGAAATAATTTTTATATTTTAATTAAAAAAGAAGATAAAAATATACACAAATTTTATTATAAAAATTAGCTTACTATGTTGGACTATAAAAAATACGTATAGGATTATTTTAACTTAAAGTTTGAACAAACCTTTGTCAACCACATCTCCATATTTAGAAAAATATATATGACAATTTTGTTTAAAGATCAATATTCATATTGCCATCTTTTGGGGAAAAAGGCATGTCATTTTAAATACAAGATAGTAGTTATCTATAATATATATATGAAAATAAAATAATTGAGATCAATTTCAATTATTGCAGTCTCTTGATCAAAAACATAAGGTGTTAGATAATTTTAATATATAATTAAGAGTAAATATAAATTTTATTATTATAGCCTATTTGCTATGTGAGCTTGTTATTATATCTGAGTCCAATTAAGTTGCATTTGAATTGATGAATTTGAACTTAAAGGAGGAATTTTGAGAAAATAATAAGGATATATATTTACTTACAGTAAAATAAAAATAAAAATTTTAAAAAATTAAATGTATAAGCTTTGATGTTACATAAAATGTTATTAGTTTTAAGATAAGCAAAATATATGTAAGATGCTATAAAAATTATATTTAAATATATATAGGTATGTAAGTTGAAGTCGCATCGATTAAATATTTAATTATTTATTATTTATAATAACAAAATTTAAATTATTGTACTTGTGTCCAACGGTATTCTTAATTTACTAAGATTTACAAAAATGTCATTTAACAATTGGGGTTCAACACATTTTAGCAATTTATTTGACAATATGTACTAACAAATCAATTAGAAGTCGATCATCCAAAGACATAAAAAGAATATACTCGCTTTAATTTAATCTAAGAAAAATACTTGTATCTAATTAGTAACCTACTAAAAGGGAAAATAGATTAACAAAGACAAAATAAAAACAAACACAAATAGTTACTCCAACAACTTCACCCAAAAAGAAAGAATTATAGAAAAAATGGACAACTATTATTTAACTATATTTAACACATAAAATGATGATTATATAGTTAAGTGAAGAAATTGAATAAAAGGACGTAAATATTTTAATGCTCGATGCACTTCTTTCATGATGCAAACAAAACAAAACAATAAATTGATAATAAATAAGAGACTAACTAACAATTGGAGCACAAAGAATAACATAATATTAATAGGAACTAAAACTATATGGAAAAAAATTGTCAAAAAATGGTGAGGGGAGATAGAATAATTAATGTGTGTAATCTTATATAAAATAATAAAACGTCTTGGTTGGATTATAGTAAAACTTAAATAGAAATCTATTCAATATATAAAAATAAATAAATAACAAAAATGGAAAAGGTCGTAGGACATGCTTTTGAAAACAAATACATAGCTAGATAATGAACTTTTAGTTGGAATTGGAGGTGGGTTTTCTAAGAAAAGAGAAGTTGGGGTGGGATTAGGGCGGGGGCGGGGCATGCGCCTTATACGTGGCTCCTCCACTGGTTGAAAATTTAACAATCATATCGATAATATTATATAGGATATCTTGTGCAAAGATATAACTAATTTAACAATATGTAGATATCTTGTGCAAAGTATATAACTAATTTCATTTATAGGATATGTATTATTGTTTCAAAGGAGTTGTTGGTATAGTGGAAAACAAATCGTACATCCTCATGATATGATTGTTTTAAAAATTTACACCAATTTTCATAAATAAAGAAAATATCACGTGCAATAAATGTATTGAGTAAGATGTTGAAACAATACCGATTTATTAATCATATATCATGACTTTAATATTTTATTCATCCATCACATACTAATCATTATCTCATGAATTTTAAATATAAAATATTATTGAATTTCGTACAATGTGCTTTCATTATTATATTTGAGGAGGTAGCGACTATATATATCGGATGCCAAATAAGTAAATATTTAAAATTGATTGAACATATAAGAATATCATATTATAGATGACTTATTTTTTTTTAATATTCTTAGTTTTTCTTTTCGTTGATGTATAGTTTGCATAGTCGATGAAAATGGATTGTGGTTCACCATTTATGTTATATAAAAGTGTGATTTTCTTTGAATTTGAATTAATTTATTGACCATTTTCAATTATAATTGATAAGTTTTTTTGTCTTCGTTTCTAATTATATGTAATATTTAATTTAATTAGGAGAACATGATGAGTTAAAATATTATTAGGAGCTAAGCTTCTAAACAATAAATGGAATTTCAATTTCTCATCGCTCTTAGCAACAACACACATATTGTAAATGGGAAAATGAATGTTGTAGTTTGAGCCAATTCAAAAGATAACACCAATTTCAAAGATGAAGAAAACGAAGAAGACATCCATATGTCAACCGGTCATGTTTGGGCTAAGAATGCTTTAAAAAATGAATTTGCATAAAAAGTTCAAAGCCGAGTATGAAGAAAAATGAGACAAAAATTAAAACAAGAAACCAATTTATAAAAAATAAGTTCGTGGAAATTATTTTATTAAATTTATATTACTCTTGAGTTTTCATATCCACTGTACTTTCTTAAATGATAATATCATTTAAGTATAACACTTTTGGGTTCAAAATATCATAACCATATTTCACCTACTAAGAAGTTTAATTCTAATCTAGCAAGTTTAATTTTAGGATCAAAACACGTGAGCGAGAATTGCTATGAATAAAAATAATTTAATCAAAAATAATTCTAACTATAAGATTTGATTTTAATTAAATTAACAAAATTATTTGGATAACGTGCAACACACGTACACCTTACTAGTTTAGGACAGAAGGAAAGGTTTCTAAAGCTAACTCCAAGAGAATGGAATGAAACTAAAGAAGCATGAACATGATGCTACAATGCTAGATTTCTTATCCATGACTAATCTGATGTATTTTTATGTCTGCCAAAAAAAGAAATAGAATGTTGTAAATCACAAGCTTCAGGTTAATAACAGTCTGGTTTTCTTTTTTTTGTTTTTGTATATTGATTCAAGGTTGTTTCTTCCTTTTATAAATGTGATTTTGGCAAACAAGTAAGATTTTAGAGCTACCTTTTACTTTTAACCAGTGTTCAGAAAATGCTAGGCGCTAGGCAGACTGGGGCCTAGCGCTTAGGTGAGGCCTGGGAGGAATTAGGCGGAGCCTAATCGGAACAAAAATGTAGGCACCTATGGGGAGCTAATACCCTCGAATGGCTGAAAAAATCGAGCAGCGTTTCAATACGAAAACAAATGTCGAGGCAAGAGTTGGACTCTTTCTCTTTAAGACAAGATTGCCCCGCTCACGGTCCGTATGGGATGCGGAAATTGTCTCCTAAGATACAACGACAGACGACTTGCAATAGTTACACTACAAATCGCAAGTACAACGAACACTGTGATGTTTTTGAACTCTCTTTTATGGACTTATGCAGAATGAAACAAGTAATTTCGAAATTTTCTGATGTGTTGAAATAAATTATGGGGGCTGCTTTATATAAAGCTTCTGGTGCCTCTTAAGACTGGGTGCAACCCCTGGTCCAGTCGTCTTGACCATCGATCGTCTCAGTGGTTACGTGATGCGATCCGATGGCCCCGATCGATCCGATCAAGGAACACACCCTTTGGCATACACCTTCGCACACCGGGATAAAGTAGTGTCGATCCACGATGCTCCGTCAGCAAATAGACGTATCCAATCAGTGCCACGTGTCACCACTCGCGACGATTACGCTAAGTCATCGCCACTGAGTACGCCCGCCACGTCACCGAGCCACTAGACTAAACCCTAGTTTGATTTTTCAAAACTTTAAGGCTCCTCAAAGCTCCTTGCGACGATGCGTACGTGCAAAGTGTAAGTGCACCTCTCAAGTGCCCAATGCGACATGCGCGGGCCCGGCCCGGGCCTAGATCTGGCTCAGACTCGGACGGTGCTCCGCACCATGCTAGGTGCTTTTTGAGCTAGCCAAAGGCTAGTCAAAATTGACTTGGTCCACTAGGGTGTACCATAAGGAGTTCCACATGATTACTCCTTATTAGTGGTGAAGTTCTTTATTAACTAGTCAAACATTTTATATGTTTCCTATGTGGGATATGGCTTTCCATATTCCTACCCTTTTATATTCCATATATAAAAGTATTTAAGTGGCCAACTTCATGCATTTATTTCTCATTCACCCGACATTGGTTTTGAGAAATTCAAAATGCTAAACTCATCTACCCGCGGCGTAGATAACGTTTATCTCATTTATTTTACACATCAAATAAATGAACTCACTTAAATAATTGGTCAAAATCGGGTCAAAACCTAATTTACTAAAACCAATTCCAACAATCCCCCACATGAATGAAAATAAATGCATATGAGTATGCAAACACGAAAGAGAGTTCAAACGGAAAGCTATTGCATCGGGAGAGGTTGCTTGTGGAATTGAACCTTCCTTAGTAGAATACTATCGGATTTACTAGGCTGTACAGTGACGTGATGTCTTGAACTGTTCAGCTGTTTATGTAAACCAAGACAACAATATCCACACAATATCTTTCCTAACACCATTTGGTTCTCATGGTTGTGTCCATTTTGGCCCTGGACAACATCTTGGATTCATAAGTGTTTCGTTGAAGCGGCCCGTCTTCACACTTATATAGGTGATCTCCTATTAAGAGTATCCTGCCATACTCCACTTCTTTAAAGTATAGGAATCATTAAAAGTTTATAACTTAACCTCACTACATTCAGCAGGTTTCTCCACTGGGACAGGAATGAGCTGTAACATGTTCCAAGTGTTTATCTTAATATTCATAACTTAGTTGTCACATTGAACCAAGGTCTTGGGATCTCCAATTCACAAGGTTGGGTTACCGCTATGAACACTCTAATTTTGTGGATTTTAAGCCCGTTCCTTTCGATAAGCGAGATACTTGATCTCTATTCAAACCTTTAGTTAACGGATCCGCTAGGTTTTCTTTCGATTTCACGTAATCGATTGTAATAACCCCACTTGAGATCAAATGCCTAACGGTGTTATGTCTTCGACGTATATGTTGAGACTTACCATTGTACATACTATTTTGAGCCCTTTCTATAGCCGAGTCGACTATCACAATGTATCATGATTGCCAAATGACGGCTTAGGCCAGCAAGGAATATCCTCTAAAAAGTTGTGAAGCCATTTTGCTTCTTCACCAGCTTTATCCAAAGCTATAAACTCTGATTCCATCGTGGATCGAGCTATACACGCTTGTTTAGAGGATTTCCATGACACATTGATAGAAAAATATTTTTATCAAGATTTTGTTTAAATGAGTTTTTATAGCAAAACAATGTTTATAAATGTTGTCCAAATACTCCTAAATGATTTAAAATATTTTTACTAATTTTTGGAGTATTTCTTAGAGTTTATTCTTCGATAAAAATTGGACAATATTTTTGATGATTTTGTGTTAATTGGTTTTTACACCAAAATAATGTTTTAAATGTTGTCCAAATACTCCCAATTGATTTAAAATATTTTTACTAATTTTTTGAAGTGTTTCTTAAAGTTTATTTTTGACAAAAATCGGACAACATTTCAATTTTGAGGTCGACCAGGTCGAACAAGAGGCCAGCCGTACACTGAGGAACGCGAAAATGAAAACAGAGAACATTAGAACACAAAAATGTGCGGGGGACCGGTCCACCTAGGGGCCGACCGGTCGGACCCCCCTCGGACCGGTCGGACCCCCTGTAACTTTTATGTGGTCCGGATCGCACTATTTTCTTCCAACGTTCGAAATTTTCCATAAAGCGATCGGTCACGCTGTGTTTGTTAGTCCAAGTGGCTACGATAATCTAGAGGGGGGTGAATAGATTATGCCGATTTTTCGCAAATCACCCTCTTTTTCGAATCAACAAGCAAATGACAAGAATGTAAATGCGAAAATTAAACAACACTCGTTGATTTAAAGAGGTTCAACCCACCTACGGGCTAATCCTCTACCACCCCAAAGATTCCTAGGGATGGATTTAAAAAAGAAAAAAAGATTTTATTAATTACCACAATTAATACAACACCTTGAGTATCACCACAATCCTCTTACAACACCTTCAAGGAGATTACCACAATCTTCCTTCACCACCTTTGAAGAGTACCACACTCTTCAAACACCTATCACCTAGATCACCCAAGTGTATTCTTACCACAAGAATACTCACAAGGATGTCTTGTGTTGAATGATGGACAAAATTCAAGATTACAACTCTATGAAACCAATACAAAGATTGAGTGCAAGTGTAATCAAGAATCTATCTTCACTTTTGTCTACAAAAAGAGGATCACAAGATGTAGAAATATTGTACAAAATAGAAAAGCAAATCTTCTTTGTCAATATGTTCAACGGTACAAATTTTTTTGTCAAAAGATTACACAAGTAGCGACGGTTGCCCCGTATAAGATTTCGACCGTTTTGAAAAAGATAGTGCGATCCAGTGCGGTCGTCGGGGTCGACCGATCGATGGGGGTGCGACCGGTCTCCTGGGTGCGGACCGGTCGACCTCACCCCTTGACCGGTCCTCCTCCTTCTTTTTTCACGAGAATTTGTTTTCGCTTTCGTTTTGTTTCGTGTTTTCTTTTCTTGTGTACGGTCGACGCTTTGGGATGCACGGCCGACCTCCAATTTGAAATGTTGTCCGATTTTTATCAAAAATAAACTTCAAGAAATACTCCAAAAAATTAGTAAAAACATTTTAAATCATTTGGGAGTATTTGGACAACATTTATAAACATAGTTTTGGTGTAAAAACCAATTTAAACAAAACCATCAAAAGTGTTGTCCGATTTTTATCAAATTAAAAACTCTAAGAAATACTCCAAAAATTAGTAAAAACATTTTAAATCATTTAGGAGTATTTGGACAACATTTATAAACATTGTTTTGGTATAATAACTCATTTAAACATAATCATCAAAATCTTGATAAAAACATTTATCTAACAAACTCCCCCTTTTTGATGATTACAAACCAAAACAATTTTAGGAAGTTGATTTTAAAACAAAACCAATTTTCCGGTCTTAAAACATCAACCATTGCAAGCAAGATTCATCATAAGTACAAACACACAAGGATAGGAGCAAAGATTTTTCAAAATCATTTTTGCACAAGTTCCCCCTATCAATGTGCATATCAAGAACAAGTATACAAGCAACAACTAAAAGCTAAAAGCTTAGCTTTTACAACTTAAGCTTGAATTCCATGAGCTTATAAGCTCCCTCTGTCACAAGACATCATTAGTTAAGCATAAAAGTCCACAATACATCAAATGGACTAAGCAATATTCACAGCTTATGAGCCCTAGCTTATAGCTTTTCTTGCAAGCTTATTTTCGCTTTTATTGAGCGTATGAGCGTTTTTCCTGTTTCTCCCCCTTTGGAATCATCAAAAAGAATGTTAGCAAGATAAAAACATCATATATTCATATCAAAGTGCACAAATTTTATCGATTTATCGAGCGTTTTGAAAATAGAAGCTTAAATTCCAAATAAAAGGGAAAAATTGATCAATTGACTTGCAAAAGCTCATTTGATTGATAAAACATGATCTCTATAAACTTATAAGACTTTTCAAATCCAGAAAATCTTGTTGGTGATGAATCTTTTATTGAAACATTTTGTCGAACACTTGGCGTGCGTCGAATAAAACTAGAAGTATATAACGCCTTTGAAATTCATTTAAGCCAAAAATTTTCATCACCAATTCAGTTCAAACAACATTCAATACATCATAAATATTAAGCTCATCACATTCATATGAAACTAGCATCAAGAATTTTGCAAATAAGTCAAAATCTCAAGGGTTCAACCCAAATGAGTAGAGGGAGTAGAATTCTTACCATTTGATCGGTGAAGATGAGCTATAATGATGATGATCATGCTATATAATGTCCATGTTGTGAAAAAGATGCATGAAAACCATTTTTGAATGAAATTTGAGTGAATTTAGCAAAGGGGACGAAAAATGGCCAAAATGTGTTAAAGTGACGAATGCTGAAGACAGAACCATTTTAATCCAAATTATAGCCTAGGGCGACCGGTCGAGGTTGAGGGCGACGGTCGGCGTTGAGGGCGACGGTTGCCTCAACCCTTTCAGCCCACTGTCTGTCAGTTTTTCCAAAATCCGAATTTTCAACCAAAAATCCGATTTTTCGCCCCTAAGTTTTAAAAACGTGCAAAATGCAAACGTAAGCCTCATTCAATATGCATTATGCCTAACCGAGCTCGTATCGATGCAAAAGTCTCGGAAGATAGCGGTTTTGTAAAGATGTCCGCTAATTGGTCTTGAGATGGTACAAAAGATATCTCAATTTTTCGTTTTGAAATACAATCCCTTAGAAAATGATGTCGAATCAAAATATGTTTAGTACGGTTATGATGAACCGGGTTTTGAGCAATGTTTATAGCGGATATATTATCACAAAAGATAGGAACACTTTCAAAAGAACATTTATAATCCGCTAAGGTTTGTTTCATCCAAAGAAGTTGTGTACAACAAAATGCCGTGGAAATATATTCGCCGGCCGTTGAAAGAGAAACACAATTTTGCTTCTTTGAAAACCAAGAAACTAGGCAATCGCCTAAAATTGACATGATCAGGAAGTACTTTTCCGATCATCAATATTTCCCGCATAATCCGAATCACTATATCCTTTAAGAGAAAAATTTTCATTCTTTGGATAGAATAAACCATATTGAATAGTGCCTTTCTAATATCGAAAAATCCTTTTAACGACACTCATATGAGATTCTTTGGGATTGCTTTGAAAACGAGCACATAGGCATACGGCATGAAGAATGACCGATCTACTTGCGGTTAAATAAAGTAAACTACCAATCATACCTCTATATTTGGATTCATCAACCGACTTGCCTTTTTCATCTTTGTCAATCTTGACGTTTGTTGCCATTGGGGTAGAGAGCGGTTCTTCCTTCTTCAATGCCAAATTTCTTCAAAAGCTCCTTTGTATATTTTGATTGAGAAATATAAATTCCTTCTTGGCATTGCTTAATTTTATCCAAGGAAGAAGTTGAGCTCCCCCATCATGCTCATTTCAAATTCACCTTGCATTAACTTAGAAAATTTCTTGCACAAGGATTCATTAGTAGCACCAAAAATAATATCATCAACATAAATTTGCACTAATAAGCAATCTTGCCCCTTTTCAAAAACAAAGAGAGTAGTGTCAACTTTACCCCTTGTAAAACCATTTTGCAAAAGAAAAGAGCTAAGTCTATCATACCATGCACGGGGTGCTTGTTTCAACCATATAAGGCCTTTTAAGTCTATAAACATCATTAGGCCTAGAAAAATTTTCAAACCCCGGAGGTTATTTTACATAGACTTCTTCTTGAATAATACCATTTAAAAATGCGGATTTTACATCCATTTGGTAAAGCTTGAAATTTTTAAAACAAGAATAGGCAAGTAAAATACGAATAGCTTCTAAACGTGCTACGGTGCAAATGTTTCATCTTAATCAATACCTTTTTCTTGACAATAACCTTGAGCTACTAACCTTGCTTTGTTTGAACAATATTGCCTTGGTCATCGAGGTTGTCAGAAAGACCCATTTTGTACCAATAATGGTTTGAGATGGAGGACAAGGTACTAATTCCCATACATCATTTCTTTCAAATTGATTCAACTCCTCTTGCATTTCTAAAAACCAATCCTCATCTTCAATGGCTTCCTTAGCATTTTTAGGCTCTTTTTGAGAAATAAGAGCTTTCTCGGCAAATTTTCCTCGAGTCATTACTTTATCAAGGGGATCACCAATAATAAGATCCTCTTTGGGTGATCTCCTTAAATTTCAATGCTACGGGAAGATTCAAGTATCACCTTTATCTTCTTGAGGAACATTTGAGCTTGAAGGTTGATCATTTTGAGTTTCATCTTGATCAATGGGTTCAACAATATCCTCTTCATCACTTTCATCATTGGGTATCCTTTCAACACCAAGCTTCATTGAATTTGACATGGATGGATTCTTCAACAACCCCACTAGTCTTATTGTAAACCCGATATGCTTTGCTCTTGGTTGAATACCGCATAAATATTCCTTCATCGGCCTTAGGATCAAGTTTGTCTAATTGATCCTTAGTATTCAAAATAAAACATTTACATCCAAATATTTTGAAATAGCTAATATTTGGAGTTCTTCTTTTCCAAAGCTCATATGGAGTTTTATTCATTTTAGGACGAATATAAACTCGATTAATGACATAGCAAGCGGTACTTACGCTTCGGCCCAAAAATATTTTGGAAGTGAAAATTCATTGAGCATGGACCGACTCATTTCTTGAAGTGTCCGATTCTTCCTTTCGGCTACTCCATTTTGTTGGTGTCCTTGGAGCCGAAAAATTATGACTATATCCCTTGGTTTCACAAAAGACTCTAAATTCGCCGTCAAATTATCCACCTCGATCACTTGAATAGACTTAATAGTATCTTCCTTTTCATTTTCAATAAGTCTACACAACTTAACAAAATCATTAACGACATCATTTTTATTTGTAAGAAATAGAGCCCAAGTATATCTAAAAAAATCATCAACTATAACAAAAGTGTAATGTTTTCCACTTAGACTTGCCGTACCAATATCCCCATACAAATCAAGATGAAGCATTTGTAGGGGTTTGGTAGTGGAAATTTCATTTTTGGGCTTAAAACTACTCTTAACTAATTTGTTCTTTTGACAAGTGTCACATAAGCCAAGATTTTCAAAATTCAATTTGGGTAGTCCTTTTACATGTTGGTTTTGTAAATAGTTTGCAAATTTTTGTATCCAACATGACCAAGTCGCCTATGCCATAAACTAGTTAAATCATTATTGGCGACAAGACAAGAAACATTTTGACTAACCAAATCACTTGTACAAATTTTGTAAAGATTGCCTTTTCTAATTGCTTCACAAATAATTTTATCATTTTTGGAAATAAGGCATTTTTCTTTATTAAAAACAACATTATAAATTGAATCACAAAATTGGCTAATACTTATCAAATTGAACTTAAGCCCTTCTACTAAAAGAACATTACTAAGAGAGAAAGAAGAGTTACCAATTTCTCCATTTCCAAGAATTCTTTCTTTGCCATTCCCGAACATGACCATACCCTCTTCTTAGAGCTTGATGTTGGTAAAAAGAACTCTTCCGGTCATATGGTGTGAACATCCGCTGTCCACGAGCCATTTTGTATCTTCCATTGTTGTTATAGCCCCTATAACCTACAAAGGAATTATTTTTAGGTACCCTATAATTTTGGGGTCCATGGGGGTTAGCCTTGAGACCTTTAGGTCTCCAATAATAGCTAAAATTATTCTTCAATTTACAATTGCTAGCATAGTGTCCATTCTTACCACAATAAAAACAAGTAATAATACGAGGACTACTAGCACGTACAAAGGTTGGACCTTGGTCTTTTTTCTTAAAACCTTTTTCAAAAGGTTTGTAACCAAGTCCTAATTTAGAATGCTCACCTCTTTGTGCATCGAAAATTTTTGTGACTTTATCCGTACTTAAATTGAATCGATGCACATCCTTTTTCAAATTTTCAATATCATTTATGAGCGTTTGTTTTTCGGTTTCAAGAGTACGGACCATAGTAAGAGTAATAGCATGAGCCTTATCAAGAGAGTCATAAGAAGTAAATAATTTATCCTTTTCTAGTTTAAGCTCTTTATGCTCCTTTTTCAAATTCTTGTATTTAACAATCAAATTTTGAAACTCATTTTGCAATTCATGAAAATCACATTGTAATTCATCGGCTAGGGAAGAAGATGAAGCATTAGAGCGCACTCGGTATTTTCATCGTCTATGGCCATAAGACCATGTTCGGATTCTCCTTCCTCGTCGGTTGTTTCAAGTAATTCATCCCAAGTTTTGACGTCCGCATTTAACGCCTTCTTTTTTGGAAAAGGCTTTTCTTCTTTTGTTCCTCTTAGGAAATTTTGGGCAATCGGCTATGTAGTGCCCGGATTTTCCGCATTTGAAATAAGAATTGTCTCTTGGCTTTCTTGCTTTATTTTTGTTTACAAATTTTGCAAATTTTCTAACAAGAGCCATTGCTTTCTTCATCATCCTCATCACTAGCATAATAAACATTATTAGAAGAAGATGCTAAGCCTTTAATAATATTTTTGCGTCCCGGTTTAGAGGTGGATGGTTGAGAATTTTTCCTCTCCTTGAGATATACTTCATAAATAAGGAGGTTCCCAATGAGCTCATCAAACTTGAGTGTCTCAAGATTTTGAGCTTCCGTGATTGCCGTCACCTTTTCGGACCATGAGCCGGGAAGGGCATTTAAGACTTTGGTCACCTTATCTTCTTCGGAGATGACCTTTCCAAGAGCCACAAGAAGATTGACAATGTTGTCAAGCCTTTCCACCATTTTTGATATGCTTTCACCATCATGCATATTGAAATTTTCAAAGTCTTTCACAAGCATTGTTTTTCTTGCTTGCTTCACTTTCTTTGTGCCCTCATAGATGGTTTCTAATTTTTCCCAAACATCATATGCCGACCGTATGCCTCTTATGCGATTATATTCGGTGGCGGTAAAGAGAGCAATGTAAAATGTTTAAGGCCTTACCATCTAAAGAGAAAGCCTTCTTGTCATTTTCATCGTATTCCTTGAACGGCTTGGGGGTCGTGGTACCATCCTCCAATTTTGTTGTTGGTTGAGCAACTCCTTCAATGACCACATTCCAAAATCAAATCCGCATCCTTGTAGAAAGCACTCCATTAGGTCTTTCCAAAATGCGTAGTTGTTGGCATCGAATAGTGGTGGCTTGTTGGTGGAGGCGCCGGTGGTGAGATAAGCTTCATTCGTAGCCATTGATCTTTCCTCTTTACTCGGAACGAGCTAGCCAAAGAGTTTGGCTTTGATACCACTTGTTAGTCCAAGTGGCTACGATAATCTAGAGGGGGGTGAATAGATTATGCCGATTTTTCGCAAATCACCATCTTTTTCGAATCAACAAGCAAATGACAAGAATGTAAATGTGGAAATTAAACAAAACTCGTTGATTTAAAGAGGTTCAACCCACCTAGGGCCTAATCCTCTACCACCCCAAGTATCTCCGGGATGGATTTCAAAAAGAAAAAGATTTTATTAATTACCACAATTAATACAACACCTTGAGGATCACCACAATCCTCTTACAACACCTTCAAGGAGATTACCACAATCTTCCTTCACCACCTTTGAAGAGTACCACACTCTTCAAACACCTATCACCTAGATCACCCAAGTGTATTCTTACCACAAGAATACTCACAAGGATGTCTTGTGTTGAATGATGGACAAAATTCAAGATTACAACTCTATGAAACCAATACAAAGATTGAGTGCAAGTGTAATCAAGAATCAAAAAGCCTAGACCTCAAAGATGTGCAAGTGAAAGTACTTAGGCTATTACAACAAGAATGTAAAAATGAAAGCTTGCACAATTTGCAGATTTCTTGTTGTGTGTTTTGCTTGTATGTGTTGTATCTTATGTCTTCAATTCATCCTCTATTTATAGGGAAGTCTTCACCAACATAGGCTCCCAACATAGGCTCCTCTATCTTCACTTTTGTCTACAAAAAGAGGATCACAAGATGTAGAAATATTGTACAAAATAGAAAAGCAAATCTTGTTGTCAATATGTTCAACGGTACAAATTTTGCTGTCAAAAGATTACACAGCGCGACCGGTTGCCCTGTATAAGATTTCGACCGTTTTGAAAAAGATAGTGCGATCCAGTGCGGGTCGTCGGGGTCGACCGGTCGACGGGGGAGTGCGGCCGGTCGACCTCACCCCTTGACCGGTCCCCCTCCTTCTTTTTTTTTTCGCGAGAATTTGTTTCTGTTTCGTTCATTTTGTGTTTTCTTTCCTTCGTGTACCGGTCGACGCTTTGGGCGAGTGGTCGACTTCCAATTTGAAATGTTGTCCGATTTTTATCAAAAATAAACTTCAAGAAATACTCCAAAAAATTAGTAAAAACATGTTAAATCATTTGGGAGTATTTGGACAACATTTATAAACATAGTTTTGGTGTAAAAACCAATTTAAACAAAACCATCAAAAGTGTTGTCCGATTTTTATCAAATTAAAAACTCTAAGAAATACTCCAAAAATTAGTAAAAACATTTTAAATCATTTAGGAGTATTTGGACAACATTTATAAACATTGTTTTGGTATAATAACTCATTTAAACATAATCATCAAAATCTTGATAAAAACATTTATCTAACAGTGTTATTTCTAAAAGCAGATTATAACCGTTGACCATCCATATCAGCAGATTTACTTTAATAATTTTGTACATTATTTCTACATCTTGCGATCCTCTTTTCGTAGACAAAAGTGAAGAAGGAGGAGCCTATGTCTATGAAGACTCTCCTATAAATAGAGGATGATTTGAAGACACAAGATTGAACAACACAAGCAATCAAAACAACAAGAAAAATCTGCAAATTCTTCAAGCTTTCATATTTTACATTCTTGTTGTAATAAGCCTAAGTTCTTGCACTTGCACAATCTTGAGGTCTAGGCTTTTTATTATTGATTACACTTGCACTCAAATTGTAATATTCATTATTGAGTTGTAATCTTGATTTTTGGTCAATCATTCAACACAAGACATCCTTGTGAGTATTCTTGTGGAAAGAATACACTTGGGTGATCTAGGTGATAGGTGTTTCAAGAGTGTGGTGCTCTTGAGGTGTTTGAAGAATTTTGTGTTCTTCAAGATTGAAGATTGCAGTGATCTTCACAAGGTGCTGTTGAAGGAAGGTTGTGGTAATTTTCAAGATCCAGATATTGTGGTAATCTCAAAGGTGGTGTTGAAGAAGAGTGTGGTGCTCTTCAAGGTGATGTTGTAAGGTGTTGTATTAATTTTGGTAATTAATAAAATCTTTTTTCTTTTTGAAATCCATCCCGGATATACTGGGGTGGTAGAGGATTAGGCCCTAGGAGGATTGAACCTCTATAAATCGACGTGTGTTGTTTACTTCCCGCACCTTTATTCTTGTCTTTGATTGATCATTCGAAAAAGATGGCATAATCGAAAAGATGGAGATAATCTATTCACCCCCTCTCTAGATTATCGTAGCCGCTTGGACTTACAAGTGGTATCAGAGCCAAACTCTTTGGCAAGCTCGTTCCACATCGCGAGTAAAGTGGAACGATCATTGGCTACGAATGAAGTCTACCTTACCAGTGCCTCCAACACCAAGCCACCGCTATTTGATTCCAAAAATTATACATTTTGGAAAGAAAGAATGGAATATTATCTACAAGGTTGCGGGTTCGATATTTGGAACACGGTCGTCAATAAAGAATCCATTCCAATGATAGACACACCACACACCTCCAAAGGCTTCAAAGAGCTCAATGATGAAGAGAAGAAAATCATCTCCTTAAATGGTAAAGCTCTTAATATTTTGTATTGTTCACTTACCATTTTGGAATATGATCATATTGTAGGAATTAAATCGGCACATGAAGTATTGAGAAAATTAGAAGAAGTATATGCAAATGAAAGGAGTCACACAAAAGCAACTACTTCTCAAATGGGTACAACTTCAAACCCAACAACATGGGATGAGCTTCCTACAACTTCCGACGATGATGAAAACGAACGTTGTCTTATGGGCTTCGAAGAAAATGGGGTAAGTTCTAAACCTTCTACTTCTTATGATAATGAATTACAAAATGATTATAGTGATTTGCTTAATGATTATGATGAACTTCAAAATGAATTCCAAAGTTTGCTTGTTAAATACAAAAATTTGAAAAAGGAATTCAATGTTTTGAAAAATGATAAGGAGAGTTTATTTACTTCCTATGAATCACTATCATGTGCTCACACCACAACACTTGATAAGGTTAGAAACCTTGAAAAACAAAATAGTACTCTTGTTGAGGATATTAATTGCATGAAAAAGGATTTATCAAAATTCAACTTGAGTACCAATAAAATGTCCAATATTGTTGATATTCATAATTGTGATAAAGGACTAGATCATAAGCCAAATGTTGTTAATCATATGAAAAATAATCAAGTCTCTAAGCATGTTGGTCATTACACTTCTAGAATTATTACATGCTTCTATTGTGGTAAAAAGGGTCATACGGTAAATACTTGTCGGGCTAGAAATAGCTCTAATTATTGTTAGAGACCTAAAAGTCTCAAAGCTAATCCCAAAACTTGAGGGCACCACAAAACGATGTCATATTAGGTACCCGGCGGAATAAAAATCAAGGAAAATTCATACCGCCTAGAAGACATCAAATGACCGTTTCATTTGATCAAAGGAGAAGACATCACCACAATGAATTTCCAAGAGAGATATTATCAACAATGGGAAGGACATAATCCTTGGAAATGGATCAATTGGAGAAGCCATCATCTACAAGATGATTTTCAAAGGGGAAGATACCATCAACAACGGGAAAGACAACCCATGGAAATGGCGTAATTGGTAAACCGTATCTCCTCATTTAAATATGCATTTTATTTTGTTATTATGCATGTTTTTAATTGTGCTTGATTTTTCAAAATGAGTTTTCAAAAATTTATTTTTAAAATTAAGGTCTTCAATATATTTGTGTGTTCTTAAAATATTTTTGAAAAGAGGACCTTGCATGTTATTTTTAAAACTCTTGTGCATTTACTTAGACCAAAGTTTTATAATCTCCTATGGATGCTTATAGCATAATCATACTTGTGACGCATATTGTTTTTATCCTATACTTGTATCATGTTGTTTTGTGCAAAACTTGTTTAAGAATTGTGTAAGATTTATATCACTTCTTCATTGGTTATTTTCTCATAATCCATCAAGAAATGAGTAAGATATCGAGGTACGCTCACCATTGTTTTTTTATCTCTTAGACTCGATAAATTTTTGCCATATGCCTATGTGCTTGCTTTTCAAGATATTTCAAAGTATTTCATAACAAGTGCCATTAAGAGGATTTTTCGATTTTTGAAAGGCACTATTCAATAAAGCTTGTCCTATCCGAGACATGTAAAGGATTATATTTTGTTTTGATAAAACATTTGATTTTCATCCAAAAGTATGCATTTGATTGCTCATATTCATTCTTGTCAAAACTATTGTTCAAATGCTTCTTTTAAATAAGGTCTCAACTATATGCTCTTGAATTTTCTAAATTTCAAAAGAGACCTTATATAGCTTCCTATAAGCTTATTTGAACTTAAATACAAGACTTTGAAAAAGGAGCATAAAGAGCTTAAAATTGAAAAGGATAAATTGTTTACTTCTTATGAATCTCTTGATAAAGCTCATGCTATTACTCTTACAAAAGTCCGTACTCTAGAAACCAAAAAAAAAAAAACCGCTCAAAAATGATATTGAACATTTGAAAAAGATGTGCATCGATTTAATTTAAGCACGGATAAAGTTACAAAAATTTTAGATGCACAAAGAGGTGAGCATTCAAAATTAGGACTTGGTTACAAACCTTTTCAAAATGCTTTCAAGAAAAATGACCAAGGTCCGACTTTCATACGTCTTTAGTAGTTCCAATAATCTTATTTGTTTTTATTGTGGTAAAATTAGACACTATGATAGTAATTGTAAATCGAAAAATAATTTTATCTATTATTGGAGACCCAAAGGTATCAAGGCTAACCTCCATGGACCCCAAAATTATAGGGTACCTAAAAATAATTCATTTGTATGTAATAGGGGCTATAACAACAATGGAGGATTCAAAATGGCTCGTGGACAGCGAGTGTTCATGCCATATGACCGGAAGGAGAGAAAGTTTTACCAACATCAAGCTCCAAGAAAAGGGTATGGTCATGTTCGGGAATGGCAAAGGAAGAATTCTTGGAAATGGAGAAATTGGTAACTCTTTTTTTCTCTCTTAGTAATGTTCTTTATGTTGAAGGGCTTAAGTTCAATTTGATAAGTGTAAGGCAACTTTGTGATTCAAATTATAATGTTATTTTTAATAAAGAAAAATGCCTTATTGTTAAAAATGATGAAATTATTTGTGAAACAAATAGAAAAGACAATCTTTACAAAATTGCACAAGTGATTTGGTTAGTCAAAATGTTTCTTGTCTTGTTTCAAATAATGATTTAACTAATCTACATGGCATAGCGACTTGGACATGTTGGATAAAAAAATTTATAAACTATTTACAAAAACCAACATGTAAAAGGACTACCCAAATTGAATTTTGAAAACTTGGCTTATGTGACACTTGTCAAATGAACAAATTAGTTAAAAGTAGTTTTAAGCCCAAAAATGAAATTTCCACAACCAAACCCCTACAATTACTTCACCTTGATTTGTATGGGGATATTGGTACGACTAGTTTAAGTGGAAAACATTACACATTTGTTATAGTCGATGATTTTTCTAGATATACTTAGGCTATTTTTCTTACTAATAAAAGTGATGTCGTTAATGAGTTTGTTAAGTTGTGTAGACTTGTTGAAAATGAAAAGGAAGATACTATAAAGACTATTCAAAGTGATAGAGGTGGTGAATTTGATGGAGAATTTAGAATCTTTTGTGAAACCAAAGGATATGCTCAAAATATTTTGGCTCCAAGAACACCTCAACAAAATAGAGTAGCCGAAAGGAAGAATCAGACACTTCAAGAAATGAGTCAGTCTATGCTCAATGAATTTTCAATTCCAAAATATTTTTGGGCAGAAGCCGTAAGTATCGCATGCTATGTTATTAATCGTGTTTATCTTCATCTTAAAATTCAATAAAACACCGTATGAGCTTTGGAAAGAAAGAATTCCAAATATTAGTTATTTCAAATATTTGGGTGTAAGTGCTTTATTTTGAATACTAAGGATCAATTGGACAAACTTGATCCTAAGGCCGATGAATGAATATTTATGGGGTACTCTATCAAAAGCAAATCATATCGGGTTTACAATAAGACTAGTATGGTTGTTGAGAATCTATCCATGTCAAATTCAATGAAGCTTCAGGTGTTGAAAGGATACCCAATGATGATAGTGATGAAGAGAATGTTATTGAACCTATTGTTCAAAATGATGCTAAAAAACGATCAACCTTCTACTTCAAATGATCAACCTTCAACCTCAAATGTTCCTCAAGAAGACAAAGGTGATACTTCGGATCTTCCCGTGGCATTGAAATTTAAGGGAGATCATCCAAAAGATCTCATTATTGGTGATCCCCTTGATAAAGTGATGACTAGAAGAAAATTTGCCGAGAAAGCTCTTATATCTCAAAAAGAGCCTAAAAATGCTAAGGAAGCTATTGAAGATGATGATTGGTTTTTAGAAATGCAAGAAGAGTTGAGTCCATTTAAAAGAAATGATGTTTGGGAATTGGTGCCTTGTCCTCCATCACAAACAATTATTGGTACAAAATGGGTATTTTGGAACAAACTCGATGACCAAGGCAATATTGTTAGAAATAAAGCAAGGTTATTAACTCAAGGTTATTGTAAAGAAGAAGGTATTGATTATTATGAAACTTTCGCACCCGTAGCACGTTTAGAAGCTATTCGTATTTTACTTGCCTATTCTTGTTTTAAAAACTTCAAACTTTACCAAATGGATGTTAAATCCACCTTTCGAAATGCTTTTATTCAAGAAGAAGTCTATGTAAAACAACCTCCGGGGTTTGAAATTTTTTCTAGGCCTAATAATGTTTATAAACTTAAAAAGGCCTTATATGGTTTAAAACAAGCACCCCGAGCATGGTATGATAGACGTAGCTCTTTTCATTTACAAAATGGATTTACAAGAGGTAAAGTTGATACTATTCTCTTTGTTTTTGAAAAAGGGCAAGATTGCTTATTAGTGCAAATTTATGTTGATGATATTATATTTGGTGCTACTAATGAATCTTTGTGCAAGAAATTTTCTAAGTTACTACAAGGTGAATTCGAGATGAGTATGATGGGGGAGCTCAATTTCTTCCTTGGACTTCAAATTAAGCAATGCCAAGAAGGTATTTACATTTCACAATCAAAGTATACAAAAGAACTTTTAAAGAAGTTCGGCATTGAAGAAGGAAGAACTGTCACTACTCCTAAGGCAACAAATATCAAGATAGACAAAGACGAAAAAGGGAGGTCGGTTGATGAATCCAAGTATCGAGGTATGATTGGTAGTTTATTTTATTTAATCGCAAGTAGACCGGATAGTCTTCATGCCGTATGCCTATGTGCTAGTTTTTAAAGCAATCCCAAAGAATCTCATATGAGTGCCGTTAAAAAGATTTTTCGATATTTGAAAGGCACTATTCAATATGGTTTATTTTATCCAAAGAATGAAAATTTTTCTCTCAAAAGGATATAGTGATTCAGAATATGCGGGAAATATTGATGATCGCAAAAGTACTTTCGGATCATGTCATTTTTTAGGCGATTGCCTAGTGTCTTGGTTTTCAAAGAAACAAAATTGTGTTTCACTTTCAACGGCGGGCGAATATATATCTACGGCTTTTTGTTGTACTCAATTGCTTTAGATGAAACAAACCTTAGCGGACTATAAATGTTCTTTTGAAAATGTTCCTATTTTTTGTGATAACACGTCCGCTATAAATATTGCTCAAAACCCGGTTCATCATAACCATACTAAACATATTGAGGTTCGTCATCATTTTCTAAGGGATTGTGTTTCCAAACGAAAAATTGAGATGTCTTTCATTCCATGTCAAAATCAATTAGCGGATATTTTTACAAAACCGCTATCCTCCAAGACTTTTGCTTCAATACGAGCTCGATTAGGTATAATGCATATTGAATGAGGTCTATGTTTGCAATTTGCTCGCTTTTAAAACTTAGGGGTGTAAAATCGGATTTTTGGATCAAAATTTCGAAAAATGGTCAGAACAGAAAACTCCAGTTACCAGTTGAAGTGAGGTCGAGTCGACCGACCTCCACCTTGACCGGTCGAATGAGCACAATTTTTGGATAAAATCTGTTATATCCCCACTTAGCATATTTCACACGGTTTTCACTATTTTCGCACCCCTTTGCAAATTTCACACACAATTCACTCAAAATGATTTCTTTCTCGTAAATTCTATATTTTTATGTTTATATTACTCGTATTTCATCATTATTACCCGACTTCTCCGATAAATTGGTAAGTTTAATTCCTTTTTAATCTTAATTAGGGTTGAACCCTTGAGAAAGTGCTTATCTTTTGATATTTTGATGAACTTCTTGTATAATTGTGCGGGGTATGATGATTGTTATTGGATGATATTTATAAAATTGCATTTGGTGATGAAAATTTGGGCTTAATTACATTTACAAAGGCGATATATATCTTTTGTTTTAATCGACGCACACCAAGTGTTCGATGAAATATTTCAATGAAAATTTCTTCTATTACATGATTCTCTCAATTTCCAAAGTTTTATAAGTTTATAGAGATCATATTTTGCTAATCACATGAGCTTTTGCAAGTCAAATGATCAACTTTTCCTTTTTCTTTTGGATTTTAAGCTTTAATGTTCGAAAAGCTCGATAAATCGATTCAACTTGCGCACTTTAATATGATTATATGATGTTTTTTGATGATTCCAAAGGGGGATAAACATGAAATAAGCTTTTTAGATCAAAGAAGCTAAAATAAGCTCTCGAAAAAAAAACTATAAGCTGTGGCTCTTAAAAGCCAAAAGTTGTGAATCATACTTAGTCCATGGGATGTATTATGGACTTATATACATGTCTAATGATGTTTCTTTGACAGGGGGAGCTTCTAAGCTCATGATATTCAAGTTTCCATTGTAAAAGCCGAGCTTTTAGCTTTTGTTTGATTCTTCTATATTGTGCATGTTGAAGGGGAGCTTTTGCTAAATGTTTATGAAAATCTTTACTCCCATCCTTGTGACTATTATGCATGGTAATTTGTTGCTTAAAACGGATAGTTATTTTTGATTTGGAAAATTTGTTTTATTTTGAAATCGACCTCATAAAATTGTTTTGGTTTGTAATCATAAAAATGGGGAGTTTGTTAGATAAATGTTTTTATCATGATTTTGATGATTTTTTAAGCGTGTTTTTACACCAAAACAATGTTTCTAAATGTTGTCCAAATTTTTCACAAAAATTGGACAACACTCGTCTCGTGTTCGTGTTACGGCCGGTCCTACTATAGGGCAACTTTTTGTGTAATGCAAGTTGAGCCAAAACAGAAGCGAGATGGAGGATTTTTTCAAGGAGATCGACCGGTGTGGTTGACCGATTGTCCGAGAATTGCAAAATCTCCTGTATTGTTTATTGAAGAGGTTGAACGGTCCAAGAAGGGTTCGGCCAGGGCCGAACCCCATTGACCGGCCGCCACTATGGTTTTGATGACAAACTATCCATTGAGCCTACAGCTGACATGACCTTTTCCTTATTTTAGAGGGTTGATTTCTAACACTATAATCTTGATTTTAATTGCATTTTTTAGAAATCAATCTCCAAGAAGGAGCCTATGTCCTGAAATCAATCTAAGCGTTCTCTTATAAATAGAGGAAGCATTGAAGCAACAACACACAACATAACAACACAAGCAAATACATACAAGCAAACACTTTGTTCTTCATTGTCATATTTCTTATTGTAATAGCCTAAGCTCTTGCAATTGCACATTATGAGGTATAGGCTTTTATTCTTGATTACACTTGCACTTAAATTTTTATACTTCATTATTGAGTTGTAATCATGAATTTGTGTCATCATTCAAACACAAAGATATCCTTGTGAGTGTTCTTGTGGTAAGAACACACTTGGGTGATCTTAGGTGTTGAAGAGTGTGGTACTCTTCATAGGTGAAGGAAGATTGTGAATCTCCTTGGTGGTGTTGTAAGAAGAGTGTGGTACTCTTCAAGGTGAAGGTGTAATAGTTTTGATGACTATTGATAAAATTCTTTTTTTTTCTTTTTGAAATCCACTTCGGATATACCGGGGTGGTAGTAGATTAGGCCCTAGGTGGGTTGAGCTACTATAAATCATTGAGTGTTGTTTATTTTCCCGCATTTACATTTTTGCTATCATGTTGATATTCAAAAAAGAGGGCGTAAATTGAAATATCGGCATAATCTATTCACCCCCTCTAGATTATCGTAGTCGCTTAGACTAACAAAATCTTTGATAAATCTTCGATAATATCCAACCAATCCTAAGAATCTCCTGAACTCTGTTACTGACTCGGGTTGTTTCCATTCAACCACTATTTGTACCTTCGAAGGATCTACTGTGATGCCATTGCCGGATACTATGTGTCCCAAGAATGCGACTTCGCTAAGCCAAAATTCACACTTGCTGAACTTGGCATACAACTTATGCTCTCGTATTTTCTCTAGGACGATTTTCGAGATGACACTCATGCTATTATCTAGACTTAGAGTACACGAGTATGTCATCGATGAATATCACTACGAATCGATCCAAATAGGTCAAAAGACTCGATGCATCGATCCATAAACGCCGCAGACGCGTTCGTCGATGAAAGGCATTACTACAAACTCGTAGTGTCCATACCGGTCCTGGAATGCGGTTTTAGAAATGTCTTCTTCATGGATCTTGATTGGTAGTATCCTTGTTGCAAATCAAACTTCAAGTACACCGTTTCTCCTTGAAATTGATCGAGCGGTTTGTCTATCCTTGGGAGGGATATTTATTCTTGATGGTCACGCTATTAAGTCCGCGGTAATCTATACACACGACCTTAACGTGCCATATTTCTTTTTGACAAATAGTACCGCTTTTGCTCCACATGGAGATGTACTCGGTCGGATAAATCCTACATCCATCAACTTCGTAATTGAGTCTTCAACTCTTTCAACTTAATAGAATCCATTCTATACGACGCCCGGCAATCGGGGCATTCTCGGTAATACCTCGATGGTGAACTCGACTTCCCTATCCTGGGAGGACGGTGAGTTCTTGTGGAAATACATTTGTGTATTCCGATACTATGGTCACTTGGTGAATTTGTGTCTCTACCTTGGGTTTGTTGATTACAAATTCCAAGTGTAAGTCCAAGCGGCTACGATAATCTAGAGGGGGTGAATAGATTATCTCCATCTTTCGATTTCGCCCTCTTTTTACAATCGAATGCTCAAACAAAATAATCAAGGTGAGGAATGTAAACAACACACGTCGATTTAAAGAGGTTCAACCCACCTAGTGGCCTAATCCTCTACCACCCCAAAGATATCCGGATGGATTTCAAAAAGAAAAAGAATTTTATTAATTACCAAAATTAATACAAATTCAACTTACAACACCTTGAAGAGCACCACACTCTTCTTCAACACCACCTTTGGAGATTACCACAATCTCCTTTGAAGATTACCACAATCTTCCTTCAACGGCACTTGTGAAGATTACCACAATCTTCAACCTTGAAGAATACCAAATTCTTCAACACCTCAATAAGAAGATTACCACAATCTTCTTGCACCTATCACCTAGATCATCCAAGTGTGCTCTTACCACAAGAACACTCACAAGGATATCTTGTGTTTGAATGATAACCAAAAATCAAGATTACAACTCAATAATGAATAATACAATTTGAGTGCAAAGTGTAATCAAGAATAGCCTAGACCTCAAAGATGTGAAAGTGATAAGCTAGGCAATTTTACAACAAGAATAATAACAATGAAAGACCAAGTGTTTGCTTGAAGTGTATCTTGTTGTGTTGTTTCTCAATTGTTGTCATGGTTGCTCCAAAACTTCCTCTATTTATAGGAGATGATTGATCAAGCATAGGCTCCTCTTGGGGATTGAAAATCTCGAAAAATACAATTAAAAACAATAATATATTTAGAAATCAATCCCACAATTTAAGGAAATGTGTTTGTCAAACGGTCATATTTTTGTTGTCAATACACAGGCGACACTGGTCGCACGAAATAAGAGAAAATGAGAACACTTTGAAAATTACAACAGGCGACCAATCGACGAGGACCGGTCGACCCCTTAATTCAACCGGTCCTCTCATTTCAAAAATGCAAGGTTTTAGTTCTGTTTTCAAATGAAACGCGCGTGTACTGGTCGGCCGATCATTGGCGGCCGGTCGGCCGACCGGGACGGTCAACGCCAGGCGACGGCCGACTCGCTTGCTTTTTTTACTCCGTCTCATTTTCTGTTTTTCGAAAACATCTTCAGTCACGGGTTGCCCTATAGATGGCGACCGGTCGACCACGAGCAGTAAATGTTGTCCAATTTTTGTCGAAAATAAAACTCAAGAAATACTCAGAAAATTTAGTAAAAACATTTTAAACCAATCGGGAGTATTTAGACAACATTTAGAAATCTTGTTTAGGAGTAAAAATTCATTGAAGTAAAATCATTAAAAGTATTGTCCATTATTATCAAACATAAACTAGGGGAAATACTCCAGGAAAATATTAAAACCATTTTAAATCATTTAGGAGTATTTGGACAACCTTTAAAGACATTGTTTTGGTGACAAAATAAAATCATCAAAATTAAGATAAAAACACGTATCAAACAATCTCCCCCTTTTTGATGATTACAAACCAAAACAATCTTTACACAAACTTAGAGAGCAATTTTTAGAAATGATTTTCCGGTAAAAACATTTGACCGTTTGGAAGCAACCAAAATTACCAAAAATATTAAAGCAACCAAGTAGGAGTAAATATTTATCAATAATAAGCACAAGCTCCCTATCAACAAGCATATCAATAATAATGTAAAAGCGATTTTCCATAAGCTAAAAGCTTTAGCTTTTACAATTTGTTTAAGAGCTTATAAGCTCCCCTGTCACAAAACAATTATAAAAGTCCATCAAGCAACAATTGGACTAAGAACAAATCATAACTTATGGCTTTTATGAGCCATAGCTTATAACTTTTATGACAAGCTTTTATTAGCTTCTTTGAGCTAATGAGCCAATATCCTGTTTCTCCCCTTTGGAATCATCAAAAATAATGTTAGGATGGTGAAAATACCATACAATAATATCAAAGCATGCCAAATGGACGGTTTAAAAACCGTTTGAGCAATTAAAGCATAATCATCCAAGGAAAATGGGAAAATTGAAACATGAGAGATCCATAAGCTCATAGTTTAGCTAAAAATATGATTTCAAAAAGATTTTAAGACATTTTGAAGCAAGAGAATCATGTAGAAGTTGAAAGTTTCATTGCGACATTTCAACAAACACCTTGTGTGCGTGAAAAATAGAAGAGGTTGTATATAACCTTTGTAAATGGTTCAAGCCAAAAATTTTCATATCATCAATCAACCTCATTCCAAAGCTCAAAAAAGATCATATGCAACAAATGCAACAATAGTTCATCAAGTAAGGAGCTCAAAGTAGATTCTCAAGGGTTCAACCCAATTGAGATAAGCTAAGAATGATCAAGGCATTACAAATGCCAAAAATTAGAACATCTACCAAGTAATAAGTCATGCCTTACACAATACATGTATCAAATGTCAAAAATTCCAACATATCCATTAAGCATAAAGGTCAAAACATTAAGAGAAGCACTTTTACCATCAAGTACTTCATACCAATATTCAAACCATGCCATATAAGAGTATTTTTACCATCAAATACTCCATCAAAATAATGATCATCCACAAGTCATTATCAACTTGCAATTTTAACCCTTTTAAGAAAACAAGCAAATATCATTAGTACAAAAGAGTTTTACAAGAGTTCATAAAAATACAAAGCATCAATAATGAAAATGCTAGAAAGTAAAGGGGGTGGGGACATCATTCCTCATCCGAGGAGAAGCAAGATCCCGGAATAAAATCCTTGATAAATTTCTTCAATTTGCCGATAGACTTTTGCATTTTGGAGGTCTTTTGCTCCAAAGCCTCATATCTCGTCTCATGAAAAGTCCTCATCTCATCAAATTCGGCTTGAGTATACCTCCTAGGCGGTTGAGCACCGGTATTACCCTCCGGATTGCTCGGTTCACCCTCTTCCGCCAATCTTGCGGCCTCGGTGTCATCAAAGTAGTCATTAGGATCGGGGGACTCTTGACCTCTTCCTCTAGCCATTTTGGTTGGTCGGATGTCCATGTTCTTGCGCATCGTGACTATTTGGGAGATATTATCAATGTCGAAGTCATTTTGAAATACTTCCGAGTTACACTCCGACGAAGGAAGTCCCGATTGAATAAGAAGTTTACAAATCCAATTTCCCATAACTAACTTCTTATTACCTTGAGTGATGGACTCGATTAGACATTGAATAAGTATGGCACCAAAGTTAAGTGGCTCCCTCCTAGCAATCTTATACGTCAAAAAGTAATCCATGTTGCTAGGCATCTTTCCGACTTACCACAAATGCAATATGCGATAATGACCGACAAAATACGATGCTCAAGTGTCATTGCCAACAAAGAGTACTTTGGCCAAACTCCCAAAACACGTCTTCACTTCTTTCATTGTCACCCCCAACATTTCATCATTCCAAGTCCCACAAGAGAAATAATCCCAACCACCCTCTCTAACACGTAAAAACCGACAAATATCATTGGGAGTCCATCTAAAATGTCGTCCCCTTATAAGTGAATTTACGGCTATAGCTTCCTTTCAACATCATATTCGACCCACATATTGGCATAAAAAGAGTTGGATAATATCATCATCATACAACACATAAGCATGTTCCCATAAATACATCCAACCTTGCTCCTCAAAAATCCTCTAATTGTAGGATAATCATTTGTAAATGAACTAAAACGACACATTTTAGTCCGAGCAATAGACTTTCCTCCCATTCCCGAGTCCTCATAATACCATTTCGCATATTTATGAATGAAACTAAGAACATTGTGGGAATTAGGGGCTTGAGTAACAAAGGATTTTTTACCTTTCGCCCAACGACAATTTTGGAGCGAAATCGTTCGCGTAGCTCGGTAATTTGGGCCCGAGAGAGAATGGGATTTTGAACATCATCACTTTCTTGAGCCACGTTTCTTTGAGCGGCTCGAATATCCCTTTGTTCGGCTTCCTCTTGCCGATTTCTTGATGAACCCTCTCCGCCCCTTCTACGCTTGGAGATGGGATTTCGACGTTGGAATTCTTTGGGGGAGCCATATATGTAAGATTCTTGTGAAAATAAGACGATTAGCAACAAGAATCGTGAAAATGATGAAGAGTCGAAGATTTCAAGAAAAAAGGGAAAAATCGTTGCTATAGGGTTTTAAGAATTTTGTCTGCGTCTGTTTAAAGAAACAAAGGCAGACGATTTTAACCAAGGAAAAATAGCCGGGCGACCGGCCGAGGTGGTGGGCGGACGGTCGAGGTGCGGGCGGGCGACGGCCGCTTTTGACCGCCCCAAAGGCAATTTTCTTTCACGAATTTTCTAAAATTCGATTTTTCACCCCAAAAGTTTTAAAACTTTGCAAAAATATAAGTTTGGACTATATCCAACAAATATGGGTTTCGGGAAAACATATAACCGATAAAATCGAGACTAAACAAGTAGTGCCTTAAAAAGAAAATATTTGCAAGATCAATTAGGGGCACTTAAGGGGTCAAAAAGAAATATCTTGAAAGATATGTGCATAAGCATAATATCGAGTTCAAAGAAAAATACGAGTAGACATACCTCAATAGTTTAGGAAACTTGATGACGTAATAGCCAATGAGCATGAAATATGTATCCTACACAATTCTTAGACAACATTTGCATAGAAAATACAAGTGTAGGCAAGTAATATGAGATATCAAAAAGAGCTTATGCTATAAGATTTCATAAGAGATAATAAGCCACATAAGTCTAATAAAATGCTCAAGAGTTTTAGAAAATCATGCAAGGTCTCTTTTAAAAATTTTGAAACTCATAAATATATAAGAGACCTATATTAAAAATAAATACTTGAAGATTCATTTTGCAATTAAGACACAATTAAAAGTATGCATAGAATTAGAAATACAATGCATATACAAATGGGGAGATACGGTTTACCAATTACGCCGTTTCCATGGGTTGTGTCTTTCCCATTGTTGATGATATCTTCCCATTGAGAAGTCACTTTGTTGATGATGACTTCTTTGATTACTCCATCTCAAAGGTTGGTTACCTTCCCATTGTTGATGGTTTCTTCCTTTTTGAAAGTCATCTTGTTGATGATGTCTTTGCCATTTCCAAGGATTGTGTTCTTCCCATTTTTGATTATACGCTCTTCTTGGAAATTGGCTTTGTTGAGAATAGTTTCTCCTTCTTTGATCAAATGAAACGTTCATTTGATGTTTTCTTGGTGGCATGAATTTTCTCCGATTATTACTACGCCGGGTACCTAATAACACATTATTTTGTGGTACCCTCATGTGTTTGGGTCCTTTAGGATTAGCTTTGAGACTTTTAGGTCTCCAACAATAATTAGAGCTATTTCTAGCCCGACATGAATTAGCCGTATGACCCTTTTTGCCACAATAAAAACAAGTAATAATTCTAGGAGCATAATGACCAATATGCATAGTGACTTGATCCTTTTTCATATGATTAACAACATTAGGCTTATGATCAAGTCCTTTATCACAATTATGAATATCAACAATATTGGACATTTTATTGGTACTTAAGTTGGATTTTAATAAATCCTTTTTCATGCAATCAATATTCTCAACAAGAGTACTATTTTCTTTTTCAAGGTTTCTAACCTTGTCAAGTGTGGTGGTGTGAGCACATGATAGTGATTCATAAGAAGTAAATAAACTATCCTTATCATTTTTCAAAATATTGAATTCCTTTTTCAAATTTTTGTATCTAACAAGTAAGCTTTGGAATTCATTTTGAAGTTCATCATAATCATTTTGTAAATCACTATAATCATTTTGAATGACAATATCATAGGAAGTAGAGGGTTTAAGACATACCTCATTTTCTTCATTGATGCCCATAAAACAATATTCAACTTCTTCATAATTGGAAGTTGTAGGAGGCTTGTTCCTTAGATTTGAGCTTGTATGATCTTGAGAAGTAGATGCTTTTGTTTGACTCCTTTCATTTGCAAATACTCCATAGATGGCTTCTAATTTTTGCCATACTTCATGTGCCGTCTTTATTCCTACAATATGTTCATATTCTAAATTAGTAAATGAACAATACAAAACATTTAAGGCCTTACCATTTAGGGAGATGATTTTCTTCTCTTCATCATTGAGTTTTTTGAAGCCTTTTGAGGTGTGTGGCGTATCTTTCGTCGGAATGGATTCTCCATTAATGACGGTGTTCCAAATGTCGAACCCGCAACCTTGTAGATAGCATTCCATTCTTTCTTTCCAAAAATTAAAATTCTTGGAATCAAATAGTGGTGGCTTGGTGGTGGAGGTGCCGATAGATGAGCTTCGTTCATAGCCGCCGATCGTTTCTCTTCACTCGCGATGTGAAACGAGCTCGCCAAAGAGTTTGGCTCGATACCACTTGTAAGTCCAAGCGGCTACGATAATCTAGAGGGGGTGAATAGATTATCTCCATCTTTTCGATTTCGCCCTCTTTTTTACAATCGAATGCTCAAACAAAATAATCAAGGTGTGGAATGTAAACAACACACGCCGATTTAAAGAGGTTCAACCCACCTAGGGCCTAATCCTCTACCACCCCAAAAGATATCCGGGATGGATTTCGAAAAGAAAAGAATTTTATTAATTACCAAAATTAATACAAATTCAACTTACAACACCTTGAAGAGCACCACACTCTTCTTCAACACCACCTTTGGAGATTACCACAATCTCCCTTTGAAGATTACCACAATCTTCCTTCAACGGCACCTTGTGAAGATTACCACAATCTTCAACCTTGAAGAATACCAAATTCTTCAACACCTCAATAAGAAGATTACCACAATCTTCTTGCACCTATCACCTAGATCATCCAAGTGTGCTCTTACCACAAGAACACTCACAAGGATATCTTGTGTTTGAATGATAACCAAAAATCAAGATTACAACTCAATAATGAATAATACAATTTGAGTGCAAAGTGTAATCAAGAATAGCCTAGACCTCAAAGATGTGAAAGTGATAAGCTAGGCAATTTTACAACAAGAATAATAACAATGAAAGACCAAGTGTTTGCTTGAAGTGTATCTTGTTGTGTTGTTTCTCAATTGTTGTCATGGTTGCTCCAAAACTTCCTCTATTTATAGGAGATGATTGATCAAGCATAGGCTCCTCTTGGGGATTGAAAATCTACAGAAAAATACAATTAAAAACAAGAATATAGTGTTAGAAATCAATCCCACAATTTAAGGAAATGTGTCCTTTGTCAAACGGTCATATTTTTTCTTTTAATACACGAGATGCACCGGTCGCACGTAAATAAGAGAAAATGAGAACACTTTGAAAATTACAAGGGGCGACCGGTCGACGAGGCTTCAACGGCCGACCCCTAATTCAACCTGGGTCCCTCTCATTTCAAAAATGCAAGGTTTTAGTTCTATTTCGAAATGAAACTTGTAGTACCTGGCCGACCGGATCGGCCGACGCGTACAGCGCACGGTCGACCGCTTGTTTTTTTACTCCGTCTCATTTTCTGCTTTCGAAAACATCTTCGTGCACGGTTGCCCTATAGAGCACCGGTCGACCACGAGACGTAAATGTTGTCCAATTTTTGTTTAAAATAAAACTCAAGAAATACTCCAAAATTTAGTAAAAACATTTTAACCAATCGGGAGTATTTAGACAACATTTAGAAATCTTGTTTAGGAGTAAAAATTCATTGAAGTAAAATCATTAAAAGTGTTGTCCATTATTATCAAACATAACTAGGGGAAATACTCCGAAAAATATTAAAACCATTTTAAATCATTTAGGAGTATTTGGACAACCTTTAAAGACATTGTTTTGGTGACAAAATAAAATCATCAAAATTAAGATAAAAACACGTATCAAACACCAAGTACTCTTGTGCCCCTCTAGCAATTGCCTTCCTTGCTTTCATTGCAGAAATGATTGGGGCAATCTTAACTCATGCCCTTCCCGAAATTTCCACTTCGGGCTTTCCCGGTTCGAGTAGTTTGATGGACATGCGATGGCAGTCCATCTGTGCATGGTGTGCAGATAACCAGTTCATTCCAGTATCATGTCGTATTTGGATATAGGTAATAAGATCAGATCAGCAGAGAAATTTATCTCATCAATCTTAACTTCGCATGCATTATAGATAATATCTGTTATTGGGCTTGCGCCCATAGGAGTTGATATTTCTAGACATATAGGCATATGCTCCATGCATGCGTGCAACTTGTGTACAAAGTACGGTGCGATAAATGAATGCGATGATCCAGGGTCAAACAGTACTTTAGCATAGTGGTCAAATACTAGAAGCATACCTTCCACCACGTAATCTGATCTTCATCCGCTACTATCATGCCATTGCCGACAACGACCATAGAGTCGACCCAATCTATTTCTATCTCCTGTCATGTCATCCAAAGTTTGTCTCCATCTGGAAGGCTAAACCCTAACCCTCCAAGCATTTCATAGTCGCTATTTTGCCGCCAGAATTGTCGTTTATTAAGGGTCCCGACATCGGTGGCTTCTCGTTGATCTCGCGTGATCAATTGCATTCTTTTGGCAATAAATATAGAGATATCATCTCTTGTGATGTAACTTTTTTAAGTGGCATATTGTTCGCCAAAAATATTTTGGTTCATACAACGCAAGTGTACGCAGTGTAGTTTATAGAATAATGGCAAGCAAGGTCGTATTCTCAAGGATCGATATTCAAACACTTAGGCTATAATAATATCGTATTCTAATTTTATTGAAGTGACCGAAAGTTGAGTTATTTAATCTAAAAAAATCGAATATAAAAGAAATAAATTTATGAACCCTACAAGTATTTTCAACATCTTTAGGAGCAACCTTAGGCACATAATCTCAACATGATTCTTCAATATTAAATGCGAATAAAGTTTTAAAACCAATTCATGCAATTCTATGGGTTCAATTCCTAAGTTAGTCTACTCTCTCCCTTCCGGCGATGAATAAATAGTTGATTAATAATAATTGTAGGTCTCCACTGCTACAATTATTATTAACTCCCAAATGATTTTCGAATTGAATGATTCCCCAAACAGTTGTAGGTCTCCCAACTCGTTACATCCATTTATGTCCAATTCGATTCTTTGTTAGAACTCATCGTCTGGAATTTTGCACTAACAAATATGACATGCAACTTATTGGCCAAATAAAAATCAATTATAAATAAGTACTTAATTCATAAAATAGAAAACATGAATTAATTAAGAAAACAAAAATCATATTTAACATGAATCCACAATTTCGATTATGCCCCTAAGATCCAAAAGATATGCCAAACATTGATTATAAACTCATAGACAAATTCAAATCAACATTATGACATCATATAAGCATAGATATGAGTTCTTAGACATAGAAAGAAAACCCTTTCTTGTCGAATGGATTTCCTTCCAAGCCCTCAAGCTCTTATGCTCCCTAGATGCGAAAGTCTTGTGGTGTTCTTCGCGACCTAGCCTTTTGCTCTCAGAAGCTCTTCGATTCTTTCGTTCCTTTGTAATTTGATATGTTTTTGTTGTATGAAGTGATGTATTTTCGTGCAAGCCTTGGTTCCCTTTTATAGATGCTTGGAGAGATCAATTGTAGAGTTGCAACGGGAAGCAAACACTAAAAATGCGTCAACACAGAGTCCCTCATGGCCGTGTGGTCCTCGCTTTTTTAGGCCTTTCTCACACGGGCGGGTGAGTCTGTACGGGCTGCTGGTGCGATGGCTTCCTTTCCCACACGGCCGTGTGATTTCACACGGTCTAGCCATGTCGGCCTGCTCCATCCTCTGTTTTTAATCCAACTTCACACAACCGTGTGATTTCACACCAGCACTCTCACACGGTCGTGTGACACCACACATTCCGGCCGTGTGAAGTGTTTTTGTCCATTTTTTCCGTCGTTTTGATCTTCTCTTTGCATTCGTCAATCTTATCCGGGCATTTCAACTGATATTTCTTCATTTTAAGCTCCATTTCCTGCAAGAATTACAAGAATCCGCAGTATCATGCCCTTTTAAGAAGCCAAGTAAAAACATAGTAAATATGCGTGCAAATGCATCAATTATATATCATTTTAAGTTCCAAATGCACGTATATTTTGCACACATCATGTATGGTTAATTAATGCACTAGTTCGGGACAAACCTTGTCGAAGGTTACATTTTCTCGATATTTCCAGGTTTATAGTGCAAAGATTGCATTCATCTCAAATACGTCTAGTCGATAACTCAATGTGACAAAATTTTTTCATAGGCCAAGGTAGAATAATTAGGTAGTTTTTATTGAGACGACATGCTAAAAAGCAAATGTGATGCCCCGAAAGTTCATCAATTCGTAATCTGACAAAATAATGATGTCCAGATTTTAAATATGATGAGCACCCTGGATCATCAAAGTTAATAAACAAAATGATGGTGTAAGACTCATAAGCAGATAATTTTTTCAACACAACTATTTTAAGTATGGCAAGCAGCCGATGTCATCAAAGTTAACTAACAAAAAAATGGTGTAAGACTCAGAAGCAGAGCAAATATTCAACTAGACATTTCAATAGATGGTGCCCAGTGCATTCACTTGCCATTGGATTTTGAGCTAGATATTTGACTTATTGTTGAATACAAGTACATAGTTTAGAAATGTACTTTGTCTGAATGGTTCAACAAAGAGGCTAGATGATCAATAGACGTGAAAATCTAAAGATTTTGTCATAAAACTATCATCGAATTTTTATTTTTCATTTATGCTAAGTCCAGATGCTTCTAGATGATCAATAGACGTGAAAATCTAAAGATTTTGTCATAAAACTATCATCGAATTTTTATCTTTAATTTATGCTAAGTCCAGATGCTTCTAGATGATCAATAGACGTGAAAATCTAAAGATTTTGTCATAAAACTATCATCGAATTTTTATTTTTCATTTATGCTAAGTCCAGATGCTTGCACAAGACAATTAAGCTGATCTAGCCATCTAAGCGAATGATAGTTATATAGATGGCTTTAATTTGATTTTCAATTGTGCCTTGAGTAATTGGGCTCTGGCTTATAGTTCATAAAATTGTTACTTCTCAAATGTTGGATACAAAGTATGGTAGATGGATAAACTTAACTTGTTTAATCATGATGAATCTTTGAAAAGCCATGTTTTGTTATTTTTCCTTTCCCAGATAATTGACATTGATCATCTGGAGTGGCAGATGATGTTTGGACAATATTTTAAGCCTGGAGTAATCACAAGTAACTTGCATAATGCGTCTCAGGATTTTTGTTTTCTTATAGTTGGGCTCCTCTTGCTACTAAATTGGTATCTCTTTGGAAAATTGTAAATAAATTAGACAATTTTATTAAATGTACAAAGAGCTATTTGCTATGTTATTACGTGAGTTTGTCCAAATTATTAAATTGAATCTACATCATCAATTTGTTAATTATCCGGTATTGATTTTCTTACTAACGCAGAGGACATCTATCCTGGTGAAATTGATTGTAACTTTTTTCTAATTAATAGTAGATATCTTTCTTGGAGAAATTGATATCCGGTATCGATACTTGCAACAAGCATGGATCCTATAGAAGAGTGGAACTCTAAATGCAATGTGTTAAATAGATTGAAATTTTAGTCTCAAAGATAATGAATAAGAAGCACAAAATATAATGGGCCAAAAATCCGAGGAATGTACATTTAATATTGATGTATTATCAAGAGTGTATAAAATCTCTCCTTGATATAAAAGGATGTTAATTGATGTGATTCAAATACCATGACCTTTTCATCACGGATGTAAGACTTGTGTATGTTAAAGATACAATTTGCAGAAATAAACTCAGTGGATATATAATGTTGCACTTATTAGTTGCTTTTTCCTATAGTTCAGTTTGCACATAAAGAGTTTGAGATTCATTAGTTTCATTTAATTCATTCAGGAAAGTGGAGTCAATACACCAGTGATTTCATCTATCACACTCAAGATAATATTTCATTCCATTTATGAAACAAACTTATGTAATGTTGCATACGCACAAAAAAAAAAAAAAAGAACGAACTTTTACCAAGTTGCTCCAGCTTATCAAAATAAAACAATATTGAGGTTATATAGACAACATAATATTTGAATTATCTAATAAGCATAAGAGCTTTATCAGATGGAGTTATTTGGAAAGTAATCTGAAGACCATTATTACTGTATGTGCAATTCTTGTGTGAAAAGAAAGAAATTTGGTGTAATACTATTCACTACACCAAATTCCAAGCAGATAAATGCATAAAATAATGACACACCAAGAATTGCAAAAAAACCTTGTACCATCCGACACGACATCGCAATTCAAAAGGATTACAAAAGTTGCTTATAATGTCCAATACCCGACATCGCAATGTCATTATAATTACAAGAATTGATTGTACTGTCCGATACCTGATTACCACATGCTAAAAGAATTATAACCGTATTAATGCAATCACACAAGAATTACAACAACTCCATGCACTGTCAATATATGCACATTAATTATCTTCTTAGGATCCTTGGTGGCAAAATCTTCCCTCTGGATTTCACTTACCAAACAGGTTTGAATTGGAACAATTAATATCAAGTTTCTCTCTTATTCAATAGCATTCTTCCAAAATATTGCAACAACTTTTTTTTTGTTGTGAGCATGCCAAAGAAGTTTTGCCCACTTACGAGATATTTTATTTTCCTCCTTTTCTTTTTTCAATTATCTCGAGCATACAGAGTCTCATCGAGGTGCTACTGCTTATCCAAGTCTTCTTTTTCTCCTTTGTCCGGTACAAAACAACCCCTCTCCCTAGAATGCAGCATATTTTCATTTTTTTGCAAAGTTCTCTTTTCTTGAATTTTAGACTTCTAGAGAATGGCTGCTTCAAGCTCTTACGAGAGAAACATCGGGAATGTTGACACTCCAAATCCATCTCTGTTGGAAACATTGAAGAATATTCTTATGGATTTTGGGATTGAGCTTCATATACCCTGTGGTTCTTAAGAGGAGCTTCTGCAGAAACTTGATTTAAGCTTCAACTTCCCTTTGCAAATTAAAATTTAGTTTTTCTTTGCACATGTTTCTGTATTGATGCAAATGAATTTTATATATTAAATTCCTCATTTGTATGCTTAATTCCGATGTAAATCGGCTATTGATTTTATTATGTCACAAATCAAAAATATTCTTTAATTCTAGGCTGATGATCTTTCCTTGTATCAACTATCAACTAAATTTCAATTCTACTTATAAATCTGGCTATCGAACTTTTGTTGTTACAACACAAAATTTCAATTGATCTTTGATTGTGTTGGCGATTAGAAATTAGTGCATCTTTTATTAATTATAATTCAAGATTTTAAGGAACTCTTTGAAGTAGCACTTCAACAATCAAGAGAAGCCGTAATTGCCAATGAATTTACAAGACATTCTGAAATGGATATAAGATTTTTAGTGGCCTCTTGTATTAGTGAGATCATCAGAATATTGGCACCTGACGATCCATATGAGGAAGTCCAAATGAAGGTAATTCTAAAAATGTCAAGATGCACTCTTTACTTTTTTCAACATTGATGAGTAATTAATAAAGATTTTCATTTGATTGAGTGCATGAATTTTTCCAGATATGTTGTTAGTATTTTCGATTGCTTGTCTTGCATGTCTGGCCGAGTCTATTCAAAATCTGTGTCAATTCTCAGAACTATTTCATATAGTCAGTCATGAGTGCTCATGTTGACTATTTAGTTTCACGATCTTGTCCATTAAATGTTTCACCCGTTCCTTAATAGCATATGGTAAGAGACCTACTAGTTTATCTTTTATGTTTCTTTTTCCTCTAATTCTGAGTTGTTGGAAGATTAGTCGAATTTTAACTTAAATGGTTGCCGCCTTGTCATTTTTCTCTAACTTGATATGCCTTATAATTTGTGTTTAATTTGGAAATTTCAAATAATGATAATGAATTTTTTTTGGGTTGCCAAACTATAAGTTAGTCACATTATGATAGGTAAGAAATTAATTCATGTCATCATCACATGCCTCAGTAACCTGCATTGTGGTAATTCATTATATTTTGTAACTTTGATGTTTCCGTTGGCCTTATAACTAGTATTTAATATGACAGATAATCTCTGTAATACAACCTCCCTAACCAACTCAATCAGAAATAGGTTATTCGTTGCTAGAAGCTTTTGAGTAATGTTGTACTTGATTAAAATAGTAAGACGATATAATAGTTTGCTAAGTGCTTCCTTGAGTATTTGAAATGGTCCTAGCAAGTTATACTGTCTGTACATGTTCTTCTTAGGACAAAACTAGAACTAAGTAATTGCATTTTATTTTCAACAGAGAAAAGGGATGGTATTGTGACGTGCCTAATATAGATCTTAGTTTGAATCAGAATGTGTGATAATGTGGCATTCCTAAAGCAGTGTGGCTAGTTTAGGCAATCAGAATCTGTACTATTGTTCCTATATTTTCATGTTACATCATATACTTCTTGACGCACATATCGGAATCCGCTTCTTCCTATCAAGATTCTTTTATTTACTCCCTTTGGCTTCTGACTTTACCTAGAAATAATTTATACAAACTAAATTCATGGGAAACCATGCAATCTTTGTGCTTATCCATATATATTGTGTTTGTGTGGTGGTTGTATTTACTTACAAATGACGCTCAAGTTTATAATTTGATTTCCTAGCATATTTTTGTCTTAGTACGTGGCATAACCTTCAACTATCGATATTTTCTTAATTGCCAACTTTAGAACCAGCCACTCCGATACTATATTCTCAAACATGGAGAATATTATGACGGTGATCACATATAAGAAGGACGACTGTGATGAATCCGCATTGGCACTTGCTAGGATTGTCCTTGCTAGGTTAAAGAAGGAAAATCAATTAACTTCTCTTGAATTCTAGTTCTTCCATAAGTTTCATGCCATATCACTATTTTCTGGTCCTATTAAGATGGATTATTCTTTTTCTTCAAAATGTTTGAGAGTTGCTTTAGGTTGTGACAGAGAACACGTTTAAGAACTGTTTCTAGTGACCTCAACACGTATCTTCTCGAAGCTGTTAGATGTTTAGGAATTCATTTGGAGGATTATGCTGAAGTGGTTGTATCATTATTCCATGATAAAACTCAAAGGGAAAACATTGTGTGATTCTCTAGTTGTAAATAAGAGCATCTCCAAGAGAGTGCTCAATTTTCAATCTGGACCAAAAACTTGTTCCAGCACTACGCCAAAGCCTGCCCATTTTGAAGATGTGAATAGTTTTGCGCCAGAATAGGGCAACACTGTAATGGCGCTAATTTTTTTCTTTTCTTTTGCTTTTAAATTAATGATTTTATTGTATGAAAATATGCACCAAAATGGAGTGTTATAAATAATCTTTTTTAGTACATAATTTACTACAAACTGTTGGAAATGGAGTCCAAATTTTGCACCAAAATAGTGCAGAACATGCATTAAAATAGTATGAACTGTTGGAGATGGTTTAATAACTAAAAATGAATGATGCATTTTGTATTTGAATAGATCAAAAATGACGTAGTTGTTGTCTTGATTTATGTTTGCTTTGACCTTAAGTTTTACTAGACACATCTACAATTAATAGGGCCAGAGTATTTAGTTTCTTTCTAACATCTTAATAGCTTAATTTATTGCACACCATTAAGCTTATGATTTCCAGTCGTTCATATGTGATGATATTCGAGCATCTATCATGCCTCTTGCTGTCCCTATAATCTCGAGAAGACCATAGATCTTTAAGGTTGAGGAGTCATTTCTACTTTTCACCTTAAGCATAGAGTTATGCTTCTCAATCTAGTTTAATAACTGAGAGATGTTTTATTCCTTTCCATTTTCACTGCGTCAATATGTCCGATCGATATATGAAGGAAATTTGTAGATGTTTCTACCATCAAAAGTTTCTAAGAAATATGGAGCATATAAAATTATTTAAACACATAAAAAGACATACAATCACATACTTGAAGAATAATTATCCCAAGTGATTGATGTTTTTGGAGAGAAAATAATGCTTTAGAAAGGAAAAAAATAGGAAAATGGCTTGTTTCAGGGTATATATCCCCTGTGGGTATGATATTCCATTGTGGACATTAGTAATTATTTGTTTTTGTGGTATTATCATGCTCGTATGGTAAGGCACATAGATTGTCCTAAAATATATACCTCCGGCTATGCTAATGTAGTATTTTAGACTTTCTCCATCTTTGTTTTTTAACATCTTTATATAGAATACCTCTTGGGCTATGCCAATGTGAGATTCTCATTCGAAACTTATCTCGTTGGATCTTCCGACGAATTATTTACAAAGCATGTTTGGGAACCTATCTGAAATGGACTTTTAGGTATAGAAGTCCATTTAGAAAAATGTGATGTATTTGGTGATTGTTTTAGATGGACTTTTAGTATAGTCACGTCCTCAAATGTCCATTTGAAGAAGTGCTAATTTATGACTTTGAATTTCATTTATTGCACTTTTGCTAAATGGACATTAAAATGCATTTTTACCAAATAGTTGAAGATACCCATGAGCACTTTTCTAGAAAGCCCATATCAAAAAGCCCATTTCATCGATTTAAATCAATTCCAAAAATACTCCCGAACATGCACTTAATTAGTGCTTAAATTGTTAATTCTTTTGAAGGCTCTGTCTACAATCCTCAAGTAAGAGAAAAAGTATGATAGTATCTTTATCTCCCATCGAATGATTGTGCGATACTTAAATGACACACATTGTGATCCATTAATGGGACAACTTGCTTCGAATGATTGTTACCATGACCGCTTCTAGGATTTCTTTTTTTTTGTTCTTTCGTGATTATTGTAAGTTTTAGATTATTTTTTGTCTATATTTTCTTACCGGCTCCAGAGTTTTAACTTGACTAACATAATAGTTCACCAACAGGACCCACAATTATTTGGAAAAAAGGCATGGGTCTTCTACGGATGTAGGTCCCACAAAAAAAAAAGCAGGAGCAAGACTGTTATTTCTGAGGACCTGACACAAGACGTCCTTATCAAGGAGGATATCCTAATGCAATTTATGCATGCTACTATTTTGGATATTCTTAATAATAAAAAAGACCCCTTACCCCTAAATCATACATTCATTGTTTTGATTCCTAAGACTAAGAAACCTGAAACCACAAAATAATATCGCCCTATAAGCTTGTGTAATGCCATTTTTAGGGTGATAACAAGATGCATTGCCAATAGATTAAAAGGAATTTTACCAGAGATTAAGTGTTTAACCTTTATATTTCTCTCTTGAAATGTGCAGACATTCCCTTCCAAGTCTAGACTTATATCCTCTAAACGGGAAGCTCTATCTGGAGAAGTCTCTAACACACTACTTGAGAGCAAGAGTGCCACATCTAAAGACGAGGTCTAGCCTTGTTATCCTTCTAACATGTTCTAGTTTTAGACTCCGAATTATTTTTTATTTGATGATTTCGGCTCTAATTTTGTACAACTTTGATATATCTATTTAAATGTTGTTCAATTATATGACACATAATAATAAATTCTTAAATTTACTTAATAATAGATGAGATATCTTTGAGTTGGTGTGTGGTGGCTTTATTTGGCAATTTTGGTAAATAACTCAACCATCAAAAATTTAGTATCTAATTCGGCTTCTAGTTGTATAAAAAAATACACCTTTTGCATTTGATTATTTGAACCATGACTTTTGTGGTCTTCCCTTAAAGAACTTTTGGTTCTCTTAAAAAAAATCCTCAAATAGATTCCCAAAGAATCAAGTATTTAGAATCGTTGAATGTGATATATGTGAGTTCGAAGTAAAGATCCCCAGTATGACTTGGGATATCGATGGGAAAGCTGCAAATAAGGTTCGAGCATCTATAAAAGGACATGTACGTGCACATATATGTTATATATACATATATTATGTGCGTGGATACATTGTTAACTAGCTACAAGGTCATACCAAGTTAGCTGGATTCTCAACTTTCTTTGCACAAATTGTGATTGCTAGCCGAGTCAAATTGTAGAGAATAACACAAGTGTGTCAGTAACTTAAAAATTGTTGAGTGGATAGAAGTTGTCCGCTCATATTCTCCTTTTGTACCTCCCTTTGTCTGCTTGTGTGTGTCCAAGCATTTTCATGTCGCATTCACAATATATCCAACTTCCTTCTATAGTAGAAAACAGTAGAAAGATTAGCTATCCATTCATATTTCTCTTTCAGGACCAAGAAAAGTGCATGACCACAAAGTTTATCATGGACCATTACATTTTTGTTATTTGGATTTATCTTTTTATGTAGGGTTTATGAAGGAAACATTACATTTTTGACCACTTGAATAAAAATCACAAGGTAACACTTTCATATATATATATATATATATATATATATATTTATGTATGCAGATTCCCAACTTACTGCATGACTTAGTCCTTTATCAAAATTTGATTTTTCAGTTTGTACTTGTAATCGAGCAGTTATGTGTATTGTTGAATGTTGAGCACTTAATTTTAATCATAAAATTGAGCACTTATTATTTTCTTATTTTGCATTAAATTATTCTTGGTATCTGACACATTTATTTTACTCTTTTAAGGTCGTGGTAAATTTATAGATTATACAAGGTTTTGAAGAGAACTATATAATGTGAATTGGTAGTAAAATATTAAGTATTAAGTATATATAAAAAATAGGTTTTTAGTATCTCAGGTTTTTTGATCTGCAGGTGAGTTTTTGATAGAGTTGTACAAATAGATGTAGTTCTTTTAACTTCAGATGATTAACCGTCTACAATAATAATAAGTATCTTATTGCATGGTTCACAACTAAAATAGAAACATCACCTATCATATGACCCAATGTATTAAAATTCACTACCCATGGCCCTTGTTTAACTTGCTTTAAGACATATCCTTTACCAATCACATTGGATGGTGTAAGATTATTTTGTGATTGAGCAAACATTTTTGCGAGTTCTTTATTTTGCTCTTCCGATAATTGGTTAGAATTCGATGAACGGGGATTGTTTGCTGAAGCAAGGTGTTACTATGTGCACTTCTCCAATCTGCTGGCTTTCCAGGGATCTTCTAGCGAGTGTTCTTGGTATAACAAGATTTATGAAAATGATCACATCAAATTTGTCATGTTGCTGGTTTGTTATCGTTTTTTGAGGGCTATTAGAAACCATAGACAATTGTAGTAGATTCTTCTCCAATACATAAGGAACTTGCAAATTTCCTCCAGGAAAACTTATGAATATCAGGAGTACCTTTATGCTTATAATTCTTGGAATCACCTAATCAAGATTTTTATTCAATCCCAGCAAAATATTGGAGTCACATGTTTTAAGAGGTATACGAGAAGGCTAGTACCAAAATGTTACACTCAGGCCTTATTAAGAAACTATTTCCCAAGTGGAAGTAGACCATGCAATTCGAGATGCACACACTTGAAAAGAACAAAATTTGGGAGATGATCGAATTCCTTAAAGGAAAAAGGAATGCGAGATGCAAATAGGTATTCATAGTAAAATACTATATAGATGGATCGTTGAGAGGTATATGGCGAAGTTAGTAGAAAAAGCTATACTCGGATCTTTGTTGTTTATTATATGATCCCTGGCTCTTACTTTGTATTGAACCTTCGGTTAATTTTATGTTAAAAATGCATTTTTGCACAGGGAGACCTTGAAGAAGAAATATATATGGTAGCACCTTCGGTGTTTGGTGTAGACTAAGGAAAGCAATGTACTGGCTGAAACATAATTATTTGGCAGCTTGCAAGAGCATTGTTAGAAACATAATACAAATAAATGCTAAATGGATAGCTCTCGTTTTATACATTGATGACATTATAGATCAAATAGAAAGAAATGGAAGTTTTTAAACACAAAGATGACTAGGGAATCTGATACAGAAGAAGTTGGCAAGATAATATACTTTATAGGAAACAAAGTTTCTCATTCCAAAGAGGGAATCTATATTTTGTCATTGATCTCCTTAAAGAAGTGGGGAAAATAGGTTATAACCGGGAGACTCCCATTGAGCTGAGTCATAAGCTCGGAGAAACAATTGATAATCATCTAATAGATAATGTTTCAAAGACTCGTGGGAAAACTAATTTATTTGACTTATGTCGAGCCTTGCATTACCGATGCGGTTTATGTAGAGAGCCATTTTGCGCACCACCCAAGGAAATTACACCTCCACGTAATTATTCATAATTTTGCAAATTTTGAAGTCTAGTCAAAGTCAAGGCCTATTGGCTATTGCTCAAGAAAAGATCATGCATGAATTTAAGAAATTTCGACATATATGAACTATGTTGGTTCACTGCTAGACGACACAGGTCAATCTCCAGTTGTTGTGTCTTAATGGAACTATGCAAGGTTAAGATTTTATGGCATAGCTTTGGGAAATGTATGTTATTATGGGAAATTATTGAAGAATCTTTAATTCCATTAAAAAGCCAATGGTATTCTACATGGAACTCAAGCATATGGATATTGAGCATTATTCCATAATTAAAAAGCTCAATAGTAAACTAATTTGCAGACCTTATGTCTCAACATAAATAAAAATATAAGGACAATTAGCTAATGTAATGACCAAATAGTGAGTTAGCTCTATATCTCAAGACTTTTCCACAATCTAGTGATGGGGAAATTTATTCCTCGCCTTAGAATATGTTGAAAAAATAGACATGATTTTGGTGATAAATTTAGGAAGTACTAACTGTCTTATTTTATTAATAATTTATGGTCTAATTTAGTAAGTGTATAAACTATAGGCTAACCTAGTATATTTCTTGATTTTAGGGAATATTATTTTATTTCCATGGTTTTCTTGATTCTGTTATGATTGTTGTGAATTCCACTTATAAATGGAAAATATTTTTCCCAAATAGAATAGAATAGCTAAAAATTTATCTCGAAGATTTGAACATCAATATGATGTTGGCCTCAATTTATAAGAAAGAAGAAAAAAGAGGAAGGCAAATACGGGTTACACAATGAGATGCAGAATAGACACTTTAGTATTATTAACATGGCAATCATAGCAATCACATAAATTTACAAAAATTCCTAGTGGTGTCCAACAATGAGATATTGATAATATTTCAATTATTCTAAATGGCAAAATCATCCAACTGGATTACATTACCAAATTCAAGAAATTTGATTTTGGGACGAATATTCGTTGTTACTTTTATTATTAGCATTTATCTGCCAATGCTATGCCACCAGAATTGCTTATTGAGGAGATGAACTTGTTTTTAAAATGATGCAATCATAAGATGCCACGTATTTAGTGGCTCTTTATTTGCGTAAACCGTGACGCATGGTTTTCAGTCAACCCCATCCATGTTCCATAGGTGTGCCAGCAAAATACTCCAATTATAACATGCCACATTTCCGGGGGTGCTGTATATCATGCATTTTCATTAGCCATGACGCACGGTTTTCTGTCAACCCCATCCATCTGCCAACGGTGTGCCAGCAAAATTTCCAATTATAACATGCCACGTATATCAGGACTACTGCAAGTCCTATATTTGTGTAAGCCATGACACACGGCTTTCGGTCAAACCCCATCCATTGGCCAGATGCGTGCCAACAAAATGTTCCAATTATAACATGTCATGTATACTAGGGCCACAAAATATGAGTCACAACTCTCTATCTGTCCTCTATAAAGCACCTTTCACATCCCTGTTGCAATTTGCATTTCAAGTTATTTTTTCTTGAAGGTTGCTTCTGCAAGAAAATGGCTACTTCAAGTTCTTATGAGAGGAACATGATGTACTGATTCTTATTCTTCAATGTAGCATAAGATGAAGAACATGCTTGTGGAGTGTAGGAATGATGTTCTTAAACACTGTGATTCTATTGAGGAGCTTCTGACGAAACTTGAGGTAAGCCCCTCTTACCTTTTGATTTTCAAGTGAATTATTCCTTTATGCGTGTTTTATAGATGTTCCGCATAAATAATCAAAGGGTTACTGTATTCAACACTCAGGCATGCTTTTCTAAGAATTTGTGATTTTTTCTTTTTAGTGTGTATGTGGTTAAGACAATATCCGGTTGTTGATATTTGTGCTATGATAATATGTTATTATTGTTATTGTTAGTGTGTGTCTTCTTCATAATTACCTTAGTGGTATAACTACTAAAAACTGATGTTCATCTATTTGCCAACTTTTTAGCTCCAACCACCCTCAAGATATATTCTTAAGCATGGAGAAAATTATGACCTAAATCATTCATAACAGTGTGGATTGCATAACCTCTCATTGCAGCTTGTTAAGATTCTTCTTTGCTTCCCCATTTTTTTCTTTACATTTAACACAAATTTCCGCTCCTACTATTTTGGCCTTTCAGAGGTTTGAGCATCTTATATCAATTATAATGCCAGATCATACGAAGGTTGTGGAAGTGACACTTCAACTCTTGATGGAGGTACTAATTGCCTATGACCTTCTCAAATTTCTCGCTTTTTGTAGGTTTTAAGAAGGAAAAACTATATCTTTTGAACATTTGAATAAAAAGTATCAGATAAAATTTTAGTTTCTTACAATATACGGTGATCATAGCCATCCCTGGGGGGTGGAGGCGCCGCCACTGCACAGGGCCCGCATCCGGCAAAGAACCCTGCCCCCGGGATTTTTTTAACTTAAATTTAATAGTTTAAAATATGTTACATTTTAAGAATAGACAATAACAATAACCAAAAAAGTTGAGTAGCCTAGTGGTGTGCCCTTTTCTCTTTCTCTTTGAAATCAAGGGTTCCATCCTTGTCATTCTTCTTTGCCAAATCCCCGTTTTTTTTCATACGTAATTTTAGAACCATCATAAAAAGGCCTGCCAAAAATTTCTCCAATATATTCATTCTCAAATTTTAGAACAACTTAAAAAAGGTCCTGCGGCAAAATTTGGCCCAATAGCTCTTATTTTATAACTACAATTGCTCATCAAATTTGCAGGACTATTTTATCGAAATTGAAACATTTGAATTGGAAATATAATATTTTATCATTTTATATTTCATAATTGATATTATTTTTCATAACGTTGATTAATTAGATTTTATTAACTTTTACTTATATGAACACAAGGGCCTCATTTCCTTTTTCGCACTAGACCCATTAAAACATAGGAACAACCATGGCGGTGATTCTTAGGTATCATCCTGATAATCATAAACAAGTTAGATCGATTGATCTATATTTGGATTCTTAAATGGATTTGTGCTTCTAATTTCATAGTCTACTATCTTCATTATATGCAAATGCAAAATGTGATGTCTTTCAGCTCAAAATAAACACCATGTTTTGACAATTTGCTTATAATGACTAAATATTTGTAATGATGATTGTTTGGGCTTCCCTGTGACATGATGCTTGCAGGGATGAGTTGGTTGGATGCAAAGTAAAAATTTGATATTCACCAGATATGAATTATTATGCATCTGTTGCAATGAGCCATGCAGGATGAAAATTGAAAAGGTCGGGCCTAAATCTCATCATGGAGTCAGGAGAAACCACTTGCTCTCTCCAACATGATCAAAAGAGTACCAGGCTAGAAAAGCCCCCCATGTTACTAGTGAGGTCAATGAGAATGACGATCTTTGTGGGGTAGGTGGTGTTGCTGGTGAAATTGTATTATGCGATAATTGAGGAACATAATTGGAAAATATAAGACAAAAAATTTGGGTTATGTGGTGCTATTGTTTTTCTTAAATGTTATGTGGTGCTATTGGTGAAATGGTATTGTGTGATAATTGAAGGAGTAATCGTAAAATGTAAGACGTAGAGTTGAAGTTATTTGTAATATTTAGAAAAATTGAGCTATCTTACCAACTTCATATTTTATTAAAAGGTTGTTTTGCTTAAATGTTTCAACTCTTTACATTGAGCTAGGGAAAAAGGTACTATTTCCATTTGCATTTGACTGTGGCAATGCCCTTAAATTATATCTTTAAGAAACTCTCAGATGCATGAGCACTGATTATTCTGGTTTTCTACCCGTATACCCGGAAGTAACTCAAAGGGATGACTTGGTGTGTATTTCTAATAGTTGTAGATATTACACATAATTAAATACAAGATGCATGATTTTTTTTATCGTACAGAAACATTATTTACTTTTAATATGAAATAAAACCTTTACTGGAGCAATTTTGAATATTGATATAATCTATTTTAGGTTACAAAGTATTAGGTCAGTCACTGATATTATATAGTATGAGTCCAATAGCACAACATAATAAATGATGGCTCGAAAGCTATTCTAAAAGCCTTAGGCAAGTGCACCTATCATTTTATAGTTTAGTTTACTGAGTACCGAGTGTCATTCTCACGAGGAATACGAGTACTAGTAATTACAATCTTTTTGTTATCTAATATGTCAATTTTCATATGTTTGTTTTGTAAAAAGAAGAAAAAAAAGAATCTAATTAATTAACAAATTACAGAAGATTGAATAAAGGAAGATTGTAAAATATGAGATCAAGAGATAAACATATGTTCCAATTTAAATCCCTTTAGAATGTTTTTGTGATTTTAGCAAGATCAAATACAACCTTAAATCTTTAAGCAATTACCATCCTTTTTTAACATAATCTCATGCTTCATCGACCGTAGAAATTCCCAATTTAAGTTGAGCCTTCTTTCAAGGTGAAAAACTCCTAATCTCAAGTTGATAACCGAAATCTTTTTCTAGTTAAAACCCCCAAGATTGCATTATAACTATTTATAAATTCCCATATTAGGTTTGAACCTAATCCGGAAGATTTATGTCGTCCTAGATCTAGGATTGCATGCAACTCCTTTCACTTCGATTGGTTCTTTCTCACAATAAATCTCTCGATTACCCGACGAAGAATAAAATCCAAATCAATATACTGGAAATATTACTCAAATAAATGAAGCGTAATAAAAATGAATCGCATTGAACATGAAGTCGTGTATTAAAAATACTCGACCAATAATCACAAATCCATTCTAGAGTTCATTATATTCAAACACTAAGAATTTAGCTACACATGATTTTGACAAAAGAATAAACTACATAAAAAGATTCAAATGTATAAACATGGTGTACTTATTTTTTCTCAAAATCTCAAATGGACTTATTTCTAGATTGTCTCCAAAGTTGTTGCTCCAAGTCTTCTCTTCCAAGCTCCTCAATCTCCAATTCTACTTTCCATCTCTTCTCACAATATGTAATTTGCTCTCTAACATCTAATTTTTTTGTATGAGAATGAATCAATGAAGGATTTGATGAATAATGATGGATTCTTGAATATGAATAATGAATGTCCTATCCTCAACCCCATCCTTGGGCTTTTATTGACATTATTTTGTTGAAAGTATTCATTAATAATGTAAACTTTTGGTAGTTTAATGGCCATGGGTTGTTGGATGTTTGTTTTTATGCAATTATGTTGGGAATGTGAGGTGTTTATGCAACAAAATGGGGTGTTAAAGGTGCACAAAAGTGGTCAAAAAGTTTGGTTGGCGAGTTTTCCAAAAATTCCGCTAGAATTGATGCTGGAAAGCGATTTGGACATGCCAATATTACATAACATGTCCTGGCCATGTTGTATTGTGTCTTCTTTGTTCATTTGTACATGACCGTGTTGGCCAACACGACCTGGCCGTGTCGTAGTCTCTCCATACCTCAAATTCGTGATTTTTGCCTTGTTTGAACACAACCATGTTTACCGACACACTGCGGGCTTGTTGGGCCTCAAAGGCACCAAAATTACGCGTTTTGCTTGGGATTTCTAGTGTTTTTGCATCCTTAAATCCTGGGGTATGTTTTGACATAAATCCATGGTTCAAAATTTACCCAAAATAACTCCGAATGATCAATCTACACTAATAAAATCACCTCACAGAATATGAACCATATGCAATAAAAACCTACAAAACTAACAACAAAACAACGTAAATCATACTCAAATAAACAAGTAAAACAATTTGGTTGTCTCGGCTCCTCCTTGCACTTCCACGCTTGTCTCTCAAGCGGATTTGGTCTTCTACAGTCTGCTGATCGACATCAACAGTCTTCTCGCAGACCTTGGTGGTTGCATCTCCACCATCTTTTTCTTTTGATCGCTCCTCTTGAGTATCACCGGTCTCTTTCCTGCGGCTTCTCCTCGGCCGAGTGGGCGACTCAGCATTTCTCAATTTTAGACCTTATGATCGTCTTCTTCTTCTCTTGGTCGGAACAAGAAGAACATCATCCTCTTGCCTTCTTCTTCGGTGACTTTGGCTCCACCATCTTTATCTTTTTAGCAGCAGCTGGCTTGCGAGGTACAATTGTGCGCTTCTTCTTCACGATTAGAGAAGGTTTAGATGTATCATTCTCGATCTCGGCTGTTGGGGTAGGTGCCTTCTTCAACTTGGCTGCATGGGCAGGTGTTGGCTTAGCTGCAACAACTCTCTTCTTATGGATAGGCTTGGGAGAGAGAGTTGCGGCAGTTGCAGTTGTGTCTACTGTAGTAGGGTCAGCTGACTCACCCTCACGAGTGTCAACTTTCCTTGCATGCGCTTTCTTCTGATCAGCAGACAAGTTCTCCTTGAACATCTTCTTGTCAACATGGAATGACTTTTCATGTCTCAAGGCAATCCCCTTAGTCTCCATGATTTGGCCAATCACCAGGCCATATCCCAGTGAGCCTCCAAACGTCCCGTCCTCCTTGATGGTCTTGTTGATCACGTTCTAGCAAATACAACTAAAGACAAACTCAGCCCAGTTGATCTTCTTCTCTTCCATGAACACAACCATCACCACCAGCTTGGTTTGAGACAACTGGTTAAAGCTGCCGAACTTTGTATCCATGCACTTGGACACAATGTCCATCAGCTTATGGTAATCTTCCTTGATCAAATCCTTCTTGGATGTATAGACAACCTTCGCAACTGACTTAGGCTTTGCAATTTCCTTCCAAGCAATAGCTAAGTTTACGTCTTTCTCAGCAATCTCCTTAAGCCCTTCAACAGGCAGCTTACGATGTTCAGCAAGGTCAGCAACAGTGATCTTGATCTCCTTGCCATGGACAGATGAGCGAATCTCACCATCATAAACTTCAGCATTGACATAAAACATGGCAACTTCTTCCAGATACGTGTAAAAACCCTTCAGACCGGATTCCTTGAGTTTCTCAGCAATCTTCTTCACCAGGGCTTCATCAGCACCTTGTTTCAGCATCCCCTTGAAATCTACTGTATATCCAGATTGGATCTTCTCGGACATCTTGACAAAGTCATATGTAGCTTCCATTTTCGTAGAGAATAAATTGTGAAATAATACGAAAAATCTTGATTTTGAGAAGTAGGGTTTTTGCACTTTCTCGAAGAGAAAATCCTTGATTATTGAAGACGAGAGAGTTTTGTGAGGAGAGATAAAATATGTTTTGGCTTATATTGGACTTGAAAGGACGGTTTCTGGAATTTGAAAAATTATATCAAAATTGACGATCAGGATTTATCCTTTGAAATAACATTAATTTCCCCGCATTAAATGCATCAACATTTATATCCAATCATAGGCTAAACATGCAACTTTAGTTCTGATATCATAATTATGCTGACGTAATCCTTAAAAATATTCCCGATCGCAAAAAACGACTGCGGTTTGTCACTTAGCTAATAAATAACTCAGCTATTATCCAAAAGTAACTTAACTCTGATTCTCTCTTCACATTAGATCACTCGGTTGTCAGCTAACTCGGTACAACTGATTTCCCATCTTGGCTGTTTCACTTGGTTGAAATGTGAAACTTGCTTATTTTTCATTCTCTCTTCTTTGTCTCTGCTGATTGAGTCTTCTGAGTCTCCTAACTCAGCTCAATTAGTCCTAGCTCATTCTTAAGATCTTCAAATCTCGATTCACATAGAGGTTTTGTGAATATGCCAGCTAACTGCTTATCAGTTGAGATGTATTCCAAGGTGATGTCTTTCTTTTCAACATGATCTCTTATAAAATGATATCTGACATCAATGTGCTTTGTTATTGAGTGCAAAACTTGATTCTGAGTGATTGCAATAGCACTACTGTTATCACACATAATTGGAATCTCTTTCTTCAGTATCATAGTCTCTCAGTTGTTGTCTCATCCAGAGAACTTGGGCACAACAGCTGCCCGCAGCTATGTACTCTGTTTCAGCTGTGGATGTAGCTATTGAATTTTGTTTCTTGCTGAACCAAGAAACCAATCTATTTCCAAGCATTTAACATGTACCTGATGTATTTTTCTTGTCCACTCTACATCCAACATAGTCTGAGTGTGAGTAGCCTACTAGCTTGAATCCTTCTTCCTCTGGATACGATAAGCCAACTTCTTGGCATCCCTTCAAATACCTTAGGATTCTCTTAGCTGCAGTCATGTGACTCTCTTTGGGTACAAATTGAAATCTAGCACATACAACTACTGCAAAGGTGATATCTGGTCTGCTTGATGTTAGATAGAGTAATGATCCAATGAGGGCTCTATATCTAGTTTGATCAATAGCTTTGCCATCTACATCCATATACATCTTGACTGATATGTTCATGGGAATCTTCACTGATGACTTCTCTTCCATACCAAATTTCTTCATTAAATCTCTCGTATACTTGGTCTGACTTATGAAGGTTCCATCCTTCAATTGCTTGACTTGAAGTCCTAAGAAGAAAGTCAGCTCTCCCATAATGCTCATTTCAAACTTTCCTTGCATGAGGTTTAAGAACTTGTCACACAGCTCTTTGTTTGTGGATCCAAAGATGATGTCATCCACATATATTTGAACAAGCAATATACTCTCTCCATCTTGAATTCTGAAGAGAGTCCTGTCAAATTTGTCTTTGGTGAATCCATTGTCAATTAGAAACTGAGACAATGTATCATACCATGCTCTTGGTGCTTGTTTCAATCCATCCAATGTCTTCTTGAGCTTGTAGACCTTATTTCTAATAGTTTTCTGCTCAAAACCTGGAGGTTGTTCAACATAGACTTCTTCCTCTAACAGTCCATTCAGAAATGCACTCTTCACATCCATTTGATATACAATGAAGTTCTTATGTGCATCATAGCAAGAAACATCCTTATTGCTTCCAATCTAGCAACAGGAGCAAATGTTTCATCAAAATCTATACCTTCCTCTTGGAAATACCTTTTGGCTACCAATCTTGCTTTATTTCTGACTACAGATCCTTCCTAATTCATTTTGTTCCTGAACACACACTTAGTACCAATAACATTTTGGTGGGTTGGCCTTTGAACTAATTCCCATACTTTGTTTCCCCAAACTGATTCAGCTCTTCTTGCATAGCCTAAATTTAACGTGTGTCTTCCAAGGCTTGAGACACATCTTTAGTCTCTATATGGGAAATAAAACAACTGAATATAGCTTCATATTGTGCTCTGGATCTGGTTCTTATGACATCTCTGACATCTCCAATGATTAACTCATGTGGATGGTCTCTCAAAGCAATCTCACATCTGCTTGGAGTAAGTCTCGTTGGATTCAATCGTCTTGCAGCTAAGTTGTCTTAAACATCTTCTTCATCATCATTCAGATGCAGACCTTCCAAACTATCTTTGAGATTCAACTATATCATCATCTTCGTGGTTGAGTGCTCTCACACCGCTTCAACACGAGGACTCCTCTGCATAGTTGGTTGATTTTGCTTCTCAGCTAACTCATCAATGTCTTCTCCATTCACATTTGGCTCATCAAACACCATTTGGATAAACTCTTCTGTGACCATAGTCCTCTTGTTTAGCACTCTATAGGCTTTATTCTCAGTTGAGTATCCCAAAAAGATACCATCATCAGCTTTAGCATCAAAAGCCTTCAAATTATATTTGCCATTGTTGTGGATGAAGCACTTACATCTAAATATCTTGAAATATCCAACATTTGACTTTCTCCCTGTCCAAATCTCATTGGGAGTCTTGGTAAATTACGTATTGATCATTCATCTATTTTGAGTATATCATGCTGTATTTATGGCTTCAGCCCAAAATCTCTTAGGCAGTCCAACTTCACTTACATAGTCTTTGCAGCTTCCTTGAGAGTTTTGTTCCTTCTTTCCGCTACTCCATTCTCTTTGTGGAGTCCTTGCACTGATAACTCATGAGCAATACCATTTTCAACACAATCGGGTTATAATCCCATTGACAAATACCGATCTTATCTTTATAATGGTTTGACTCTTCTCATTTTGAACTATTCTCATCAGCTGAGGCAATCTCTGCAGTGTTTCCTTCTTTTTACACATGAAGATTGTCCATGTATATCTTGAATAATCATCCACCACCACTAAGGTGTATTTTTCTTTCCACAGATGATGGCTGGCTCAATAGGACCAAATAAGTCCATATGCAAGAGATGCAATATACTTGTTGAAGAAGGACTTGGCTTATCCTTGAAAGATGATTTGATTTGCTTTCCCATCTAGCATGCATCACGATGCTTTCTTTCTTGTATACTGAGTCAGGAAATCCTTCCACAAGATGACTCCTTGCAAGCTTGTTGATTGTCTTGAAATTTAGGTGACTCAGCTTCTTATGCCACAACCAACTGGATTCAACTGTACTCTTTGCTAGCAGACATGTGCTTGGTGTAGCAGTTGACCAATCCACTACATACATGTTCTTCTGCCTTGTTCCTTGCAACACTATTTCATTTGATTCAGCATCTTTGATCTGGCATACTATAATGTTGAATCCCACATTATAGCCTTGTTTACAGAGTTGGCTGATGCTAAACAGGTTGAAGTTGAGACCTACAACATATGCAACATCTGACTTTTGCACCATTGATTTCCTAGAATTTTGATAGATTTCTTTTATTTCCTGTCATATGTCTGGAACAACCACTATCCATGTACCAGGTTCATTGGCACTCAGCTATTCCTTGAACCAGCAATCAAGGAAATTAATTTTTAGGTACCCATACTTGCCTGGGTCCTAGGGGGTTAGTGGTATAAGATGCTCCAACCAACCTATAGCCAGATGATCTAACTCTAAGAGGTTGCCATTTATCAGTTCCATAATCACAATGCACATTAGCAAATTGCTTGGGGGTTTTAGGATCATACAACTGTCTCTTTTGTCTGTATGTATGTGTGTTTGTTTTAGCAACTGCTTTCTTGGGGTAGTTGTGGAATTTGGGGTGTTGTGTGCCGGGTGCATATGTGTGCCGATAATAACTCTTTTGCCTTGGGAATAACCTTTGCTGAGGTTGAGGTCTTTGCTGATATTTCACATGGTCATTCCAATCAGCTTGGTTTGGATAGTTTCTACTATTCCCATCATATGAATTTTTTTTATGAAATCTCTGGGGCTTTTGGTAGCTCTGTTTAGTTTTCACAGAATATTTTCTGTTGGGAGTCTGCTGATGGACTTGTCTAAATTTCTTTTCATTGCCCTCTCAAAGATACTCTCATCGGCTTCTTTCCTTTACCTTTGTATCCAAGGCCCAGTATGATTGTGATTGTGTTTTGGTGTGGATGATGGTGCAACATATTGTGTTTTAGGCTTTTCGATTCCATCATTGCTTGAGTTGCTTGAGGAACCTTTCTCCAAAATCACTCTGGGTGTACTCTTTCCCAAGAGCTGAAAGCTTATTTGTGAATTCTGTGAATCTGGCATCGAGATGATCCAGACTTTCACCTAAAAGCCTTTTAAAATTTTCAAATTTTTGAAGAACAACTGTTAGTTTGTTTTCCTTTCTCTGTTCAGACCCTTCACAAATCAGGGTTAGCTTATCCCAAATTTCTTTGGCTGATTTGCATGACATCACTTTATTAAACATAGCCTTATTCAAAGTTTTGTAGAGAATAACCTTGGCAACATTGTCCAGGTTGTATCTCTTTATATCTTCATTTGTCCATTCACAGCGAGGTTTTTCAACCATGGCTGGTCTAGGCTCTGCTGCAACATCTTCTCCTTCAGCTGGAGGTGCTCTTCTCACAGCAGTATTAACCTTCAATATTTGTAGTGGCCCATCTTCTATCACGAGCCACATTTCATCGTGTAAGGCTGATGGGTGAGCCTGCATGTGAATCTTCCTAGTCATCAAACTCTTCCACAGTAAACATAGAAATACGAGTTAGATTGGCTTCCATGATAATAACTTTTGCTTTTGAAATGAAAGACTTTGAAAACACAAGTGTTAAACCTTTTGAAAAAGATTGATAACTAGTCCAGTAACCAGTGCAAATGGCTCAATGAACCAACCGCTCTGATACAACTTCTAGGTCCTAAAGGGTGTGGTGTAAGGTTTAGAATGGGGGGGGATTGAATAAACCTTACCAAAATATCACTTTTTAGTCCTTTTAAAATATTCAATAGAGTTGACTCAAATCAGCTAAGTCCTTGGGGGACAACTAGGCTGGCTTTCTTTAGCAAAATTACTCACTCAACAAACTCGATCGGTTGCTTGATAGTCTAAGTTAGTTGCGCCAGCTAACAATCAACTTTTCAGTTGATTTGGTTTTATACAGTGGAAGACTAAACACTCTTGTTAATTTAAAGCACGTTTTTAACTCATGTTTTTAGAAATGTTATTATCAGCTTGGTTGACAATTTAACTTATCAAAGCAATAATAAAAGTATGCAAGAAAGTAAATAACACAAGAAAATTTAATAGTGGCTCAAAGATGGGGTAATTCCTCTAATCCACTCTTCTCCAACTTCCGGAGGAATCCACTAAGTAATAGATCAGGTTACAAAGTAGTTCTTCAGTCTAGAGACAACCTTGATCACACAACTGGCTTCTCATGTGACTTAGCTTCTTCACAAGAGGCTTGCCTTGCTACTTCGGCTCCCTTCAAACCCTTGGAATTGATCACACAACCTTCCAACGAGCTCAAAACATCTAGTTTGATCTTGAACCTCACTACAACTTGTTCAAATTTGGAGAGTAGACCCCTTTTGTTCATTAAAAATTTTCCTCTTGAACTGGTTGAAGTATTCTTTCCTTCACAGCGTGTGTTGGATCGAGTTCCTTCGAGTTTTAGGCTTGAGGAATTTCTTGATAAGATTTGAGAATATTTGCAGGTTTTTCTTTCTTGAAATTGCTTGTTATATCAGTGTCATTCGTTTGTGTAATTCGTCTCGTATCCTTTTCTCAAATGCTTCCACAACCTTTTATAGTGCTCATTTGAAAATTTGCCCATTGAAGAGATAAACTATTTTCAAATGACATTTTCTTGTTCATTGGCTTGTCCTTTCTTGGTCTTCAAAGATTGTGATATTGACCTTCCTAATATTAAATGACTTTAGCCTTTTCGAGCTTGACACAAGCTTCAATGTTTCCAATTGGTTTATTAATTTTTCATATTTTTGGGCCAAACACTTTAAAACCGGGTAGCTTGGACTTAATACTATATCGAATAATATCCTTGACTTCTTCAGATTCTTCGACATAGCCGACTTCACTCACCTTATGCACCCTATCTATTACAAAGTAGGAATACAAGGAAAATGGGGTGCCAACTTCCTATTCTAAGTTTTACATGGTATAATCAAAATCTTAAAACAAACAAACAAAAGAGATTTTATTTTTTCAACACATTGAACATAAGCAGTCAAGTTCTTAGCCCTCTCAACCCGAATTAACCATTCAGTAAAAACATAGTTTTGCAAAGCTGTCGATTTACAAGTAAAGACATTAATATCAAAGCGGGTATGATTCTGACTTGAATTCATCACTCCACAAATATTGATAATTATGCGCAACTTCAGTCCAATAACGCAATGGAAATATAAGAATTCAATCGATTTTGGCAGTTAGTCTACTAGTCATATAACCGAGCTTCTTGAACTTTATTGGAATGAGAAATGCAAGGAACACACATTCTTCTAGAATATGTTGAGCATCCTAGATCTTCAAAGTTAATGAATAAAATGACGGTGCAAGACTTATAAGCAGGTGATCTTTTCAACACAACTATTTTAAGTATGGCGAGCAGCCGATGTCATCAAAGTGAACGAATAAAAAGATTGTATAAGACTAAGAAGTAGAGCAAATATTCAATTAGACAATCAATAGATGGTGCTCAATGCTTTCACTTGGCATTATATTGAAAACATTATAACACGTAGATATTCCAAAAGTTCGCAGAGTATAGATGTGATCGCAGATATAATCACATTGGAAGTCACATGCAGCAGAATAAAAGAAAATAAGTAAGACACAAGATGTAAAAAATAATTTACAAGCAAACTAGCTTGTAGATGTGCCAATATGGCGAAACTTTCCTCTAGTAAAACCGTTTGATTATGTTTACAAAGAATACTAAAATCAACTAGTAGAAAATCAATGAAAAACTCCTATCTAGAGTAGATCTGATCTTTGTAATACAACTCATCCAACAATAGATATGTATGGACTTCTTTATCACAATACAAAAAGCTATGGATGAAAACAATCTAACAAACATAACGACATATTGAATGATATCGTTAGATGTATTAGTCACATCCGAGACTGCATTCACTACAGTGAAGTTCCTTATGCTTGAATGACTCTAAACTATATCAACTCTCTTGTGTCTTTATAAATCACCTTTCACATACCTATTGCAATTTGCATTGCAAAGTTAAATTTCTTGAATAGTTGCTTCTGCAAGAAAATGGCTGCTTCAAATTCTTATGAAAGGAACATGAGGTACTGATTCTTATTCTTCAATGTCACATAAGATGAAGAACATGCTTGTAGAGTGTAGGAATGAGGTTCTTAAACACTGTCATTCTATTGAGGAGCTTCGATTTAAAACCCGACATAAGCCCCTATTTCCTTTTCAATTTTCAAGTGGATTATTCCTATATGCATGTTTTATAGATGTTGAACATAAATAATTAAAGGGTTACTGTATTCAACACTCATGCATGCTTTTCTAAGAATTTGTGATTTTTCTTTTTATGAATTTAGTGTGTATGTGTTTAAGACAATATCCGGTTGTTGATATTTGTGCTATGATAATATGTTATTGTTGTTATTGTTAGCGTGTGTCTTCTTTATAATTACCTTTGTCGTATAACGACTAACAATTGATGTTTATCTATTTGCCAACTTTTTAGGTTCAACCACCCTAAAGATATATTCTTAAGCATGAATAAAATTATGACCTTAATCATTCACAATATGATGGATTGCATGACCACTCCAAAAGATATATTCTTTTTTTTTGGTTCATGCTCAAAATTGATACAATTAACACAAATTTCTGCTCCTATTGTTTTAGCCTTTCAGAGGTTTGAGCATCTCTTATCATTTATAGTGCAAGATCACACGAAGGTTGTGGAAGCGACAATTCAACCCTTGATGCAGGTACTAATTACCTATGATTTTCTCATATTTGTCGCCCTTTGTAGGTTTTAAGAAGGAAAACTATATCTTTGACCATTTGAATAAAAAGTACAAGGCAAAATTTCAGTTTTTTACAATATACGGTGATCATAGACATCCCTGGGGCGGTCGAGGCGCCGCCACACAACAGGGCCCCCATCTGATGAAGGCCCCCACCCCCGGGATTTTTTATTTAAATTTAATTGTTTAAAATATGTTGATATTTTTAGAATAGACAATGACAATAACCAAAAACATTGAGTTGCCTAGGGTGTGCCCTTTTTTCTTTCTATTTGAAAGCAAGTGGTTCGATCCTCATTGTCATTGCCGTTGCAAATCCCCTTTTTTCACTTCTCAAATTTTAGAAACAACATAAAAAGGGCCCCTGCCAAATATTTCTGCACTATTTCATTCTCAAATTTTAGAAGAACTTAAAAAAGGTCCTACGACAATATTCGACCCAATATCTCTTATTTTATAACTACAATTGCTCATCAAATTTTTAGGATTATTTTATTGAAATTGAAAACTTTGAATTGGAAATATATTATTTTATCATTTTATATTTCGATCAATGATATTATTTTTCATAACGTTGCTTAATTAGATTTTATTAAATTTTACTTATATGAACACAAGGGCCCCATTTCTTTTTCAAAGATTGTATCCCTAAAACATACGAACAAACATGACGGTGATTCTTATGTATCATCCTCGAGAATCATAAACAAGTTAGGTTAACTGACCGTATTTGGATTCTTAAACAAGTTATTTCATAGTCTACTATCTACATTGCATGCAAATGTAGAATGTGATGTCTTTCATCTCAAAATAAACACCATGTCTTGACATTTTGCTTATAATGACTAAATATTTGTAATATGTTTTGGCTTCCCAGTGACAAGATGCTTGCAGGGATGAGTTAGTTGGATGCAAAGTAAAGATTTGGTAGTCACCAGATATAGATTATTATGCATCTGTTGCAATGAGCCATGCTGGGTGCAAATTGAAAAGGTCGGGCCCGAATCTCATCATGGAGTCAGGGGAAGCCACTTGCTCGCTCCAGAATGATCAACAGAGTACCAGGCTAGAAACGCCCCCATGTAACTAGTGAGGTCAATGAGAATGACGATTTTGTGGGGTCTGTGGTGCTGCTGGTGAAATTGTATTATGCGATAATTGAGGAACATAATTGTAAAATATAAAATAAAAATTTGGGGTCATACTATTTGGAAAAGTTGGGGTATCTTGCCATCTTCAGATTTTATTAGAAGGGCTATTGTTTTTCTTAAATGTTATGTGGTGCTACTGGTGAAATGGTATTGTGTGATAATTGAAGGAGTAATTGTAAAATGTAAGATGTAAAGTTGAGGTTATTTGTAATATTTAGAAAAAATGGGCTATCTTACCAACTTTAGATTTTATTAAAAGGTTGTTTTGCTTAAATGTTTCAACTCTATACATTGAGCTATGGAAAAGGGTATTATTTCGATTTTCATTTTACTATGGCAATGCCCTTAAATTACATCTTTAAGAAGCTCTCAGATGCATGATCACTGATTATTCTGGTTTTCTACCCCTATACTCGGATGTAACTCAAAGGGATGACTTGGTGTGTATTTTGTAATAGTTGTAGATATTATACATAATTAAATAGAAGATGCATGATTTGTTTTCTTTCGAACAGAAACATTATTTACTTTAAATATGAAATAAAACCTTTACTGGAGCAATTTCCAATATTTGTATAATCTATTTTAGGTTACAAAGTAATAAGTCAATCACTGATATTATATAGTATAAGTCCAATAATGTCACACCCTAGTTTCACTCAATTCCACTAGCACAACATAATAAATGATGGCTCGAAAGTTATTCTAAATATATTAGGCAAGTGCACCTATCATTTTTTGGTTTAGTTTACCGATTACCGAGTGTCATTCTCACGAGGATTGCGAGTACTAGTAATTACCGTCTTTTTGTTATTTAATATACAATTTTCATATGTTTGTTTTGTAAAAAGAAGAAAACAAACACTCTAATTAATTAACAAATTACAGGTGAGTGAATAAAGGAAGATTGTAAAATATGAGATTAAGAGATAAAAATATGTTTGAATTTAAATCCCTCTAGGATATTTTTCAGATTTTAACAATATCAAATACAATCTTAAACCCTTAAGCAATTACCATCCCTTTTTAATATAATCTCATGCTCATGGACCATAGAAATTTCCAATTTAAGTTAAACCATCTTTCAAGGTGAAAATTCCTAATCTCAAGTTGATTAACTGAAATCTCTTTCTAGTTAAAACCCCTAAGATTGCATTGTAACGATTTATGAATTTTAATATTAGGTTTGACCATAACTAGGAAGACTCATATCGTCCTATATCTAGGATTGCATGCAACTTTTTTCACTTAGATTGGTTTTTTCTCACCATAAATCTATCGATTCCGACGAGGAATAAAATTCCAATCAATATAATGAAATATTAACTCCAATGAATGAACATAATAAAAGTTAATCGCATAGAACATGAAGTTTTGTATAAAAAACTCTTGAACCATAATCACAAATCCATTCTAGAGTTCATTATATTCAAACACTAAGAATTTAGCTACACATGAATTTGACAAAAGGAAAAGCTACACAAAAAGATTCAAATGTTATAGAAATGGCGAACTAATCTTTTCTCAAAATCTCAAATGGACTTATTTCTTGATTGTATCCAAAGATGTTGCTCCCAGCCTTCTCTTCCAAGCTCCTCCCCTCTCTTCTCAAAATATGTAATTTGCTCCCTAACATCTAATTGTTTTTATGCGAATGAATAAATGAATGATTTGATGAATGATCATGGATTGATGAATATGAATAATGAATGTCCTATCCTAAACCCCATCCTTGGGCTTTTATTGACATTATTTTGTTGAAAGTATTCATTAATAATGTCATATTTTGGTAGTATAATGCTTCACCATGGGTTGTTGGATATTTGTTTTTATGCAATTATGTTGGGAATGCGAGTTGTTTTTGCAACAAAATGGGGTGTTAAAGGTGCACAAAAGTGGTCAAAAAGCTTGGTTGGTGAGTTTTCCACAAATTATGCCAGAAATTGATGTTGTAAAGTGATTTGGACATGCCCATATTGCGTAACGCGGCCTGGCCGTGCTGTATTGTGTCTTCTTTGTTCAGTTGTACATGGTCGTGTTGGCCAACACAACCTGGCCTTGTCAGAGTCTGTCCATACCCTCAAATTTGTGATTTTCGCCCTGTTTGAAAACGACTGTGTTACCCGACACACCGTGGCTTGTTTGGCCTAAAAGGCCCCAAAATTACGCGTTTAGCTTCAGATTTCGAGTGTTTGTGCATCCTTAAATCTTGGGGTATGTTTTGACATGAATCCATAGTTCGAAATTCACCCAAAATAGATCTGAATGATCGATCTACACTTATCAAATCACAACACAGTAATATGAACCGTATGTAATAAAAAACCTACAAAACTAACAACAAAACAACCTAAATCATACTCAAATAAACAAGTAAAACATGCATAAAAATACACTTATCAAACTACCTCAAGAAAAATAGAAAAACATAGGGAGAGATTCAATAAATGACATACAAGAGAGATTTTATATTTTCAACACTTTTAACATAAGCAGTCAAGTTCTTAGCCCTCTCAACCCGAATTAACCATTTAATAAAAATATAGTTTTGCAAAGCGATCGATTTACATGTAAAGAAATTATTATCAACGAGTATTATTCTGACTTGAATTCATCACTCCACAAATATTGAAAGTTATGTGCAACTTCAATCCAATAATGCAATGAAAATATAAGAACTCAATCAATTTTTGCAGTCAATTTACTAGTCATATAATCTAGCTTCTTGAACTTTATTGGAATGAGAAATGCAAGGAATACACATTCTTCTTAAATATGATGAGGACCCTAGCTCATCAAATTAATGAACAAAATAGTGGTGTAAAACTCATAAGTAGATGATCTTTTCAACACAACTGTTTTAAGTATGGGGAGCAACCGATGTCATCAAAGTTAACGAACAAAAAGATGGTGCAAGGCTCGTAAGAGAGCACATATTGAATTAGACATTCAATAGATGGTGCAGTGCATTCACTTGGCATTGTATTGAAAAAAAATTATAACACGTAGATATTGCAAAAGGCAGAGTATAGATGTGATATCACATTGGCAAGTCACATGCAGTGAAATAAAAGAAAAGATGTAAGACACAAGATGTAAAAAAATTATCTACAAGCAAACAGCTTGTAGATATTGCAAAAGATTCCATTTACAAAGAATACTAAAATCAACTAGTAGAAAATCAAGATGTGATATCAACATCCAACATTATATGTATGGACTTCGTTTATCACAATACAAAAAAGTAGATGAAATAAAATTGAATTTCATTTTTCAAAAGATGCTTGCACAAGACAAGTGAGCTAATCTAGCTATCTATCGAATTATAGTTATAGAATTTTCAATTAGTTCATAAAATTGTTGCGACTACAACACAAAGACATTAGGTAAACTAAAAAAAAATGTTACCTAATGGCCATGTAGATGTAGCACAATATGGCAAAACTTTTTAAAACTTTTTCAAGTATTAAAATCGTTAACACTTTGAGTGTTAGATATGAATCTTATGTAACACTTTTTGTAACAAAGAATACTAAAATCAACTAGTAGAAAAATCAATGAAAACTACTATGAAAGATAAGTTGATTCTTATTACAAGTTTTTCTTTATTTTATAATACAACTCATCCAACATTATATGTATATATAATGATAATGATTATATTTTATAATATATTTATTAAATTACAATACAAATTTTATAAAAAGTTTGAAAATCATATTATATTATATATTAAAGGACACAAATGGATGAAAATAATCTAACAAATAGAAAATCTAATTGTAAAAAAAAATTAAATAACAAATTGAATTTACCAACGGAAAAATTTTTCATTACCACAACATATCATTGGTAATATTTTTAAAAAAATAAAAAAAAGGTTACGATCGTTAGTAAAAATTAAAAAATAAATAAATAATAATAAAATATATACATGCATTTTCCATTCGGTATTAAGACTTAATTAATTGCCTGAGTAAAAAATTAAAAAAATAAAAGCAAAACTAAAATACTTTGTAAAAAGAAAACAAAAATTAGCTTCAAAGTATGATGAATTTTAGGTTTAGACATCAATTAATTTATCTTTGACAGATAGGAGTTAAAATATATTAAATGATTTTCATCTTAAATAAAGTGATACTTATTAATAACAAAAACAAAGTGATACTTAAAAAGTGTTCTTATATAAAAGTGTAAAAGCCATATTAAAATTGTTATTTTCAAAAGAAATCAAAAAAGTGATTCATTTTTATATAAAAGTGTTACATATAATATAATAAAAACCTTATTTGTGTTACAAAAGAAATAACAAAAAAAGTGATATAAAAAGTGTTACTTATATAAAAGTGTTACATATTGTACATAGGATAAATCACAAAAGTGTTACATAAATATTGTAATGTAAAAAGTGTTACAAACATTTGTTACATATATGCCTTATGTAAAAAATGCTACAAAATTTGTGTTACCTAATGTCATTTTGTTGTAGTGTTACTTCTCAAATGTTGGATATAATAACCTTTTGTATGGTAGATGGAGAAACTTGACTTGTTTAATCATGATGTATCTTGGGATAATTGGCATTGATCATATGGAGTGGCGAAGATGTTTGGACAAAATTTTGAGCCTGGAGTTGAGCTCGCGAGAAGAATCACAAGTAACTTGCATAATGCGCCAGATTTTCGTTTTTTATTATAATTGGGCTCTCTTGCGGCTAAATTGGTATCTCATTGGAAAAATGTAAATAAATTCAATAATTTTGTTAAATGTATAGTAACTATTTGTTATGTCATTATGTGAGCTTGTTCAAATTAATTAATTGAATCTGCATCAATTTGTTAATTATTTAGTGTTGATTTTCTTACTAATGTGGAGGACTCTATCATGGTGAAATTGAATTTAACGTTTCCATTGAATATGCTTTTCTAATTAATAGTAGATATCTTTATTGGAGAATTCAATATCTAGTATTGGATACTTGGAACAAGCATAGATTGCTATAGAAGCATGGAACTCTTAATGAAATGTGTTAAATAGACCCCAAATTTTAGACTGAGCGTAATGAGTAAGAAGCACGAAACATTCTGTGCCAAAACACCCATGGAATGTACATTTGTATTGATGTATTATGAAGAGTATAGAAAACCTCTCCTTGATATAACAAATACAATGACCTTTTCGTCACGGATGTAAGACTTGTGTATATAAAAACTACAGCTAGCAGAAATAAACTTAGTGGATATATAATATTGCATTTACTAGTTGCCTTTGCCTATAGTTGGGTTTGCACAAAAAAAGTCTGAGCGTCATTAGTTTCACTCAATTTATTCAGGAAAGTGGTGTCAATGCACCAGTTATTTCATCTATTACACTCAAGATAATTTTCATTCCATATATGAAACAAACTTATGTAATGTAGCATACACATGAAGAAAAAGAGAATCGAACTTTTACCAAGTTGCTCCAGCTTGTCAAAAAAATTAAATTGTGTAAAGTGGACGTCAAATAAAAACAAAATAAAGAAATATTTAGGTTATATAGAAAGAAGAATATTTGAATTATTTGATAAACATAAGAGCTTTGTCATGGGGAGTTATTGGGAAAGTAGTCTGAAGACCATTATGACATAATGTGCAATTCTTGTGTGAAAGGAAAGAAAATCAGAGCAGGTATATGCATAAAATAATGACACACCAAGAATTACAAAAAACACTTGTACTGTCAGATACATGATTACTGCAATTCAAAAGGATTACAAAAATTGCTTGTACTATCCAATATCTCATTATAATTACAAGAATTGCTTATACTATCCGATACATGATTAGTGGAATCTCATTATAATTACAAGAATTACTTGTATTCTCCAATACACGACATCGCGTAATCTCGTTATAATTACAAGAATTGCTTGTACTGTCCAATATTTAATGCAATCTCATTATAATTACGTAAACTGCTTGTACTATCCGATACCTGATCATTTAAATCTCATTATAATTACAAGAATTGCACGTACTGTCCAATAATTGATTACCGCAGTCTCATTATAATTACATGAATTGCTTGTACTGTGATAAATGTTATTTTATATATGTTCTAGTCTATTAATTCAATAGGTTTTAGATTGTTTTGTCAAAAAATTATAGTCTTTTTATATTGTCCTAAGGATTTTATTGCGGGATAATTTTAACATTATAAGTGGAGCAAATTGGAGCCAACATTAAGTGAAAAAGTCAAGAAAATCACTCAACACGGCCAAAGGGTGTCAAACAACATGGCCATATTCAAATAGGATGTAAATAAAAATAAGAAAAATGAAAAAGGCCCCGACACGGCCAAACTGGGTTGCCAAACACGGCCGTTTCGCACAGAATCAAAAGAAGAAAAATAATCGCACGAAATAGGGCCGGACATGGCCTGACCGTGTTGTACAACACGGTTGTGTCAGCCTGACACAGCCTGGCCGTGTTATTTAACACACCCGTGTTGGCCTGGTTTACTGAGAGAACAAGACAGCACGGCATGGCCATGCTATACCACACGACCGTGTGCGAATCACTTTTCTGCAACTTTTCTAGGCGAAAATTATGGAAGCTTTCCAACCTAGCTTTTTGACAACATTTGTGCAACTTTTACATCTCATTATGTTGCACTAAGTCCCCATATTCCCTTAATTATCACATGAAAACAAGAATTCAGCAACCCCCTATGGAAGTGGAACAATTGTTTAATTAAGATGACATTGTTAATGTGTTCTTGCACAAAAGTAATGTTTATAAAAGCCAAGAGTATGGGTTGGGAGATCATCAATCATTATTTGAATAATTCATTCATTCATAAAAATTGAGTTTTACAGAGTAACTTACATATTGTGAGAAGTGAGGGAAAGTAAAATTGCGATTAAGGAGCTTGGAGAAGAAGGGTTAGAGCAACATCATTGGCAATCAAGAAAGAAGTCCATTTGATATTTTGAGAAATGATAAGTACACCATGTCTACAACATTTAAATCTTTTTGTATAATTTACTCTTTTGTCAAAACCACGTGTAGTTAAACTCTTACTATTTCAATGTAATGAACTCTAGAATAGAACTGTAATTAATGCTTGTATGTTTTTAATATAATCATCATGTTTTATGGGATTCACTTTTATTATGTTTTGTTTATTCAAGTTAATATTTCTTGTATATCAATCTAAATTTTATTCCTCATCGGGTAATCGAGAGATTTATGGTGAGAAAGAACCAGTCTAAGTGAAAGGATTCATATGCAATCCTAGATATAGGATGACATAAATCTTTCGGACTAGGGTCAAACCTCATATGGGAATCTATAAATCGTTATAATGCAATCTTGGGGTTTTTAACTAGAAAGATATTTAAGTTAATCAACTTGAGATTATGAGTTTTAAATTCGAACACATTTTTATCTCTTGATCTCTTATTTTACAATCTTCCTTTACTCTTTCAATTGTAATTTGTTGACTATTTAGATTCTTTATTTTCATATTTTTACAAACAAAGTTCTCAAAATTGATATATTAGATAACAAAAAGACGATAATTACTAGTACTCATAATCCTCGTAGGAATAACACTTGGTACTCAGTAAACTAAACTGTAAAACGATAGGTGCACTTGCCTAAGGTTTTTAAAATAGCTTTCGAACCATCAAGTTTTTGGCGCCGTTGCCAGGGATTGAGAAATTAGGAACACTTTATTTTTGTTAATCTAGTCATTTGTGTTTTATTTTTCTCATTATTGATTTTCTTCTTATCTATCTTTTGTGAGCCTTGTTTAACATTTCTCCATCTTTTATATACCGTAGTCTATGCCTACTCGTCGTTGTCACGGGAAGGGTGAAGCCGCTGGTAGTGACATATATACGGAGGGAAGTATCAACACGGGGTACGAGAAAGACATAGACGAAAGCAATAACAAAGATTTTGTTATTTATGGCGGAAGAACCACAAAGAACAATGTACGACTATGCCAAGCCATCAATGGATGGCACAACATCAAACATCATGAGGCCCAATGTTGCTGCCAACAACATTGAAATTAAACCCGACGTCATTCAAATGGTGCAACAACTTGTCCAATTTGACGCCTACCAGATGAAGATCCCAACAATTACATTGTAAATTTCCTTGATATTTGCGATACTTTCAAAATCAATGGGGTCTCCGATGATGTTATTTGCCTACGTCTGTTTCCATTTTCTCTTCGGGGATAGGCAAAACAATGGATAAATACTTTACCCAAGGGGATGATCACAACATGGAACGCTATGGAAGAAAAGTTCCTCTTAAAGTATATTCCACAGAAAAATGCCAGATTGAGGAATTAAATCTCTTTCTTTACTCTAGCCGATAACGAAACTTTGTATGACACATGGGAGAGATTCAAAGAATTGTTGCGAAAATATCCACATCATGGCCTACCTGTTTGGATGCAAGTCCAAACTTTCTATAACGGGCTGCTTTTCTCAACAAGGCGGATGATCAGTGTAGCAACAAGATGAACTCTGAACAATAAAACACCAAAAGTTGCTCAAGAGTTGATCGAAGGAATATCCATGAATGGATACCAATGGCAATCCATATGTGTAAAAACAAATAGGTTAGTGGGAGTTTATAATGCAGATGCGGTGGTTATTCTAGCCGCACAAATCAAAGCTTTGACCCAAAAGATCGACAATTTGGCGGCTCCTAAACCACCATTGCAACTTTTATCTTTTCAAACTTGCAAAGGATCCCATAATCACCAAGAATTCCCCCACACAATGTCACAAACCGAGCATGTGGATTACCTTGGTAACCAACCTCGAATTCCTCAAAATAATCCTTTCAGTAATACATATAATCCCAGGTGGCAACAACATACAAACTTTATTTGGAACAATCAAGGTCAACAATGACCTCACCCGAATGCAATAACCAACTCATCCGCACCTCCTGGATTCCAACCGTGAAAGCCAAACTTGGAGGATTTATTGGCCAAATTTGTTCAAATAACAAAAACTCGTTTCACTACCACTAAAACATCATTACATAAACGATTTCTAAAAGGCCGCAAGGAATTTTGCCAAGTAAATCCGAGCCAAACCCAAGGGAACATAGGAAGACAATCACCCTAAGGAGCGGAAAAGTGTTAGACGAGGTACCGATGCCATAATATAAGCCCGTTATCACTCCCGTGGAACTCGAAGAACATGGTGAAAAGGTGAACAAGTAAACAAAGCAAAAGGTAGTTCCGAATACAAGCCAACAATTCCATACCCGAGCTGTTACAAAAGGATAAGCACGATGATCGATTTGGTAAGTTTTTAGATTTGTTCAAACAATTACATATCAATATTCCTTTTGTTGAAGCTCTTTTTTAGATGCCCAAATATGCAAATTTTTTGAAGGATCTCCTTTCTAACCAAAAGAAGATCGAGGAATTGTCTATGGTGCAACTAAATGAGAAATGATCGACAATGTTTGCAAAATAAATTACCACATAAAATCAAAGATCCAGGGAGTTTAATTATTCCTTGTAATATTGGCAATTTAACTATTGATAGAGCATCGCCGACTTAGCTACTGTCATAAATGTGATGCCTTACTTAATTGTTTAAACAAATGGGTTTAGGGAATCAAAAGCTATTAGATGAGTTTACAATGGTCGACAGTGTCTATTAAATATCCTAGAAGTATAGTCGAAGATGTGTTAGTAAAGGTTGATAGATTTATAATTCCTGTTGATTTTGTGATTCTTGAAATGCATACCGTGTAGAATTTCCTTTAATCCTAGGGTATGCCCACTTTTAGCTACCAAGCTATTATCGATGTGCATGATGGTAAATTAATTTTATGGGTGGAAGATGAGCATGTTATCTTTAAAATTGCTACTTCAATGTCAAATTCAATTGGTAAAGATGAATAATATTTTGCAATTGATTTTATTTGAAAATAACTAACTCTTTTTAACATGATTTCTAATGAACTCTTAGAGACTTGTATTGTTCAAGGTACATGAGTGTCGAAGAAAATCTCTTTCTTAGGTAATTCGTGCTTGCTTTGGAGACAAACACACCTACGGAATGCCAAAACAAATTCGAGAAGATCAAAAATCAAGTGGGGCAAAGTAAAACTTCCATTGAGGACCCGTCTCTTTTGGAGTTAAAGAAATTACCCGAGCATTTGAATATGCTTTTTGACAGATGATTCTAAACTCCCTCAGAATTATTGCCTCCAATTTATCCCCACATAAAAAGGATAAATTGATGGCGGTATTATGGGAGCACAAAAAGGCTATTGCTTGGAAACTCTCTAACATCCAAGTGATTAACCCTTCATTTTGCACTCACCAAATTCTTTTGGAGGAGAATTTCAAATGGGTTGTTCTACCCCAAAGACACTTGAATCCGAACATGTAGGAGGTACGCAAGACGGAGGTCATTAAATTACTTGATGTTGGGCTCATTTACCCCATCTCTAACAAAGAATCGGGTGAGCCTGGTTCAAATGGTTCGAAAAAAAAAGGTGGAATGACAAAGTGGTCCCAAATGAAAAAATGAACTTATTCCAATGATAACGTGAATCGGGTTGGCGAAGTTTGCTTTGATTACCTATGAATCAACGATGCTACTCGCAATGACCATTTTTCTATCGCTCATTGATCAAATGCTCGAAAGATTGTCCTAAGTCACCTTTATTATTATTTTCTTGATGGAATGTCCGGTATTTTCAGATATCAATATCATCGGAGGATCAAGACAAAACCACTTTCACTTGTACTTATGGTACTTTTGTCGCCGACGCACGCCATTTGTGTTATGTAGTGCATCGATAACATTTCGGTGCTCGCTATCTATGACAAACTCGTGGAAGATATTATGGAAGTCTTCATGGATGGTTTCTGCTTCCTCGGGATTCCTTTGATAAATATCTTGATAATCTAGAAAAATCCTTGCCCATTGCGAAGAAAGCAACCTGGTTCTCAATTGGGAAAATGCCATTTTATGGTACAAAAGGAATAGTGTTGGGTAACAAAATTTCAAGCAGGGTATTAAAGTCGACAAAGCAAAGGTCGAGATAATCACCAAATTGCCGCCATCTACCCTGTGAAGGCAATTCAAAATTTCTTGGGACATGCCGAATTTTGTAGGCGTTTTCATCAAAGATTTTTCAAAAATCGCCGCCACTCACTCATCTTTTGGAGAATGATGCAATTTTCAACATCAATGATGAATGCCTTCAAGCATTCAATGTATTAAAAGAAAAACTCACTACTTCTCCCATTACGGTGGCCCCAGATTTGTTCCCAACCATTTGAACTTATGTGCGATGCTAGAGACTTTGTTGTGGGTGCGGTACTTGAAACAAAAAGGCAAACGTTTTGCCAATTTACTATGCAAACAAAACCTTAACTCCCGCTCAATCAAATTACACTACTATCGAAAAGGAGTTACTTGTTGTAGTCTTTACTTTTGACAAGTTTTGTTCATTTACTCTTGTCAAAAGTCATTGTCTACATAGATCATTTCGCTTTTTGCTACTTGCTCGATGAAAATGATGCCAAACAACGGTTGATTCGTTGGGTTCTTTTGCTTCAAGAGTTTGACGAGAGATCAAGGACAAAAAGTGGTGTCGAAAATCTTGGCACCGATCACTTATCCCGACTTGACCACTCCTACACCGACAAGAAACACGAAGGGTATATCAATGATTCCTTCCCTGATGAGCAACTCTTTTTCCTTAACTCCATGTCTATTGAAAATTTTGCTAACTATCTTGCAAGTAAGTTTTATCGGGCGGGGATGACTAATCAACAAAAAAGAAGTTATTTTCCCATCTAAAATACTATATTTGGGACAATCCACATCTCTTCCAAATTTGTCGATCAAATTGTTAGAAGATCTCAGAGTCACCGAAATATCGACCATCGTCACAAAGGGCCTAAATGGGACACTATCAACTCCAACCGTATGGCCCGTAAGGTCCTTGAATCAGGTTTTTATTTGCCCACACTATTCAAAGATGCGAAACAAAGATGTTGAAAATGTGATAATTGTCATCAAAAGGGAAATATCTCCGTAAAAATGAAATTCCCAAAATTGTATCCTTGTTTGTGAAATTTTTGATGTTTGGGGAATTTATTTCATGAGCCCTTTCCCTACTTCATTTGGCAATAAATATATTTTGATATCCATTGATTATGTGTCTAAATGGGTGGAGGCGCAAGCCACACCTAAAAATGATGCCCGGGTGGTGATACATATTCTAAAAAAACCTTTTACTCGATTTGGTACACCAAGAGCCATTATTAGTGATAGAGGCACACACTTTTGCAACAATCAATTTGAAAAAGTGCTAAACCTTTACGGTGTTACACATCGAGTCACTACCACCTATCAACCATAAACAAGTGGTCAAGTTGAAGTGTCTAATAGGGAATTGAAACATATCCTTGAAAAAACGGTAGGGTACTCCCATAGGGATTGGTCTCTCAAACTCGATGATGCCCTTTAAGCTTATAGAACAACTTAAAAGACCCCAATAGGCACTACCCCATATCGGCTTGTCTATGGTAAATCATGCCATTTGCCGGTCGAACTTGAATACAAAGCTTTTGGGCTATTAAAATACTTAACGATGATTTAGTGAATAACCATTTATTGAAGATTAACGAACTTGAAGAATGGCAAAACTCGTCACGAGAATTCGAGAATTTACAAGGAATGAACAAAGCAATGTCATGACAAACATATCAAGCAAACGAGGAATTTCAATCCGACAATCAAGTACTAATTCTCGATGACTATTCTCCGGTAAGTTAAAATCCCGATGGTCCGCCCATTTACCGTCACTTCAAGTATTTCCTATGGAACCATCGAAATCTCACACAAGGAAATAGTACTATCAATAATCAATGTCAATTACCGAGATGATATCCATTAGGTTCCCCAAAATCACCACACAATTGGGGGAATTACTACACGACTCTAAAGAATCGCACCGAATAGGATGGAAATAAAAAGAAGAAAACTGAAAAAGGCTCATTTATATTCGCAAATCAATCGAAAGAAGAAGAAAAATCACACGAAATAGGGCATGACACTTATTTGATCACTTTTCTACAACTTGTCAAAGCAAAAATTATGGAAGCTTTCCAACTAGCTTTTTGACAACTTTTGTGCAACTTTTAAGATTTATTATGCCGCACTAAGTCCCCATATTCCCTCAATTATCACATGAAAACAAAGATTCAACAATTCTGGGTCAATTGTTTAACAAAGATGACATTGTTAATCTTGAACAAAAACAATGTCTATAAAAGCCAAGAGTATAGGTTGAGAGATTATTAATCATTATTTGAATCAATTAATTCATTTAAAAAAAAATGAGTTTTAGAGAGAAACTTACACATTGTGAGAAGAGAGGGAAAGTAAAATGGAATTAAGGAGCTTGAGAAGACGCTTTGAGCAATCTGGAAATCAAGAAAGAAGTTCATTTGAAATTTTGAGAACATACACCATATCTACAACATTTAAATCTTCTTGTGTAACTTTTTTTTTTGTCAAAACCATGTGTAGCTAAACTCTTAGTATTTGAATGTAATGAATCTATGAATTTGTGTGTTTTTAATATAATCTTCATGTTTTCCAGGAAACTAATTTAAATTTTATTCCTCATCGTAATCAAGAGATTTTTGGCGTATAAAGAACAAATCAAGTGAAAGGAGTTACATGATATCCTAGATATATATTACGACATAAATCTTCCGGATTAGGGTCAAACCTAATATGGAAATTTATAAATCGTTATAATGCAATCTTGGGGGTTTTTAACTAGAAAGAGATTTCCGTAATCAACTTGAGATTAGGAGTTTTTCCCCTTGAAAGAGGGTTTAACTTAAGTTAGGAATTTCTACGGTCCATGAAGCATGAGATTATGTTAAGGGATGGTAATTGCTTAAGTGTTTAAGGTTGTATTCTATCTTGTTAAAATCACAATAATATTCTAGAGAGATTTATATTCAAACTCAATCTTATCTCTTGATCTCTTATTTTAGAATCTTCATTTACTCTTTCAATTGTAATTTGTTGATTATTTAGATTCTTTATTTTCCTATTTTTACAAATAAACTTCTCAAAATTGTTAGATTAGATAACAAAAAGACGGTGAATTACTAGTACTCATAATCCTCATGGGAATGACGCCGATACTCGATAAACTAAAGTATAAAACGATAGAGCACTTGCCTAAGGTTTCTAGAAAAGCTTTAAGAGCCATCATATCGCTAATATTTATCGCAATATCATATAATTATAATTACAAGAATTGCATGTATTGTCCAATACCGATTACACAATCACATTATAATTACAAGAAATGATCCGATACCTAATTATAGTATGAAAATATTTATAACCTTATTATCAGAATCACACAAGAATTACAACAAGTCCATGCAATGTCGAATATCCGCACATTAATTATCTTTCTAGATCCTTGGTGGCAAAATCTTCCTCCGAGTTTCACTTACCAAACATGTTTGAATTTTAACGACTAATTTCAAGTATCTCTCTTACTCAATAAAATTCTTCCAAAATATTGTAACAACTTTTGTTTGCCAGAGCTATGCCACCAAGCTGCCAACTCAGAGATATTTTATATTCCTCTTTTTCTTTTTTCAATTGTCTCAAGTGTACAAAGTCTCATTGTGAGGTGTCGCTTAGTCATCCAAGTCTTCTTTTTCTCCTTTGTTTGGTATAAAATAACCCCTCTCCTAAATTTTGCATATTTCCATTTTTTGCCAATTTCTATTTTCTTGAATTTGAGACTTACAGAGAATGGCGCACTACAAGAAATCACACATTTTATGACGAAAAGTATCGTCATATAAACCTGTTTTTTCGTCACTAAATGTATTTGGTGACGAAAATTGAGCGTCATAAAGATCGTCACTGTAGCCCCGTCATAAAAGGTATACATGACGATGTTTCCAATATGTCACTACAAAATTAACCTTTTGTCACCCTAATAACGATTGTCACGATTTGTATCATTTATTGTGACGCCTACATCGTCACATAAATGATAAATTTTTTGTAATTTATATTGTTTCTTTGTCACAAAAATATATTTTTAACGACAAAAGCATGTTTTTGTCATAATAGCATTAAATTTTAGTGATGAAAATAATCCCATTGCCAAATTTATCAAATTCTAATGATTTAATTTTGGTGTCGCGATTGTATTTATAATTTTCATATATTACATAGCTTGTCATGAAAGATGTGATTTAACGTTACTTAAATATTGCGTGTCACTTAATGTATATTTATAATGACAAAATAATGTGTCACCAATAATTACAATTCAACGATTTAGATATGTGTTGTCACCAAAAGAATATGTAACGGATGATTTTATTTGTCATGGAAACAATTGCAATATATAACAAAGCTTATCAAGACGCTTAATTGATCAAATAATGATGAAATCGTCATCATAAAAATTAATATGTAGTGACAAGATATATTGTCACATAATAAATTTATACAAAGGACAAAATATATCATCCGTCCTCAAGATATGCTCTATGAATAGAGTCTATTTTCTACCCTCGCCTTTGCTTGTTTAATGGGAATTGCAACAATTTTGTCTCATTAAGGTTTCTAGTTTGAACTTGCCTTAATAATTCTTTTGTTTCGCTTCATTCCCAAACACTTTTCGACTTACGCTAGTGCCGCAGCATAATATTTCGTTTAGGTCTAAAATAACAAGTCTCAGTGCAAAAAGAGATCATATTGGTTTCTTTTAAAAATATAAACTAGGGATAATTACAAAAAGTACCCCGAGGTTTCACCTAATTAACTAAATTGTGTAAAATTGTAATATTTTATACCTTTAAATATTCGCCTCCAAAATTTATATATTAAATTTTGCATCCAATTTTTTTACTTAATTCGACATACTATGTCATCACCTACTCAAGACGAAATATTTTTGTAGCTAATCCAATAAGTTCATTAATGGTGAATTAATATCTCGTCATATAGATTTATCAAGCATGACAATATAGTTTTCATGAATTATATATTTATATCTTCTATAAATTTTCTTATTGACGAATTTGTTTGTATTGTCACTAAATATAAATATTTAAGACGACGCATTTGTGTCATAAAAATGTATTTTTCAATGACAAAAATATATTTCTGGTCACTATGACTTAACAAATTATGACTGATGAAATAAGAGTGTCACCATTTTGTTCGAAAGTGAAAATGACAAATTTTGATGTTGTCATTAAAAAAAAAATCATTCGCGGACTAAATTTCATCACCGACATCACCAATTCATCGAAAGATTTTTCTCCAAAATTTTATTGTCAAATTCCACCTTCTATGAAATATAGTGACGGATCTCGCTTAATTGTCATGAAATAGGCAATTTAGTGACGACATCTAATACCAATAGTGACAAAATTAAATGGTGTCGTAATAGTTTACTTACTAATGACAAAAATAAAAGTTGTCACTTTTAATTAACAAATGATGACAAATAGTTGTGGCCATGAAAATTTCGCCATAAAATGTGTGATTAGGTGCGTTTGAGCGCTCAATAGAGAAACATCGTGGGAATGTTGATGTTCGTGATCCATCTCTCATGGAAATGTTGAAGACATTCTTGTGGGGTTTGGGAACGGGGTTTATGACTTATGGTTCCACAGCATGAGTCGTTAAACCCCGATATAAAAATTCAACTTTTCAAATTAAAATTTAGTTTTTTCTTTGCACATGTTTTTGTATTGATGGAAAAGAATTTATGTACCTGGATGTTTTAATCGCTTGTAAATCTAGTTGTTGATTTTATGAAGTCACAAATACAAAACATTCTTTTTAATTCTAGCCGATGATCTTTCCTTGTATCAACTATCAACTAAGCTAGATTCTCGCTTTTTAAAAATCTAGCTATTGATTTTGTGTTGTTACAACTCAAAACTTTTATTTTTAAAGCTGATGATCTTTTTCGAATCAACTAAGTTTTGATCTTAATGTGTTGGCGATCGTAAATTGAAGGTGCATCTTTATCAATTATAATTCAAGATTTGAATGGGCTTCTTTGAAGTAGCACTTCAACCATCAAGAGAATCCATAATTTGCCAATGAATTTACAAGACATCCTAAACGGATATAACATTTTTAAGGGCCTCTCTATATTGGAGATCATCAAAATCGCACTGATGATCCATACATGGAAGTCCGATGAAGGTAATTCTAAATATGTCAACATGCACTCTTACATTTTTCAACATTGACGCCGTAATTAATCAATATTTTCATTTGATTGCGTCAAGAAGTTTCTGCATAGTCGTTAGTGCTTTCCATCGCTTGTTTCGCATGCCTGGACGAAATTTCTTTCAAAAGTTGTGGTCACCTGTACTATTTCATCTA